>JARFIY010000303.1:765000-1080000 GCA_036346155.1 Sinelater perroti | reverse complement strand
CTATGATTTTAGATTTTATACTCTATGATTTTAATTTTAATTATTCTATATAGTCTTTCAATGATACCTTTTGCTTTATAAGTTGATACCTATTTTATATTTTACGCTGTATTTGAGTTAGTTTTCTTACTTTCGATATTTAATATTATAATGACAGTTTAATGATTGTTTGTTTATGTTTTAATCATTTAATTAGAAAGTACATTTAAAAAAATAAAATTGTTGACAGTTTAGGTGTCCTCTATTTTATATTATTTTTTTAGATTTCATTATAACGCCCAAACATTAGGACCTTTACACAGGAGATTAATTTTTCTATTTTGGATTCTTCTTAATTTTCTTTGGGGCGTGTTTTCACTTTCTATTTATATTCTCAATCAGTATTATGACTACAGTTGCTCATAAGCATATCTTTTATAATAAGTTATATTGTTATATTGTTCGAGGTTGCTGTATTATAAAAAGTGTGTGTATAAACTATTGTGAACAAGTTGTTGTGCGAATATTAATAACTTGTTGAAACATGCCGAGTATGATAGTATTGATTTGCCTGCATCGGACAATACTTCTGATTTGAATTTACTATTAGGACACCTAAATTATAGTAGGCAATTGTGTCCCTAAATTAAATAAAATATAAACTCATGAAAAATGCGTTGCGTAATTTTTTAGTTAAGCCATCATCACTTCTTAACTTGAAGGTCTTGTCGCTCGACTCCAAATCAGACGCAACCTTGCATTTTTCAGCAGATAAAATTCCTATCATTCCAGAGACTGATAAATAGAATTAAAAATTAAATAATTATTAATAAATTAAAAAGTGTTTACTTTGAAGTACAAGCATGAACTGAAATACAAATATCAAGGACTAAGAAAATGTTACTCAATATGCTAATACGGTTTGTAATCATCTAAGGTTAAAGCATAATAACATATGACAGTGGATTGTTTTGAGATAGAACCTTATCACATTTGTTTTATTTTACTTTGCTTTTTTTGAAAACCTACTTGCACTACTGGACTTTGGTATTACTCGTGTTTGTGCTCTACCTTTTTGAATCTGTTCTTGGGACACTTCAAAGTCAAATAAAATAAAGTCAAATAAAATAAAGTTCATTATGGATGTTAACTACTACTGCCATAGAAGAGAGTAACTTCAAGAAATTTTCTAACGGCGAAAACTGTGGTTGTATGGATGAATCAATAATACAGAACGATTTAGAGCACATTTCCCCTAAAACTCACTATTGTAAATTATATCTCAAAATTGTTTGGTATTAACGATTTACTTTTATTTTTTGCAACTTTAAGAGCACTGGCAATATTCATTTTACCCGCAAAAGCGTCTCCTTGGCCAATCTTTCCATAATGTGTGTTATATTCTAGGTGCGTTCAATTTATTGCCGGACTGGTCGTTGCTGTGGATTATTATTTCCTTAGTAGTTATCTTGTCAAAAGTTTCTGTGACAAGTTTTATCATTCGATTTGTTATTTTATATCGTTTTGTGTTGTGATTGTAGTTGAAGCTGGAGCTCAATTTGCGTAGTAAAATCTAAGCAGCTCTTCATGAATATAGAAATTTAAGATTTTCCATATTTAGACATATTTTTTCTGAAGTGTATTAATCTATCAGTAATTTTTGGTTTTTATTTATATTTTTCATACAGTATGTTATATCTATTACTTTACACTGGGATATGTTCTCTTTTATATCTTTTCAATAGGCATTTCCTTGATATACACTCAAATCAGTAAATTTCGTATAATTTCCAAATATGGAAAGAATCCATTAAATTTCAGATCTAGAATCTTAATGAAACTACTTACATTTTCTTATTGGAGGTTCTGTCTCAATTTTTTTTCTAATTTGGTCTGTGTTTAGTATGGGGAAGCCATATAATGCACCAGCACAATCCAGTAATTTTAATCCTGCTAGTTTGATTTATCTACTTATAGTCTTTTGGGATAAAACACAAATTAGAATTTTAGTCTTGTCAATAGCGCAGGAAATAGAACATACCCGTATCATTAGAAACAAGTAAAAGAAATAAATTGCATTATTTGCGTTTCTCTCCCTCTCTTTCGGACTTTATTGTTAATCTTGACATGGTGTGGTAGTTGTTGAAATTACTGGTAATCTTGGCTGTATGTTTAATTTTAAATATAATGTAAAGTGTTATTGTTGACATAAATTAATATTCCATATTTACTGTGATACAATCCATTTGGAATTTAGTAGAACAGCTTCATGCATTTCTCTCAGTACATTATGTATTTAATTATCATTTAGTAGTTTTAAAATGGTCCAATTTTTGACCTTCCCTTTTATGTCAGTACAAAATCTATCGTTACAATGCCTTTTAGGGTGAAACTGGAAGATAATTTTTTTATTCTTTATCTTTGAAATTTTGTGTATTTATAGTCACCCAGGGTTTTGTAGACTGGTTGCCGGGCATATTTAATGTTCATTTTGCAAGAGCTATATGTAGTCTACCGCAAGCAAGGACAGTATTTAACGAGGATATTCAAGGGTTATTACTATAATTAATATAAATGCTAATGTTTTACTCATTTTTTCGTTGATTAACAATTTTTATGATTCGATCGCATAATTATAATTTATCTTTAGCTTTGCTATAACAATTTTACTAGAGACATCTATTTCGGATCTTTAATGCAGTGTTTTCCAGTTGCTTTCTGCATTTCCATATTGTTGACTATATTTAATTCATCTATTTTTAAGAGCTATTTCTCATTCTTAGGACAAAAGAGAACAGTGTCAAGAGAAGCATGCCAAAAAAATACGACACTTTTAACACAAAAAAATCAAAGAAATAACGGGAACAAGAAAAAAGAAAGTAGGTATGCTAAGAGATGATAAAGTTTATTTAAAGATGAAACCAGAGGAAACGATAATCAGATGGATTATGAAAAAATGGAAAGTGATGATGGTTCGATAATAATTAAAGAAGAGATTAGGCACGCTTTACTAAAGTTAAAAATAATAAAGGTAGTGGCCTCGATGAAATTCTAGTAGAACTATTAACATTAATAGACGAAAAAGCTAGAGATATTCTCTTAGACCTTTACAACATTTACATAACTGGTGAAATATCTACGGAATGGTTAATCTTCACTTTTATAAATATACTGAAGAGACCAAATACAAAAGAATGTAGTAAACATAGCACAATAGCGCTAATGAGCCGTACTTAAAATCTTTCTCAGAATAACACATAATAGTGTATACAAAAACTAAAATCAGAAATAAGTGACACACAAATGGGCCTTAGAAAAGGTTTAGGTTGCAGAGAAGTCTTCTTCGGGCTAAAAGTGTATGTCTGTTTCATCGATTTAGAAAAAGCATTCGATAAAGTCAGACATAAATAACTAAGAAAAATATTTATCAATAAATATTTGAACAACAGAGACGTTAAAATTATTTTAGCACTCTACTGGAACCAAAAAGCTAGGATAAAATTTGAGGACAAATTGATTGGGAAAATAGAAATACGTCGTGGTATATGCCAGGGTTGTAAGCTGTTTCCTCTGCTATTTAATTTGCCTAGTAAAAAAATCTGCAAATAACACTACAAGGAGGACAGAGAGATACTGTAATTAACGGAGAAATAGTGAATAACTTGAGATGCGCGGGCGGTACGAAGATAATAGCAATTAACTTAGAAGATCTGAAACATCTCGTCGACAATACCAATTTACACTGCAACGACTACGGTGTAAAGATAAATCTGAATAAAACAAAATTTATGATAATAACAAACAATCAAAACAACAGGGATACTCTCAATATTAATAATGTATATATTGAAAGGATCAAAAAGAAAGAAATCAGAACCCGAATTGAAATCACCAGGAATGTCTTTAATAAAATGAAAAAAATTCCTTTGTAGTCGAGACATCAATAATAATTTAAAACTAAGAATAGAGGCGTGGACTATAAAACAGATTCACATCAGAAAAGTTGAGGCGTTTGAGATGTGGCGTTACAGGAGGATGCTTAGGGTTTCGTAGACAAAAAGGTTAACAAAAGTAAAGATATTACAACGATTAGAGAAAAACTATGAGGTCATGACAACTATTAAGAGACGCAAACTTGAGTATCTGGGACAAGTTATGAGAGGGAAAAATACAAACTATTAAGAAACATTATGCAAGGCAAAATAATGGGAAAGCAAAGTGTCAGGAAAAGAGGCTGGTTGGAAAACCTACGGGAGTGGTTTAACTGCAGCTCCGGGGAATTATTCAGAAGAATTTTTAACAACATTAAAGTTGCCGTAATGATCTCCAATCTCCGATAGGAGAGGAATCTAAAGTAGAAAAAGAATCTTTAATTATTTTACTATTTATTTTTATACGTACCTATAATACATCAAGGTGTCAGAATAAAATAGACACTAAGTAAAAGTTGATAATCCAAAGTAGTAAAACAAATTCTGCCGTAAAGGGCATTCTACTTATCGCTAAATAATATTGTTAAGTATCTGTATAAGATTTAATGTTATATAAACCATACCACGCTTACTTAAATACAAAGACCTAGACAATTTCAACCGAGGTGATATCATAAACTATCTTCCAACGAGAATAAGTGAGTGTTTAAAAATGCATTGGTCAACAGTGACTTTGGCTATTATTAAATTTAAAAGAAGCAATAAACGTTTGCTACTACCAAGAACTAACCAACGAGGATTTTTGGAACGAAAGCAGCTATGAGGGAGGTTGTCAAGAACCTCTGAAAAACAGTAGCCGAATTGACACAGGTATCAAAAAAATTAGGAGTAATATTCAATGCAAATTGTATAGTATGCAGATGTAGCCAACAGACATGTTTTCGACTGGATGACTTTTGGCAGTCCGTCATTTTGTCTAACAAAAACCAATACTATTAGTTTAAGGATAGTGGTCAAATATTGGTAAGGAGGTGTTTGTGTGTTAATTAAATGATATGTTTCTTCAGCAGATTGTAAAATATAGGAACGTTAACATTGTAGGGTAGGACAGCATTTAGTATTGTGGTAGATGATAGTTCTGTGTATTGATGCCTTAAATATATTGAACATTTGAGTATCAGATTTCTAGCTGTCGTTATGAAAAATGTTGTTTTCACGAAAGATGGTGCTTTTCTGCATTAAGTATGTGAGTAGATGTTTATAAATAGCGGTGTTGCACAAAAAATTCTTATTAATAATCTGTTTCACTTGATTTGCTTGTTTCGAAGTCAGTTTGATCTTAGAGTAGGTTATGGCCATCTTTACGCCTGATATCGGAAGAGTATCTAATTTCTCGAATAATAGATTTATTTATAGAATTATAATATTTTTCAACACTTCTGTACCGTTCGGAATTCTTTTTTTGTAACTAGATCTACCTGAGTCTTCAGTTGTCCCCATATTGGTTTACTTAAAGTTTAGCTAAAAGTTGATTATTACTTAAAAAATAAGCTTTTCCAGTTTACGCTACCGAGAAAGGTGACTTTTTACCTAGGTCTTCCTCGGTTTCTGACGGAGTGTTCTCATTTATGATTTATGATTGTTTCCACGAATAAGTAACACGACTTAAATTATTGATTGTATACAATAGGCTACTCCTGAAGCCTTAAGATAGTCAATAGTAGATGTTGATTTTCTAGGCATTTACGCTTCGCTTCGATTAATTTCTCAGTATAGAGTTTCGTTTGTTTTTTTATGTTGTCTCCTTATGAGTTGGAGAGGCAGGCGTGTAAATAGCCGCTCTCGTGATGCGGTGTGGAAACGTAGTACGGCCCGTATTGGAAGGTCAG
Organism: Sinelater perroti; assembly: GCA_036346155.1. NCBI lineage: Eukaryota > Metazoa > Arthropoda > Insecta > Coleoptera > Elateridae > Sinelater > Sinelater perroti. The sequence continues at coordinate 1,074,200 of JARFIY010000303.1, read as the reverse complement.
CCGATAAGGCCAAAATCGTCCCTTAAACGGCCGTCGCGTAAGCGGATGGGGGCGGCTACCGATATCAACCAACGAGTAATGCCAAATCGCTCACCTAAATCGGCTTCTGCTTCGTAGGCGATGGTTCCTCGGTGGCCACCTTGCCGCGCTGCGGATCTGGTATTTGCGAGATGATAAGCACGACCAAATTGGCCGCGCTGCGGAACTTATATATGCGGGGTATTAAGACACGACCGAATTGGCCGAGCTGCGGTGCGTGAATATTTGCGGGGTGTTGAGACACGACCAAATTGGCCGAGCTGCGGAGCGTGAATATGTCGGCTGAGCAAAAGCCCATGCCGTTCTGTCTGCGATGGCAAAACGTAGCAGATATCAAAGGCCCACATGCCGCCGCGATATAAAGCGGTTCAAGGGCGAAAAGGCCGCCACACCATGAGTCTTATTATTAAATTAATATATAAAATAGGATAGTATGTGTATTAAATTTTAATAATTCTGTTATATATTATAATTATATTTGTCTGTAATTTGATCTTACAAGCAAAAATATTTGATTAAAGAGAAATTACAATTTTTAAATTCTACATTTATATGTTCTTTATTTTATACATTAGGTACACATTCAAACTTGGACACACAAACCAAGTCCAGACTTCATAGCATACTTGGCTGAAGTTACAACAAGCTACACCGGTTCTGACCTACAAGCCCTCTGCTCGGAAGCATTTTTGTGCTGTATGAAAAGGTTGTACCCTACCATTCATAATGCAAATGCCCGCTTCAAATTTAAAACTGAAAAATGCCATCTGAAAGTCTGTTTATTGAATTATTCGGTGGAACCTTTGTTGTTAATGCATTGTGATTTAAGAAGGTTGAGGAATGCGACTTCCTAACCGCCATAAGAAATATTACGCCCTGGACTCAAAAAACGCTATGCAAAATTAGGAACTTGTCGCCGTGGGTGCGTCCTCTGCTGCAGCGGCAAGTAAACAGAATTTTTTACCAGCTGCAGGTTATTTGGCCCCATTTTACCACGTACGAGTACAAGTAAGCCAAAATTTCTATTTCTTGTGTTATTGTGTCTTAGTCTACTTAACTTATTCACTGTTGTAGCTCATTTTGTATCTTTAGATTTTTAGTAAATGCGGAAAGGTACATCGGAAGACTACTACTAACAGGTACAAATCAGCAAGGGTTGAATTTGCATGTGGTGCCTGCATTATTACAAATGCTAGAACATTTACCTGTAGAGATTTTGGATGCTGCTTCTGCCACTGAGGTGAGTAATTTTAATAATATTTAAATTCTTATAAAGTAATTTATAGGACTACATATATTTTTTAAAGTTTCCATAAAAATGGCGTATGACTTATCTACACTCTAGGTAGAATATCTAATAGATTTAAAACAAATCTGTGGTAATCTGTTATTTATTATATAAACAAGGTCATAAAAGTTCCAAAATTGCCTTTTTATTATTTACTTATGATATTTAAACACAATAAATGGATGTTATTCAGTCACCTTGTATGTCTTCTAAATAGACATAGTCTTAAAAGTGTGTCCAGGTAAATTCAGTAAGTGGGAAACTTGTGTTTAGTACCCTACTGTTCAGCTTAGCGCATTTAGTTGTAAGTTACACGAGTGGTGGCTTCAGATTCCGATCAGGGAGTTAACATTAACTTCTTTGTTAATCTAAAAAGAAATATTAGCGAAAATATGCTACAGCAAGCATTTTATGACAAAGCATTATCGAAAAGTCGTGTCTTTGAAAAACACAAAATGTATCCAAAAAACAGAGATACTCAGAGTTGGCTGATCGTTAACATCACATACCACTGCAAATATGGGACGTGTAAGACCGTTACTATAAGAATATCGTCGTGTTACTGTGCACATAATAACGAAGAAGCTGAAACTTACTAAGGATACGTGTCACCAAGTTTTACGTAACAATTTACCAAAACGAAAATATAATGCAAAAATAGTTGTCCATATGCTAACAGAGCAACATAAAGAAACCAGGCAAATGATTGCTGCTGAACTGTTAAAAAAGGACAGAACTGATTGTGTTAAAAGAAATGCTTGATGAAGATATTGAAGCAACTTAAATGGTTGTAATAGATGCGCTAAGAAACATTTATGATAGTTGCTTCCATGACCTTCACAAACGATGGCAGCCGTATTTGCACTTGAAAACAAAATAAACGACTCGGCAACATGCTAAAGTTTTTTGAGAATATGTATCCACTCCGATAGTATTCCAAGTAAAGTTCAGTGTACTGTTTGAAAGCTTAAAAACTGTGGTTTCAAACGATACCACTTTGATTGAAATCGAACCTGTTTTGGCAAAGTTATGGGCTAAGAATATGTGTAACACAAAAAGTTGAAAGAGAAAAAGTGACTATAAAAGAAAAAAAATAAAATTCCCAGTTGAAATTAATTTAATGATTTTTTCAATGCATGCTGTTGCCATATCTACTCCTGATTGCACTTTCCAAACGATTACGCATGTATCGGATTACTTTTCCTATACTGTCTTGAGGGATTGCTTCCCAATCTTCAATCAACGCCGCTTTCGATTTCATCACGCTCCGTGGTGCAAGATTTCAGGCCCGGACTCTTCGCTTAAGTTCACCCGAAAACATGGTCAATTAGATTCAAGTCTGGGCTACACGGAGGCCCGTCCATTTTGAGCCAACGTCAGCCAGGTAGGTAGTGGTTACATCGTGCGACATCGTGCATTAGCATGAAGCCCCGCAAACGAAACAACATGTCCCTCCAGAATGTTCCTGATGTAGCGGTCCGCTGTTAAACCTCCTCCGTGTCCTTTACTAGGAACGATAACCAAGTCAGTTTTTACGTGCATTTAAATGCCCGTTTGGAACATGCAAGAGCCAGCTCCATATTCGACAGTTTCTTGAATACAGCAATAAGCAAATCGCTCCCCTGGCCTTTTATAGACCCAACGTCCGTTGTTGTCGTTGCTATGTAGGCACATCTTGTATTCGTCAGTAAATAATATCTGACTCCAATGGCCGAGATCTGATTTTGGATTGCAGTCAGCTTAGAACCCGTAGCTGCCTTTTTTTTAGACTTAGGTTGGCTGCCTTTGACCGCCCTCAGCTATTGCTTGAGGTCAACGCCAGTCACATATCGATGTATGAGGAAAATCGATCATCTTTCTTCGTTGTTACGCGCCTATAGTCGCTTCCTTTCTGGAGGAAGTAGCCACCGGTCTTACAGTACCGACACCACACTCTCGACGCAGTTGGTTGATTCAGATTTAGTCCATTTAGTGGGGCCCTCTACCTGAGGCCCTATCTCAACAATGCAACTGCCTGAGCTGCTTCAGCAGCTGTGGTATTCATTGTCTTGCAAATCACTCGAGCACTTATGTTACTTACTTACGTCAATTTTGGATAAATGACTGAGATAAATTACCGGATCACAAGCATACTGTAGGCCCATCACAGTCGTCGTACACGTGTGTTCCAATTAGTAAGATTCGTAAAACCCCGTTTGTTTGAATGCATCATCCGATTAATGCAATAGCAACAATTTTTTAAAGTTTAATAATAAAGGTATTTCTTGCACGTTAATGTTTTTATTTTAATTTTGCTTAGACTGAAACATGAGACGAAAATCCGCGAACAGCTAGTGAGTCGATTACTATGTTTTCAAGTGTACATAGCCAAAGGAAATACTTTGACTAAACTTAGGAACACTAATTGCCAAGTTGAGTAAATTATTTTTTACGATCTTCTTGTTGAAACTTTCTGACAAATGTTGTATATGTTTCGAAGAAAGGCTCTTGGATTTTTCATGTTGACATCTTTAAAAATTGACACAACTCAACAACTACAGTTATAGCCCTCTATTCCAGAAAGTTATACCAACTGAACACAATATTCCCAGCATCTTTCTGCTGTCCCGCGTCCAAGATTGGTGGGACTTGGCGGAAGAAACCTACAAGAACGCCCTTATTGCCTTGCTCGAAGACATGCACCCAACTTCTGCTCTACTAATAATATGTACATGCGACGGCAGCATACCTGATGATGTAATAATAACACTGTATTGTATAAAATAATTACTAATTTTTTACCATAGCTGTCCAGTTATTTTGTTGCCAGTAGCTCGCTTAAGATACAGATAGAAAATCCTACAAAAGAAGAGCGAGAAGAATTCTTTAAGCCCCTATTTTTCGGAACAAATGCGTCAAGTGTTTTTATGGTTTTGCAAAATTTGCACATCAAGAAAGTCGTAAAGAACATTAAACGTAAGATTAATTATATTTTTACCATTACGAAATTCTAAATATCTTTGTTGCTTAGAGGAGAAAAATACAGAAATACAAGTTAAGCAAAAGAAGCGAGCGATTAAGGGTTACTGCTATCCAGTAAAAAGACTTCAACGGTACAATAAAATACAGCGTAAGTAGAGAAGTAGTTCTAATTACCTTCAACTTTAATAATTTTTGTATTTCAGAAAATTTACAGCGCAAAAGTGATCTTAAAGAAAATTCCGCTTTGTATTCAACTCCTCTTAAAGAAGGGAATAATACATCTCATATTAAACAGTACTTCGGCAAATTACCCAATCGAAATTGCAAAAGAAAAACATTATTTACTCAGGAACAGCATTCTTATGCATTTCGAGGTTAATAAGAGCAACAAATTTTAATGTGACATCTAAGTGATAAATACTTTTTAGAATTACCACTTTTGCGAAAAGATTATAACTTTAGAAGCAAGCCTGCAAATCTAAACATTCGGAGAAGATTTTCTGAACCAAGACTATTACATGGAAACGGAAACACGGGAGACAGCAGCAGTGACACTTCTAAACCAAAGGGCTTTTCGACTGCTTTAACAGATTTGGTAAAACCAAATTGTGACGAATCAAGCCAACAGGTTATATTAAACCAACAATCAAAAACCCTTGTATAAAAAAACATGCAATCAAGCGAGAGTGCTGCAAAACGGATGATGAAAAGAAATTTGACGTGATCATAGGTATTCAACTTTCAAATACAATATTCCAAGATTTCAAGATAGATTTTCCTAGACGAGTGTCTTAATTCTTCAAATACGTTTATAATATTTTTTTAATGTTATATCCTACAGAGCCCTTTCTGAAGTATAGGAAATTATCTATGGTTTGATCAAATAAAATTGTTTATGCAGTCAGAGATTTGAAACTTTCAAAAAGCAATATATATTTTAAAATATAAATTATGGCTGAGTTAAAAACAATTATTGTTAAGTCTACGATATTTTTTAAAATTAAGTTAACATCAATCTCATTATCTACTCTCTTCGGAGTTATAGTTACCAAAGTCCTCTTCGGTTAGATAATATTGATATGAATGTTATCATAACGTTTCATTACTTTTTTCTTATAAAATTTTGATGGTAGAGTCTTACATTTCTATGAGCAGCCATATTATTTGCGACCATGACACGTAAAAGAGATTTAACATGAAACATAAATTTAGATCACTTTTTAGTGTCGGTTTTACCAATAGACTCGCATACACCATTATGAATTAAAAAATACGTTTGTATGACATCTAATAACGTATCTACTAACATCTTTCATATACAATTTTCAAACACGTTTAACGTTTATAATTATTTTGAGATATTTATTTTCGCTTTTGCAAGTGGTGGCTAGCTCAGCAGCAGAGATCAAACCAAAGTTTTTCCCTTTAGTCTTTTTAATAAATGGGACAGACTGATAAGGCAGAGAAGGAAAGACTATATTTTCTGATTTGTAGAACATAGCAATATTCATCAATTTCTACCGACGGAATAAATTTAACCTTAGCACGCAAACAATACTTCCCTGGGTAAACTTTATTGCTGTTAGGAATGCTCTTAAGTTTTAATACTTTAATTGTAAGACTACTGATTAAATTTCTTTAAAGATCGTAGGTTCGGGAAATTTAAAAGCCTTTTGATTCTACAAGTATTGTGATTAATAACACGGCCATACAAAAAAAATTGTCTGGAAATCTGATTATGCATACTGTATGTTTTTGGGGTTGCTGGATCCGAATCCGAGGTCGGTTTAACCCCAGCACGTCAAAGTTTGACCATAACCTCAAAAAATACACCAAAATTCACTAAAACCGTTAAACCCGATAATCCCAAACGATTTTAAACCTAAACCCCGGTAACCCATCGACTCTTCAACTAAATTCATAACTCCATAACCCTATAATCCCCTAACCCTATTACCTCATGCCCCCTAGCCCTACAATCCCGTAATCAAAATATATATCAAATGTTATACAGGGTTATACGGAGTTCAACACCTTGGGAATTATAAGAATATTCTGTATTAATTTTGTGTAATCTACGCCACAAATAGTTTCACAGTGAGAGATCGAGCGATACCGTTTCAGTATTTTGATTATAGGGTTATAGGGTTATGGGGTTATGCATTTAGTTGAAGAGTTGATGGGTTACCGGGTTTTAGGTTTAAAATCGTTTGAAATTATAAGAGTTTAACGGTTTTAGTGGATTTTGGAGTGTTTTTTTTGAGGTTTTGGTCAAACCCTGACATGCTGGGGATAAACCGGATTCGGATTCAGCGACCCCAAAAACATAGTCATATACTTAGTCAAACCCCCAGGCCGAATTTTTTTTGTGGCTGTGTAATTGATCTTCCTATATGAGAGGAATAAGATTGTTCGAGTTTAACTCACTTAGGTTACCTAATTGGCGCTATATAAAAGTGTTTTAAAAGCAACGTCAAAAACATCTAGGTGACTAACGAAGTTATAGTGAATAGTTTTCATAGGGTAACTCTGACGACTTGACATACCTAGGTAAGTTAATTGTTTCATATGCAAAGTTTTACATTCAAATTGTGAACAGGTCTATAGTGGGATTTAGGTCTTTTGATAAATGTGCAAACGGGATGTTAATATGTTATCATATAAGAGTATATAACATGGCAACATAATGCTTAAAACTTGACCCCTTGCAGCTATTCTATTGCTGAATGTTAGTTTTTAGTTTACCTTGTAATTATAATGTAGAAGTTTCAAACTAGACCCAGTGTCCCTGTGAGATGTTACATGTGCAAAATATACTTAGCTCCAATTTTTAAATAAATATCGTAGAAATACTACCGGTTGCAAACATCTTTATATCACAACTTTCAAAAAATTTAACTGTAGTTTCTCGTTTCAAGACCCCCACCCCTCCGACTCAAGGATTTTGTTACTAGAAATGTTTATCATTTTAAGGTCATCATTTTTCAATAAATGTGACTCATCTTAAAAAATAATCATTATGTAACGCAAACGATAACAAAATCATTACAAAAAACTACGCAAAATAAGATCTCAAATCTTTTTTATTACAATGATGCATAAATGGGGTTCAGTGCATTATGTTTTCAAATTGACTGCCTTTACTAGAGATGGTCATTTCAAGCCTTTTCCCAAACTTTCAATTGCAGCTTTCTAATATCCACAAAAATAGCCAGAACCTCTTCTTTGATGTGATTCTTAAGGTCGTCGATGGACTGGGGTTTGTTCCGATAAACTCTATCGTTAAGATAACCCTATAAGAAGAAATCACGTGGGTTAAATTGGGGATATATATCCAGAACTACTTACTGTGTGATAATTTTCTTTATTCACGTATTTTGTGAGAAACAGTGGGTCGATAATTCCTTAGTGAGAAATTGCACACTACACTAACTTTTTCTGGGTGCAATCGACAAACTTCGCTGAATTACGGGTTTTCGGTACCCCTATATCGGTAATTTTGTTTGTTGACATAGCCATTTAGTTAAAAATAGGCCTCATCAGTAAAATGGGCGTGCTTTATGTCAATGTTTTTGGTCCGAACCATCTCCATGATCACTTTTGCAAAAGTGAATCTTTTGCCAATATTGACTTCGACCAGAGGCGTTTGTAATTGAATTTTATACGGAAATAGATTTAATTTCTTGATAAGGATGGTGTGGGTAGAGCCCACACTCACACCGAATTGAGCTGCGTTTTTAGAGACCCCCTAGCTTGTTCTACGGTCTCGAGAGTGGTTACAGTGATTGGTCTGCCCATTTTTAAACAAATTGTCATCCAGTACACTATTTGTCTTTTCAAACTTTTCAATCAGCCTATTATAACATGATAAAATAGACAATTTAATTATAAATCACAATTTATTATGGCATTTTTTACTTTATTGTAGAAAGAGACAATATAGTGTGCTTGTCAAACATGGCCTCACTAACACTTCGGCCCCTCCCGTAAAAGGCGGCCACAATGAAGACCCTTTTTTTGGTTAAATATCTGGTCTTAGCTAACGCTATATTTAGTGTTGACCTAGAGTATAAACAAAACTGCAAATATTGACATAAAATTGGCTTAGAAGTTTGACCATGGCAATAAAAAACTCTTTTTCGTCATATAGTAATGGCCCAGTAGTAGTGACTGTGCTACTGTTATTTAAGCTTTCTGTAGTTTTTAAGTTAACTTCTACAGTTCTTGCAATAGCTAGAACAATGTTCCTTACCTGTTTCGTTCGTTGAATGTGGATCATTTTCAATAATTCTCGACTATCTCTTAATTGTTTGCACCACGCCTTTATTTGTGCTACATTAATTTAATCATTTTGAAGATTCTTCTAAATTATGCGAGTATTTTCTACAGGCGAATGTTTCAACTTCATACAAAATTTGATGCAGGTTTGCTGCTTTATTTGCTCAGTAGACAAAAATGCTGACTCACTATACTAACTCTTAACTAACCCACACAATAAAGTCTTCCTCATTTGCGCATGCAATTATAGTTCACTCTGATCAGCTGGCCAGTTAGATTGCTATCGTGCAAACTATACTGGTTATTTTAACGTTGGCTAAACATTTTCTGAACAGACCTCGTATATCAAGCTGTAAATATTTGTAATTGCTTTTCTACAATTTTTCTTTTACTTTGTTAATACATTAATTTACAATTTGTTTTTGACTTAGTTGAGTCAGACAATCTCTTTGCGAAATATATTTTTTCACACGTTTAGTTAGATTTCAGGGAGTATTTTATAGGGCCACTGCTACTTATTTAGCTGCACTCTTACGTTTATTACTTAAACCTGTAAAATTTTTGTTTGCGCATGTGCTGTAGAAAGTAATTCTTATCTCAAATAACGATATAATTTTTTCTAAATGTATACATATATAGATTATTTTATACAAAGTACATTGTAAATATCTGCTTTTAGAACTCACTTGTGTATGTAGAAAAGCAATATTATTGTTAGTTTTTATAGTAAAGTGTACATTATGATATATCAAAATAATTTAGATAGTGTATACCTTATCGTACCTATTCCCTATGTACACATCTATACAATTTTTAATTATGTATAATAAGTTAAGGTAAGTTATTACAAAAAACCTCTGTGTATTCTAAAAAAATATTTAAGACAAATTAACGTATCCTGTAAAGAGCAATTCGCATTACAACTAAATGTTAAGCTGTTCGCTTATAAAGGGGATTAAGATATTGTTCAAAGCTTTTATATATTAGAATGAACTGATGGTTTGTCATCTTACAAGTCGGAGCACTGATAGCACTAAGAGTGGGTTAAACTGATATAATTTCTGTGCGTTTTGTAAGTTTATTTACTTGGGTGGTCAAAAATGATACAATTGCTTTCTCTTCACTAAATCTTTACTTAGAAAAAGTAAGGATACATTTTATCCAGTCTCTGTGCATTTTTATCATCGTTCTAGCAGTTTCTGTAAAGCAGCTGAAAACTATTCTTTGGGTGATAGCCCGTCCAAGCCTATCGCTAAATATCTTACTGTGAACTATTTCATTGTGCCAAACAAAGCGCAGTCACTTAGCGCACGATCCGGAAAATAGGGGGCGTAAAGCAGCACGATGTGCTGACTGACATATGACCACACATTGTTATATTGAACAGCGCGACGCGTTTCCATTTATCATAGAAGCGTTATTAAATATGTCGCTGTAGTCGCTTCAGTAATACATAGTATCTCTTACTAGTGATGCTCTTGCAAGCTGGTACACAATCTATTAGCAAAATTCTCTCCAAAAGGAAATTTTCATTATTTTAGGGTAAACAACCCCAGTTTTTTATACAAAGAGCATCTAAGCATTGCTGTTCAATAAAGTGACATTTCTTTTCTCACGTCTCGCTCTAAAAATCATAATTTCGTCTACTATAACGAGGCACTCAAAAATGTCAGCCGATCCATGCTGAATAGCATACCTCAACGTTTTGTTTTTGCAGTGATAGTGTAGGAAACCCATTGTACACAGACCTTTGTCATCTTAAAGTTCTCATGAATGTCTGTATTCAGCAAAATACTAACCTCGTATAAATACCCAAAGAGTCACTCCTATCCTTCAAAGAAACCGCATGGTCTATCGCTGCCTATGATTGTTTGCTTTCGTGGCCTTCTACTTTGTCCACAACTGCACGAATGCTTTACTACTGTTTCTTCTATGCGTTCCAGAAACGTCATATGGTGGTATTACGTTACACTGTAGTCTATCTCTCACATTCACTGGGTGTACATTTCAATCTGCGATACAATTGTAATATCAAGGGAGAGTGCCAATCATTTTTGGACGCCCTGTTTTGAGACAACGCCTTTGGGATAATATTTTATTTTGAGTAGCATCTTTTTCACTTATAGTTTTTATAGAACATTGTTTCGCAGGCTTAGAAACTATTGTAAGAATACATTGTTACTCTAATAATTTAAATGTTTTATAGTATTGCTCAAGATATTTTAGTACAGACAAAAAATATCTTGTATTGATCTCTTCGAGACATGAAGAAATAACATTATTGATAACGTTTTTATTGTTAGTTATTGATTTATATAACTATATGTTTTATTTTATATCTAACATTTTGAAATCGCACACCAGTTTATTTATTATCATAGATTTAAAATTTTGTGATAATATGAAAATCTCCATTGGTAACCTACCGTATTGAGCCGCCTCTGTGACAGTCTCGTCAGTAATGCTTCTCTGTCCGGAAACCCAGCGTACGGGTGAGTTTGAGCCTTACTGGAAACTCATTGTTGTATGTTATGTCGTAGTATTTCAAGTTACTTGTTGTAGACACACTAAGACCTTAAAACGGCAGTGCTAATTAGTGCATTTTAATTCAAAAAAAACCCTAGTGTATTTCTACAATCAACTTTATGTTATATCTTTTTTCTTGACTCCATAAGCAATTTAAATGCTATAGGAAATTGTTAATAATTTAATTGTGGATACACAGTTGCTTGGAACTTTTTAATATTGAATACTCCTAATTTTATTCTTCTTTTTAACGTTCATTTTCGGTTTTGGACATTGGATAATAATATAGTAATTTGTTTTGTCGATGGTTTTCCTAAATAGTTCGGTAAAAGTATGACCAAAACCATTTTCATAGATTGAATAACCGCGAGTGTTTCCTTCTGCTTTTCACATTACCCTCTCGATATTTAGTGTTCCTCGTTATTTGACGAAAATACTGGTGATTACTTTGTTTAATAATAAATACAACCTCCTTCTTTATACCTTGTCGCTTGTAATATGGTCTGTTCATGATATGCGGAGAATGCAGCAATATGTTCGTATCCCAAATTTAAAATACATCAAAATGAATTGTAGATCATTTTTAAATATATTTCAAAAACATTACCCTTTTATTGCATTATTTGATCAAACCTTAAATGTTAAGGAACAGTGCACCAATTTAAAACATTTTTCTGTAAGCAGAAGAGTACCCTGTAATCAGCGAAATGTTTAAGCGTCTAGTCGAGGTAACATCTGAAGGTTACACTGTAAGTCAACTTGAATTATTGTATGACACTTTCTCTGCCTGCATTTCTATCAACAAAGACGATTCTGAGAAACTTCTTCAGGTATGTTTCAGAAATTTATTTTAAAACGCACGTCTAATTAAATATATTTTTCCAGGGCTTAGAAAAGACAATTGCAAATTTTGAAAATTATTTTAAGTAAATTAGTATTTGTTATGTTATTACTACACTAATAAATTGTATGGTTTTTACAATAAATGGTTATTTACAATAAATATTTTAACTACAAGAAGATATATATGCACCATATTTGTGCAAATTATTGCATAGTGTTTTAGTCATACTAAAAGTACATTAAATAATTTATATTATTACAATTTTTACATACATCTATTGTAATACTAGTCGCTTTCTGAAGTTTTTTATTACTCTTTCTAACGGTTTGGAGATTTTTAGAACAGTGTAACTATCAGCCTTGAGACATCCCCATAAGAAGAAGTCACCAGTGGTAAGATTTGATAAACGGCCTAGCCAAGCGACGTCACCGTGTAGAGAGATTAGGCGACCGGAAAACATTCACGCAACAGTTCCTGTACAACAGTCATCTTATATTAATAAAAACAAAAGTTTTACTGCAAAATGTGTCGTACACAATGACTAGACAAGTTAAGAACAATTGCTTGTTTAAGGTTCTCGGAGACTGCAAAATGAAACATCTTACTCTATTAATGTTTTCCGTAGTTCGCGCGCTGGCAATCATTCTCTTTATTTTTTTATTACATAACCAATACTTCTGAAGTTCCCTACCCCCAATCAAACCTTATCTTATGCGGTTACAATATCCATGTTTTATTTAACAAAGTCAATTATCGCTTTGAAAATACATGGCGAATAAAATACATCAGCGTGGAAATAAACTTTAAGGAGTGACAATTTATAAAATATTAATCCAAAGATTTTCAAATTATAGTAATTGAATGATTTTGAAGATAAAGGGTATGTACAAAAGTTAATTATATATTTATAAGTAGGGTCAAAACGCCTTGTGGGCGTTCTTACTTGCCATATCGAGCTTAAACAGTTTTCTTCATCAACAAGTAAATGTTAAATAAAAGTTTACATAATCTTCCTGAACTCCTTCTGCAAGCTTGACTTATATACGATTTCTTCTTTTTCACTCTAATCTGGCTAACTTTCCTTCTGTTTACTTAAATACCTTTCTTAATTCATTTCCTTTTCTTTTTATTGTCTTCTCCTTTCTTCTCTTTCTTTTCACCTCGTTTCTTTGTTTTTGTGTCATTCTTCCCTTCTGTCTTCTTTCCGTTTTTTCTATCTTTTTCTATTTTCTCCTTCTTCTCTTCACTTTCTGCCTTCTTTTGATTCCCATTCTCTCATTTTCTTCTTATTCCGCTCTTTTTTCTGTTGTTCTTTTTCACCCACTGCTCTTCGTTCTTCCATACATGATTTGTCCCTTACCCTTGTCTAAAAACCCCGAGCCCTTAATTATATGAAAAAAGAAACTAGCTTATAGCCCGTTAAATTCTTTATGAAATTGTAGCATACATCATATATCATATACAGGGTGTCCTAGATCTTTGTGTACAAAATTGGAGAGGATGTAGAGGACATTGTTTAAAACCATAATTATAAGGCGGAGATCGATAGGTGGTGCTGTACGCAAGCTATCAAGGTCGACACGTGTGGCTTCCTCATTGTAAATGCCGACTGCGTGCGATGAATGTGTATCGTTTCACAAACACCGAGTTGACGGACATCCACTTCAACTACGCCTCAGCCAATGAAAATGAAAGCACTGCTGTTCGGTTGTATCGTGAAAGATATCCAACGAGGCGCCAACCAAATCATCAAACGTTCGCTCGGATACATCAGAACCTTGCGGAAAGTGGATCCTTTACAGCCACGATGCGGGTACTGGGCGGCAGCGAACAGCACGAACACCCATATTCGAAGAGAGTCTGTTGAGTGCTGTGGACCGAAATCCCGGTATCAGTGTACGGGCGCTTGCGGCTACCACAGAAATTTCTCGATCAACTGTCCATCGCGTACAGCAGGGCGAAGCCTTACACCCCTTTCATCTTCAGACAGTTCAGTTATTGCAGCCGGAATGATTACTCACGACGTGTCGCGTTTGCATAGTGGTTTCGACACCAAAGTGTGTCTGACATGCAATTTTCCAGTTTTGTTATGTTCAATGATGAAGCAACTTTTTCACGTGAAGGGGTGTTCAATACGCACAGAGCACATATGTGGGCTTTAGACAACCCACACGGAACCCGATCACGAGTTGCACAAGAACGCTTCGCTGTTAATATGTGGGCGGGTATCGTGGGGACAATTAAGTCGGGCCATAAATCTTACCACCTCGACTAAATGGTCGCAAGTATCTCGTCTTTCTTCAAGAGGTACTTCCGGAAATGCTTAATGATGTCTCCCCACATGTTTGCCGCAGAATATGGTTTCAACATTATAGGGCGCCGTTTCATTACGCAACGTGTGTACGTGAACATTTGGATTGGGTCCCGTCGCTTGGCCTTCCAGATTACCTGATTTATCTCCTCTTTATTATTTTCTCTGGGGTACCATAAAGAACATTGTATACGACACGCCCGTAAATTCTGAAATATACCTGGTGGCACGAATCTACATCGCTGCTGCTACGATTAGCAAAATGCCAGGTATCTTCTAAAATGTTCGCAAATCCATGTCGCATAGATATCGTGCATACATCAATGCCAATGGGGCAATTTCAAACACCTGTGATGCTTGTAAGTCATACATTGTACTCTTTTGTTGTGTAATAAAGCGTTTTACACTACATTCTGTGGTGTGGCCTTATTGTGTCTTTATGTCTCTTTATCACATGAGGGTGACGTTTCCGCCCATGCTCTCCTATGTAATTATGGTCCCTAACGATGTTCTCTACCTATCTTCCAAGTTTGTACACGAAGTTCTGGGACACCCTGTATGTATATATATATATATATATATTGTTCTTTCTTAGAAATTTGTTTAGGGATTACTGTCAGTTAAGTAAACGCGTGTTGGGCATAATTAGTAGTTGGTAAAACATATCGCCCTAATTCCATCGTGAGTCGATAGAAGGAACCTTTGTTACAAAAGGTTCAGTTAGCATTGAATTTTTGCTAGAGCAGAGATACACATTTTCTCAAAACTCGATTGATTTGCTTTGAAGTGTACAATTAGTATTCCACTCATCATCCACTCATCAACATACTATCCCGAATCAAAATTTCAGATTAGTGGATATTTATGTTTCCAAACACATTATTAACGGAATTAAATAATGATTTATCATCGGATTACGTAGTATTCATAATAAACTAAAGGACAGACTTATCAATAGAGAATTATCTCCGCTCCTTGTATTGCCACAAAACAATAAGCAAAACTTCCAGTAAGATCTTGGAAAAAAAATTGAATCTCAAAATACTTACAAATAAACTTGTTGACCTAGTTGAAGTAGTATATAACTTTGTTAGTGAAAAACTATGCTAAATCTCACTAACAAAGAAGGGATAGATAGCGATAAACGATAAAGATTTTGGAAGGCTACTTATAAACTTAAATATAACAGATTAACTTCTAGTTCTACGGAACTACCAAAATTCTACTTTTAGCTTTTACATTATTAATATTAAAGGAGAACATAATATTATTTAAAGATCACAAAAAATTTAAAAGCGAAAACAAACATATCACCTAGGCAAATTTACACAATGAGAAATTTGATGTATTTGCAGAACATTTATTTAATACTTTTCAATCCTTCTAATCAATTAAAGCAGACGAAGTTATCGAAGTGTATATTGCCTGTTAGATGTCTTTACCTATTAAACCTTTTCAACCACCAAAAATTTACTTAGAGTTACGCAAATTAAATGAAGGTAAAGCGGCAGGTTATAACTTAAGAACAGTTCAAATACTGAAGATGCTTTTAAGACAATCCATAGTACTGTTAACAACAATATATAATTAAGTGGAAACTACTTCTTTGTAGCCCATTCTATGGAAGCTTGCAATAATTGCTCAATTAGTCTCCTTTCTTCACTAGACAAATATTTAAGAAATTGTTCCACAAAAGACTACTTTCATACACAAAAATTCGGCACACCTGTCTCTATTTCAATTTGAGTTTGGAAAAGGCCATTCTACAACTCAGCAAATACACAGAATACTAAATCAGAAATATTGTACAGTTAACTTCTTTGACGTATTCTAGGCATTTGAACGGGTACTATACAAATTAAACAAAACAACTATTGCAATATCTTTTACTCAAGTCTTATTTGGCATACAGACTTCATTCAGTTAAATGTATTAATAAAATTTTTCAGTGACATTCTATCCAATCTAACGTCCAAGAGGAAAGTGCTCTTAGCCCTCTTCCTTACTTAATATTTACTGCTGACTTACCAAAAAACTAAAACATAGTTATCAACACTTTTATTGACGATACTTTCATGCTGTCTACGCGTGATGCTTCTTTGTTGCATCCCAAAGTCTTCAACGTCATCTAAACTTATTAAATGATTGACTTGATAAATATAAAATTACAATCAACCCAACTAAACCCCTAGAAGTAACTTTTACCATTCGAAGAAACGTATGTGCACCAGCCACTATAAATAATGTTTGCATACTTATCAAGACCAAAACTAAGTATTTGATATTACTCCTAGACCAACGTCTCATATGGACCAAACCCATCCGAACGAAGCATCAGCAGCTTAACTTAAAAAAAAATGTATTGAACCTTTGAAAGAAAGTCCAAATTGCCCTTAAGTCACAAGCTTCTACTCTGAAAGATAATAATCAAATTAATCTGGTTTTCTAGGGATCAAAATCATACATTTATTTCAATCCCAATTATGTGCTATATATTCCATTAGCATTCTCCGCGTATGTCACTAATCAAACTCTTCATGAGAGTCTCGGCATTTCATTTGTTGTTGATGCTGAAAACTATCATAATGGGCTTCAAGATCACAATAATGTACTAATATAATTAACCGACTCCCAACCACCCTGCAGAAGATTGAAGAAGAATTGGCTTTGCGACCTAAGGGTGCTCTAACTTGGAAAGAATGCTACAGCAGTTCTATTAATAAATGGTTTCTTGTACTATTGGGCTGAGAAAAAAAGTTCGTGCCGTTTTGCTTTTTTTTGTATTTTTAATGAATAATTTCGGACCCGACGCTTTAGGGCTTTAGGGAGAAGGAAAAGAAGAAGAAGAATGAATAATTTCGAACAAAAATCACTTGTAGCAACTAATCATAATATTCTCCGTCCACATGATCACTTCCTGCAACTCTTCCGGTAACTTTTCAATTCCCCGACGGTAAAAGTTGGCATCTTTTGAATTGAAAAACGTTTTGTCTTTTGTGCTGGAGTCAACTCATGAGGAATTTATCACGTTTTTTTGAAAACTTTACCAAGCTCGTGCAAAATGTTGACAATGGTCTTCTGGTCCCAATCAAACTCTTCGGCCAGCATTCGAGTAGTCAACGACGGAGTTTCTTCAATGGCGGCAAGAGCTGCTTGTCGGTCAACTTCTTTGGGCGACCTGAGCGTGCCTGATCTTCCAAAGTTTCTTCTCCATATTTGAACATTGCAAACCACTTGATTGATTTTGTGCGCCGCTTCGCTAGCACTTTCTCCTACCCGCCATTCGTACATAAATAGCAAGCGAATTTGCTCCCAATCCAATTACACCTTAAAACAAATATAGACAAATTATATATCAATCGATCCGCAAGAAGCAGAGCTTTCAAATGAGCTCAAAAAGACCAAAAACAAGTTTTAAAAAATGACAAAACGGCTCAACCCTATATTATTAAATTTACTTAAAACTAAATACAATTATTCTTAAAAAACTATTGTCGCAACTTATTAATTATTTAAAACAGTTTTGAATTAATTCTCAGAACTTTTTAAAAAAAGGCGATGCCATTTGACCAGAAATCGCATAAAACGAGTTTAATAAATTTTTTTAAATTGATCAAAATAAAAAATGGCACTGAAAAGAAATTTAGAGATGAAAATACAGCTTTAACTAAATTAGTCGCTTTTTATGCATACATGGTTATAATTATAATAAATGTACTTGCAATAAATAACTTTATTAGTTCTTCAATTATTTTTACAATAGTTCCGTTTTATTACTACAATTCATAGAATATTATAACCACCCGTTCGCCTTCATACTAGTCGTTGGTTCATCATCTTGATTATATATTCATATTCATCAATTTCATTGGATGTTCGACACGCCCTTAGACTGCTGTCTCGTACACAATTGAGTTCTTTCATTGCGATTGGGTCGTCAATTGGATCGACGAACGCCAGTTTGTCTCTTACCTGCAAAATCAAACTTTTTATTATCTTCAAAGCAACAGCATTAACAACTTACCATTTCAACCTCCTTAAAGACACGCACCAAGTTCCTACCTATTAGTTTTTCCAAATTTTGTTGAGTCCATCTCAACGGATTACTTCTGAAAAGCGCCTCTAACAAAACCGGATACTTTGACACATCTTCCAAACCGACAGGGGTGCTATAAAAAAGCGTCCGTCTATTAAATATGCATTTTAGATAAAAAGAAGATTTACCACCTTGGCATTCCATCAAAATCACCTCCTAGTCCCACATTGTCCTGACCAATTACGTTTACTATGTGGTTTATGTGTGCTTAAAAATGTTTCCGTACAATAAATTTAATTTTTTTAATTAAACAACTTACCAACAATGGCATTGATATTTACTCCTCCCGTGAAGGCAGGATAAAATGTGACCATTATAATACCCCGATTTTTTTTCTACAAAAGTGTAAAGTGTGTGGCATTTTAAATTTAATTTATTCCATACCTACCAACAACTTTAACAAAATATCTGGAACGTTCCTTGGATGAGGATATACCGAGTAAGCAGAGGAGTGGCTTAATATAACCGGAGCAACAGATGTTTTCAGAGCTTCATACATGGTATTTTGAGATACGTGCGCCAAATCGACCATCATACCCAGCCGGTTCATTTCCAGTATCACTTTCTGTAACAGTAACTTTAAACTGTTCTAAAGTGGCTCAAAATCATCTTATGGTACCTTTCCAAAGCTAGATAGATCTGAGCAGCTCGAGCTGTTTCCTAAATTTGTAGAACTGGTGGCCCTAAATGTAGAAGACAATGTTTAAACCGCAAATGCAAAAGTACTGCCTTACCAAGGGGTGTTACAAGTGTGGGTTAAAGTGAGATATCTAGCACCAAGCTCGTAGTACATTCTCAACACAGCAAGACGAGAATCGATTGAGTGGCCGCCTTCGACTCCTATGAGACTAGCTATTTTGCCGTCTTGGAAAGCTTGCAAAATTCCTGCAGAAACATCAAATGCAACATATTAAAGATTTTCATCTCAAACCTTCTACGATGTTACAGTATACATGAGAAAAACCACACTAATGTTATTGCCCTACACTAGTATCTATATGCGATTTCATTTTGATTTATAGTCAGTGAACTATAAATATTAAAATTAAGGTGTTACTAAAATAAAAATAAGCAAGACATACACAAATCTAAATAATTATTTATGACATTTTCAAAGTACTTAACAAATTTTGTTATGGGACCACTCGTAGGTAAAACATGAACTGTACAACAGTGCAGCTAACTTCTTTATGTAGAACAACATGAGATACTTAGGTGGCCCATAAAACATGGTTTAATTATTAAATTACATGAACAAGGAAGCTGAATGTGCAAAACCTTTTCAATCCTTAAGTATAACCCGCATCATAAAAAAGTCAACATTCTAGCAATTTTAGTGAACTAAGTACACCTTGCATTAATATTTATTGTTTAGTAATACAATGTAATGCAACCAAGTCCACTATAATGTTTCTTCCTTCAAATGAAGAATCCTACATAGGAAAATTTTTATGTTTTGTATTTTATTTAAGATTAAAAAAGGTTTTAAAGACACATTCACTAAATTTCGGTGAGAAATAGTGATATGTTTAAATACAATATTATATCTATATAGTATAGCAGTAGTAACGATTGCTACATAAAGTTTGTAACATTTCCATTCTCTATAGTAGTTGCTTGCTTGATTTTCTGGTAAATAAGTAAACTAAAAAATAATTGTAGTAAAAATTTAATAAATAATATAAGAATATTTTATATTAACAAAACATAGCAAGTATAATCATTTGGCCCACAGCTCATAAAAAATATCGAAGTCTCAAACAGACAGTAAATTGTTAAATAATTAAAAATAATTAATTTACTGTAATAATTTTAAAAGAAGAAGCCTATGTAACCTGAAAAATTAAAAATTTTAGAATACGCAGATTTCTTTAAAAGGAAGACTAAAATATATACAATCAAATTATTACGTAACCAATTCCCACCCTCTTTCTATACTTTTGTATTTAAATAACCAAGGTTCTGAAAGCAATTTAAAGGAAAATACCAACTCTATATAACTGGTACTTCACAGAGATTGGAATCTGATTGGGGGTGTTACGACAAAAAATGATTAGTGGTAGTACGCTCGATAAAAAGAAGAAGATTAATATACAAAAGGTAGTTTGAGAACCTAATTTTAACGAACGCTACCGTTTAGTGATAGACACTTGAGGGAGAGAAAAAGCATTGCATATCCTAAAACTTTAAATGTAATAAAAAAAACATAGAATAAATATTCAAATAATGTAATTTTTTTTAAAGCACGGCATAGAATATTTAAAAAAAGACTAAAAAGCACACACGTTAAAAAATTCTACAAACAAGATGCATTACTAACGCTTACCGTCAGCCGTAGTTGTGAAAACTAGATCTTGGGGGTTCTTCTTGATTAATCGCTTTATTACATCAATTTGCTCCAAAGTGTTCTCTACAGCATCCTTAAACTGGCTTTTGCAGTATGTAAATGCTGACCAGAACTGAAAATGAAGCATTTTAATTGTTATTTGGATTGTAATTATAGATATAGCAAGGCAATAAGAACAAATTATAAGAAGTATTTACTAGTAAGTTACAAAACATAATATTTACAACTGAGCAAGCATAGCTTGGCATGTGAATCGGCACAGATGAAGAAGTGAGAGATGCTCTGTTGTCTGTCCCTAAATATTATAATCAAAAGGCTAGGGGCAAAAACCGGTCAACTCTACTTCTCAAACAGTGGGTTTTTAGTGCATAAGAATTTAGATTTTAGTAATTTTATAACGCACAACTCCATTTCTTTTACTCTTAAGCTTTACTAAGCAACTTCTGATTCGAAATGCATTATTATGGTTTTCTGCGATCTGGAATTAAACTTGTTTCTTTGAATTCTAGAAATAATTATGTGTTACTATGACTTACAATAAAAAACCAAAACCGAGCTTGTAGCTTTGATAAGAGCTAATTGAAAAGGCGGTTGGTTACATTCACTACATGAGTTTTTGTAGTTCGATTTTATAATAAAGGAAAAATCACGTGGATATATAAAATTTGTCAAAAAAATTACAGAAATATATGAATTCACAATACAACGGTGGTGCAGAAAAATTATTGTAAGAAAAAAAGTTTACGGCAAAAGCAAAAACAGTCTGGTGTATTGATAAAGCATAATCTTTAAAATTGTCACTAACATACCCATAGTACATGACCTGTCTTAAAAAAATTACGAGTATTGTAATTTATTTTAAAGCAATAGCAGTACTCAAGGAAGATACATAAGTTTATAACGAACATTGCTATAAGGCGTTTTTTCCTATGCTACATCTGAGATCACAAAGCAGGGGAAAAACCATCAGATTTTACAAAAATAAATTAAAATAGTACTACCAAAAAAGCATAACAGTAATGAATGTGCAAATCATCGAACTGTTTGGTTAACATGTCACATTCATCAAAAATACTCGCACGTATAGTATACAGTCAAATAGCAAATAAAATAGAGAACCATCTGATAGTCGACCAGTTTAGATTTAGAAAACATCACAAAACCCTTAAAACTTATTCATAAAAAAAATTCATAAATTTATACAAAAACTTATTAACTAGTAGTTATTGTATATCGTTAAACTTTTGGTGCATACATCGTAGAGACATCAGACTAGTGTCATTCTACTCAGATTGAAGAGTAGAAAAGTCATCATCGGGCGCTCAAAGGTTAAAAAGTTATAACGATTTCACCAGTGGTTCTGACAAGAAAAATTTTGAAGTGTAAATGTGGTCTGACGTTGCAGATGTCATTTTTAATGTTTAGTTACCAACCGCATATAATTATGCATTAAAAAAATATTAGTTACCAACCACACAAAAAATTATAGACTAAAAAGTCGCCAAGTAAAAATTTAATTTATTATAATTTTATCTCTTTATTTTCGAAACAACTTATTATATATATTTACAAAGTTAAATTCGTATTATCGGTGAAGACAAGATGCATTTACAAAACGTTAATTGCTTCCCCGCGGACCTCGGCAGGAGGCCGCCGCGGTAGGGCCCGCAGCGTCCCGGGCCAGGCGGAATTTGACTCACGAATACTGACGGAACGAATAATTGTAGGAACGTGATTTTTGGCACACGAGTGCTTTATTACCCGCTCTAAAACGAAAATTTTCTATCGCTTGCGGTTCCGGAAATATAACACCTCGGTCGCGCCTGCCGCTGGGCCGAAATTTGTCCTTCGGAGGCCCTCGGGTCGGCACGGAAAGGCACGAACGATTTTTGCTATATATTTGTGATGTCAACATAACGTCAACGCATATTTCATCAACGTATCAGAGCGAAACAGAATTAGGTGACGCGCAAACAAAATTATCGCGGACACCGTCGAAATTTCTCTTCTGTCTGCTAGGATGTCGGTTTTGGCAGGAAGGCCGAAATTAACTCGCGAATACTGACCGAAGGAATAATCGTAGAATTGTGATTTTCAATATACATATGCTTTAAGACCGGCTTTCAATTTTAAAGCAGCCAAAAAATTTGTATGGCTTCCGGTTCCGGAAATGCCAAATTTGGATCCCCTCTTACAACCTGCATGAAAAAGTCTTATACAAAAAATGCCCCATTTTAGGCTCCAAAACTTGGTAAATGAACCATCTTTTATCTCTTACCGTTTCGGAGATATAAGGGAAAAGTAATTTTTTCCAAATTTGAGGCCGTTTTTGGACAGGAAGGAGGAAAATAAGGACACGGGTTATTAAACGTTTTTTGAAGCCACTTTAAAGTTCTACAACTTGGTCCTTACGGCAAGTCGATACCTGCAAAAAAAAATTTCTTTCAACCCGCATAAAGCCCTTAAACGTTAGTCGAGGTTTTTTAAATTTTGCAGAGATAAGCTTCACAAAAGGATCTATAAATTCACGACGACTCCCAGAGGGATCCTCATCTGTGAGCGGCTCGCCAGAGGAAACAATTTCAGGGTGTTTTTGGAACGCGTTTTTGGAGCACCCGGTATCATTGTGCGCTCGCACCAATAATGTCGTTTTAGTAGAATCGAATCTATTTAAAGTTAAAGTTTTCGAGATCTGAAAAAATTTTTTTAAAATAATAAATTAATTTAAGAAAATTAATCCAAACATCAGTTTGAAGCTAATATAATTCATGTTTACAAATACATGCCACATAATTTATTAATCAAATATTCATGTGACTAAGGATTATATTATAAATTCTTTATCAATAAAATATACACTTACTTACCCTTTGTAACTGCAATTTCAACTAGTTAATAAATTTATATATCCAGATATTATAGTGACGACTTTGCTTTCAAGGGGATATCCATTGAGATGAGTTTTGTCTTCTTTGCTGTAGGTGACGTGATTATATGTACCAGAGAAGATTTAGCAGTCATGGATAGTAATCAAATGACCTTAAATCTGGTTACAAATTGAGCAGATTCAGAGGGACTAAATATAAATTTTTCCAATTTGCCGCAGTAGCTTTTACAAAAAGGAACTGAGACCTCTCTTTTTGTGGCACTTACAGGTACTGCAGCCTAAAGGGCTTATTATGCCCACTAACATGCACTTATTCTAGGACATTCACACACATCCATGAGTTGATCGAGACTCGAACTCGCGCGCGCCGTGTAGAGGATAGAGGCAACTGCTTGAACTTGCTGAGCTACCGCGTCCCCACCGAGACCTCTTAGGCTCCGAGATATAAAAATAAAATTATTAGATGAGGTCAAGTATCTTGGGGTTATTTTAGATTCAAAAATTCACCTGGACTCTACACATTCCAAAAACACTAGCGTTAGCAAAACGAGCTTACGATAGAACATGGTGTCTAACACCGAAAGTGATATATTGGACATACGTCTCGGTGGTCAAACCCATGATATTATATGAAGTTTTGATATGGTGGACAAAAATGACTAAAAGAACCACATAACCGAACTAAGTAAAATACAAAAAGGCTTGCTTGTAATTCATTCATAACAATTGAAAATACTTCTGATAATGTGGACTGATACAATCTATTTAGAAGTTTTAAATTGATTAGAGTAAAATTCAATGATAGAAGAATAATTCATAGCTTGCACAAAAACCAACAGAAATAGCAAGATCAGGAAAATGTCAGTCAAAAAAGGTAACACAGGAATGTAATCTATTATTACTTTTATTTAACATATAGTGAAAGATAGTATTATTGTAGTAGCAATAATATAAGGCGAAAAAGTCCAGATGCTCTTCTATAAAGATTATATTGCTCTTCTGGTACAAAGTAAATAAAAACTAGAAGAAGCATTAAACGAAATGTATGTTAAAGCAAAGATATAACAAAGATAAAAAAAGCAAAAATAATGGTTTGTGGAAAGCGCAAACATGGGAATTCGAAAATAAAGGTGCAAAACAAAAGAAAATAAAGAAAGCTAAAAGAGAATTATGTAATGGAACTCAATTGGCAAGAAAATTGTTTACAAGTTAAAACATCTACTTGTATCAAATAATATTTCACTAAAACGAATAACAGAGTTACTAAAACCGTACGTATGGATAAACAAAGACTGGAAACTTTGAAAATGTAACCTTAGCAAAGAAGAATGAAAATAAAGTTTACTGATAGTGACTAACAAAGAAGTCCTGAGAAGAACACGACAACAATAAACAAATAGTAAAAAGAAGGTTTACCTTAATAGGCCACACATTATGACACGACAATATGTTAAACATTATATAAGAGAAAAGAATAACAGAAAAAGTGCAAATGATAAAGTACATACAGCAAGGCAACAGGATACCGGATGCAGCAGCTATTGAAAATTACAGCGTTTGGCTGAGAACCGTCAACAATCAATTGATTTACGACTATTCTAGTTTTTTCTCTTTCTTTTTAGAGAAAAAGACACTCGCAGTGTTAGCACTGTTACCTGTTTTAAAACAATGTTACACTACATGTCGTAAAGGCTTTCATTAATTATTTATACTAAAAGACATACAAAAGAGTTTGATAATTCCTCATTACGAATGATATATACTGTACGACAGTTCGGTAAGGACCGAAAAGGGAAACATAATTGACTAGGAGATAAGGTTGCTTGTTTATATAAATGTTGACAGATAAGGGAGCTTCGTATAAGTTGAGGAAAAACGTTCAGGATAATTTTATGTATTGTACACTATTAAAACTCAAATTAGAACTATCTATAATTATAAAAAACGTTTATAGTGTAAAAGTACAACTTTCTTCTAAAATAATTTCGAGAAATAATTTTGGACTAAAAAATTTAAATCATCTAATTTTTCAGTAAACTGCAGTATAAGTGTGACTCTAAGATATATTTACAATTTATTATCTAAAAAAATGAGTATTCTTGTCAGTCAGACAAATTATAATTACGTTATAATATATAATATAAAACTATTGTATTTTGAAAACTACAATTGAACTAAACCTATAATTTAACACATTAACTTAATATTTGAACCTAAGTTTGAATATATAAAATTTACAAAAAATTGAAAAATAACTATATTAACATTGAGTTTAATAACAAATAATAGAAATAATGATTCAGTCCAAAAGCAATAATATCGGCGTATTTGGAAACATTTTCTATTCACAATATTTAACAGAAGAAAACGTAAACAATTGTCATTTTTGTTAATCATGTAGCTATTTGGCTAATGACAAGGAATTTAACGATTACCAGCATTACATGCGACTTCGTCAACAGCTAGAAAGCAAGAATTATTGAAACAAAATTGGTATATCTTGATTTTGCCTCCAAACGGTTTATAAGGGTATGTTGAGACGGATCAAGATAACTTAAAATAAATTTGGCTGCACAACTATAATAGAAGAACTACCTATGTAAAAAACAAGAAACAGAAATTCGAACCACAAATATAAAAGAAGTGTACCGTCTTCTTAGCAAAAACTTTTGCTGCCGATGTACATCCGAAGCATTGTTCATAGAAATATTAAAACTCTTCCAAGTCTATAACTTTCAACTTTATGGAATGTACAAAAAAAATAACAACGTTTTGGCCTTTTATACTATTTAAGTTATAGTGTTCAAATCAGGAATACTAATTTGCAAACATCAAATTCTATGTTAAGTACCAAATTGGCACCTAAAATTAATTCCCTAAAAAACACATACCTGTCCTCCGACCTTTCCTTCCCTCAGTCTTGGAATGTCTGTATGACAGTCCTCCCACCCAGGTTTGTATTTTAATTGGTCGCTAAAGTTGAAGGCCCCCAGACTGTTTCCACATTTCGAACGAACAACAACGGCGAAATCATTGTGTCTGAACGCGTTAAGCAAATTAATTTATAACACTCCAAATCTATCTCTAGAGCACATACCCATCGACCAGAGGAAAAGATCTTAAAGCCTTCTGTACCGGACTTTGAAGGCAGCGAGCTGGGTACTGTCGACACAGCATTGTCAGATATTGCAGCCGGTTGCCATTGCAGCTAATTGATGCCTGTCTTCGGTGAACCGATGAGCCTGAAAAAATATAGTAAACTATAAAAAACAATACTATATATTACAACATTACTACTTTTATTAATATCACTTATAATTAATTCATTATTTTTTAGAATAGTTTACTTTTAGAGCGTAATAGGTCATATTTAAAATGCATTTGCAAGAAAAAACTACGAAACTAGAAAGACAAGCAAAAGCTTTTTAACAACTAAATCCAAACAAATACTATAATTGTTTTCTTTGACTAAAAATGTAGGCACCAGGAAGTTTTTGTAAAGTTATTTAAACAATTTAAAAAGAAAGGAAAGCATATTGAGGTTTGGTGTAACACCCAAAAATGTTTTTTAAACGCCAAACAAAAAAGTGACCCCATTTGCCAGTTAATCTTTGTGTACTTTTTTTTGAATGCATAGATTAAATTTAGGGAATTTCGCATTTTATACATAATATTACAGTAATATGTTATATATACACATTAAACTTGCTCACAAGTCAAAATAAAGAAGTAATTACGATGTGAAGCGCAATTATTCTTTAAAACTACGCTAAACTTTACGAGTGACACACCGTAAGGATTGGATAAAAGAACTATAGCATACACACCCTACAGTTCAAAGTTGTCGTTCTAAAACTTTCACTTATTTGGTTCTCTTAAAGAACATTCAGAAAGTCAGAACTTTAAACATTACTCCAATAGAAGCATTT
Organism: Sinelater perroti; assembly: GCA_036346155.1. Lineage (NCBI taxonomy): Eukaryota > Metazoa > Arthropoda > Insecta > Coleoptera > Elateridae > Sinelater > Sinelater perroti. Next base: position 1,046,694 of record JARFIY010000303.1, on the reverse strand, counting down.
GTATACAATTATCGTGCGACATTGTGAATATACAGAAACATCTAGAAAGGTGGGAAATATAAAGCAATTAGGAAAGATTATCTTAAAATATAGATGCATTTTTGTGTTTAAAAACTGAGTTTGAAAGTATTTTTAACTGTTTGCTTGAACGAAGAGAGATTTGGAAGATAAATTTTGTTAGTTGCATCTACGAGCGGTCTTTGCTCGAGCGACTGCAGTTTCGAGCTTTTTATTCAAGCAATTAAAATGTTCCAGATAGTTCGGAGGGTTGGCCGTATGTGGATGACGGATTGTTTGGGCTTGGAAATGGTTTTAAACGGCTTCTCTAGTCTTTTAGCTCTAACATAGTATGTAGCCCACACTACTAAGTTATACAGTATTACAAATGCTTCCTTCAAATTATTCTTTTTTTTTGACTCCATCCTTACAAATTATTCTCATTCATAATTGAACCAAACTTCCAATTTTCAAAAAAAAGTAATACAATTTAAAAAGAAAAAACATTTTGGAAAAAGAACTGTAACAAATTTTTAAACCTATTTTGTAACCATTTTTAATACTACTACATTTTTTTATACATAGATACTCAAAAACTTACTCACAACCTTCTTACAGTATATAAATAAATAGGTATAAATTTAAAGTAACTTACCGCTTATGGTGTGGGTTTCTAATAGAACAAGGAGTACAATAAGGAGCCTAACGAGTACACACCGCATCTTGCTATTGTTACAAATCGTCTGCTTCTCCTTACCAAACTAGCTGCAGCTTAATCAAGATGGACTTATATAAAGCTTATTTCGCTTTGGAGAACGCATTTCTAGCAAATCGGGCATTTTGCTACGTTTAGAAATCATAAAAATGTGGGTTGAAACACAATGCACCCTGTATATTTATTTGTAAGCTAATAGATTGCGACAGACGGCCGAAGTATTGCGATTAAACACACTTTTGTTGAAGTTACCTTCCCAAGACCCGCGTTAATTTAAAAGGTGCCGCGTTTAATAGATGTAAACGTGTACAAGGACTGTACAAAATAATAGACGTCTGTAACATGTATTTTTTGTTATTCTGTCATTTTTGCACGTCTGATCGTAGAATTTAATTTTACTAATTATTAATAAGCATGTGTCATACCTAAAGAAATCAAAATAAAGATTAAACAGAAATTGATCGAATATTAAGTGTTGAACTTAATTACGTAGTTTACACTTTAATACATGATAGTATCTATTATATGATAGTATGTTGTTCCCTTTGTACAATCATAGTGAAAGACCATCTGTTAAATGAAATCAACGTTGTGTGATAAACAACATTTACAACAGAATCTTCTTATTGCTTTTTAATTGAAAAATATGGCCGGTAAAATCAGGAAAATAGTTTATGCAGATTTAGAGAAAAACATGCTTTCCTATAGCACCTGCAAAAAATGGTTCCAATACCTTACGAGTTGAAATGGACAGCCAAAAAACACGAAAACGAGAAACTGGAACAACTTTTGGAGATGATTTCTAAGAGTTTATATAAGCTGCCAAGTATTTACAAGAAATATGGTATATCAGTACACTACGGTTTCATTATTATTCATCTATAGTGTCGACTAAATATTCAGGTCAAGAATCTATTACTGAGCGTATGGGGATCAGCGTTCTGCACCATGAATTTTAGTAGAACTGATGCATGATTGTAAAGTGCTGGATTTAAAAGAGAAGAAAGAAGGTTGGTTAGCTTAGGGCAACGCACACTGCCAAAGCGACTTTGGAAACGATTATCCACTTGCCTTGAGAGATTTTATCACCTCTAAAGATTCCTGCAATATCACCTGACTTATATCCTCTGCACTTCCGTCAAAAATGTTAAGAAAAGTCTAGCTTAGTTTATCAACTCTAAATCACCCTTTTTTCTAAAGTTGGTAGGGATTATTTTGAAGGTTAGATAATTAGTCAACTTTTTATAAAATAATATTACAGTTTAGTGAAAAAATGCTTAAAAGAAGTGCTTAGATTATTATATTATCTCCTTCCTTCTTTTTCTCCACGTAATTACGAAAGTTTCTCTTATCAGATTTGTTTTTTCTGAGATGAGGAAGAACATATAAATATTTATATAAGTATTATATAGTTATATAAAGCACCACATCATTAAACTACTAAAAATATTATATTCTAGTAAATAATAATTAGTTTTTTTTGACATCACAAAAAGATAAACCAGAATTTAAATCAATAAAAATCAAATGCAACTTGACATCAAATGTGCAATACTAAAACATAAGTAACTTTGCCTTTTTTATAATATCTACCATAATACATTATAAACATTAGTTTTAATATTATTTTCTTTTAATTAAAACAATTAAACAACAAATTAAAATAAATATGATTTATCTACACTCTGTCAACACTGTGTCAACATTCTTTTCATGTACATTCTTTTACCATGGCATGCTCACTTTTGTTAATCAAATTTTGACGGCCGTTTTGTTATACGTCTTAATGTGCTGAACACGCAAGGCTTTGGTCGTAGTCCCTTTAATTCCAAAACTTTTTTGACAAATGTCTTGACGAGCACTGTCGTCTACTGTTTTCAGACTATCCTTTATCGATTATCTTAAGTGCTGTCATGCAACCAATTATTGTCATATATGGTAATTCAAGAAAAAATGTTCTCATATTGCAATTTAGACAAGTTCGCAATTATTTAATCAGCAGTCATATACTGTTTTTTGAATACCAACAACTATGAAATACAAATTTTGCAATTGATATTATATTTTACTCAATGTTAAAGAGTAAACATCTGTAAATATTATTGTGACTACCTCGTCGATGCTGTTAAATGGTATTTTCAGCTGCTTTAACAACAGCTTTTGACAACAATTCTTGAAAACAACTAAAAGCCTGTCCCTGCTGCACTCATCATAACAACTGTTCGGCTTTCTAGACATTTTTTATCACCAACAAACCACATGCACCTTTATATGCATTTGCACTTATACTGAGATTAAGATTGGTAACTATCTTTCGCTTTTATGCACTCGGTATCATAATCGATTAGGTATTCGTGCAGTTTTTTCTCAACACTAGAGTTCTCCAAATGTAGCTCGAGTCTCGGAATGCACAGACCGGAAAGACACACCGAAAATTGCAGATACAACAAAAAGTAATGAAGAAAATTTTGCTTTTGTATATCTATGCTAAACTTGATGCGTTATACCAGTATTGTTGTCACAACTAATATAATGTATCTATTATCTTATATAAAGATTTAATTCTAAATCTTAGATCCATAGTCCGCTCAATTGCGGCATATAATTGAGAATTAAGCTTTCCAGTCTTTCGCCTACAGTGGCCCCAAGCTAGTAAGTCCATCACTGTTCAGCTACTGGTTAACAAAATCGAATTTTCACGGGAAAACTTATGTGTTAACAGAAATTGCACACTTGTTATTTCCATTCTTAAAAATTAAAAGTCAATTTTTACATAATAAAAAATAAACTGCTTGTCATCAGTGACTAAGAGATTTGACTATATTAATTAATAGAATTATCATGTTGAACGCTAATTTGTAAATGCAAAGAAGAATAGAACAAACAAATAAAGAATTATATGCGCTCGAAGTTAGTTCTTTTATGCTAGACTAAAATTTTTTTGGTCAAATATATGGTCTCTATACGGTCATTTTTAGCCTGACCAAAGGTGAATATTTATAGCACAACTTTGGGTTATGCTGAACCCAAACAAAAATGTGATACTTTCTATTATTTCGGAATTTTGACATAAAATTGTTCAGATTTTAAAATTTTCTGTTTTTAAAATATGATGAAAAAATTGGTTTAGCACAAGTTTTATGCACGACTAACATTCACGTCTGAGGAGAAACAGAAACTCGTAAAGTAGTTAAGTACTTTAGTGTCACTACTACCATAACGTGTAAATTTTATGTGTAATTATTTTTTATATTTTTTAAGTCCCACTAAGTATAGAAACACTATGGCAGTAGCCTAGTTAATACTTTTTTTTATCTTTTAGCATCTGCATATAATTAAGTACAGACAACAAACATTTGGAAATCTACAATATTCTTCCCTTCTAATCACTTTATTTATGTGTACTTTCTATCATGTTTATCTACTTTCTAAATATTATTAAAATGTGAAAATACCAATGATTTAACAATTTATGTATAAAAGCCGCCGAAGTTTAGAATGTAGTACAGTAAGACGTAACCGTCTTAGTAGTTTATTGGAGACAGGAATCCTCTATTAATTTTGTAAAATTATTTGCTTATTATTTTAGGATCCAAGAACTAGCCTTTATGTTTATTTGTTAATAAAATCTTATTACCATTTGTTTAAAAATCCATCTAGATTCTTTCCAAAAAGCTTATAACGTATATTTTAGCGCAGCTATATAATTATTTATACTTTTATTTTACAAAAATCAAGTTATTACATACTAATAATAATCAAGGCTTAGCATTTGGCATAGAGTATATCTTTAATTTTTTTAAGTACAATATTTATTCTACATAATTTCCTGTCTGTACAATTAAAGCCAACTTTTTTAAAAATTTCGTATTACAGGTTGCTTAAGATCCCTCTAGAAGTTCTAGTAGTCCAAAAATGTTTAATGAAAAATGGAGAAGCACAAAACTTTAATAGCTAAGCTATCGGTAGTTTTAGCAAAACGTGTTTAGTTGCGCTAAAATTTTTAATTGCTAAAATCAACTTTTTTTTTAATTTTCACCTCTCACAATGGCCTTATATCTATCTGTTCTGCCTCTTGCAAAAATGCTTTGAATAAGTAATATTTAAATGCGTTTTTTTTATTTTAAAAGAGAAATAAATGTATAGGCGGCAGGAAGACAAATACACCTATTACGAGCGAATAGTAAAACTTTTGCATTAAGATTTCAGGAAAAGGAATTTTAAGTTAGAAAGAAAGATAAATTACTAGCAAAAGTTGAACGATATCCATATACTTACTACCCATCCAGTGCCTCTCAGATAATTTTAAAATATCTTAAGCAATCGTAAGCATCTTTACAAAAACAACTCTGCAAAATTTGGGTTGTCATGTTTTTTAACTTTTCATAATTGATTACTATGTATTTTTTTGAGCTGAACCAAAAAATAACCTTATTTTTTCCATTACTTCAGGACTTTTCGCAAATTTCAAATTTTGTAAGTAGTCCAACAATTCCAGAACTGTTCTTATAGCTAATCAGTTGAGGGGGTATTAAGAAGAGGGGGGAGTCACTCACCCCTTAATTTTTAATAAAAATTTCTACAAATTTAGCTTAAATTTCTATTTTAATGCATTTTTAAATGAATTTATTTAATTAATTTTCATTATGTACGTCATAGCTTTGTAAACCACTCCCTCTTTTCACCCTCCATTAATGATGAAGTATGAAATACTTACAAATTTATTTCATGTGTGGAAGTTTCTTTGGGCGACTCGTGCTTGCTTCGCGCTTTTTCTTTTATGTTCTTTATGAGGTTCATCTCTGTGTAACATCCAGCAACAGTCGGCCTCTTTAGTAGTTCATTTTCCTTGATACCTGCTTTCCATTTCTTTGAAGTGCTGATGAAATCTATCACCCATCTTTTCGCTAACAGCACAGATTTTTAGGAAAATAGTCCAAATGTGAATTTAGAAAGTGAACCTTCAACCTAAATTTTTGTACTTCTGCAGCATGTTCTCAACGATTCTTCGTATTGCCCGTAAATTTGGTTACTACGTCTTTGAAGGCTTCCCAGGTTTCTTTTTTTGCAACTTCCATTTGTTTCTCAAAATTACCATCTTTGAGAAGTTTTCTAATGTCAGGGCCAGTAAAGACACCATCTTTTAATTTGGCTGTTGATAAGACTGGAAATTTGTTACAAATGTATTTAAAATATTTATCTTTTTTCGGTGAGGCTTTGACAAATCGTTTTTTTTTTTTGTTATAGGTTCTAACGAAGCTCTTTTTGGCCATTATTTCTTTATCCAATAATTTTCTCTGTCTTTTTACTATGGAACAGCAGTAGTAACGATTGCTACAGAAAGTTCGAACAATTCCATTCTCTATAGTAGCCAAGAGTTGCCGGCTGGATTTTCTGGTCCACTTATAATTGTCGTATTTCATTTTATCGAGAACAAATACCACATTTTCATAACACTCTTTGAAATAGACAGAACGTCCGACGAGTATTGACGCATACTCTCCCATCGTCTCGTCATCTTCAACCCAAACAATTTTGAAGATTTTCTAAAGGACATTTAGAGAGAAGGAAGGCGAGCGAAAGAGTTTTAAGGGCCCAATGCACTTCTTAAAAATTAAAAGAAATAATGAAAACAAATAAATAAAAAATGTAATAAACTAGAAAATTAAGCTCATTAATACATAGCAATTTTCATTAGAAAACTTAAGGGGTCAATAACGCCCTCCGCCGCTTATCCGACATCTCAACTGTTTTGCTATCAAAATGCATAGTATAAGCCAAAAAGGGTATACATTATATTTATAAAACAAAAGTGGATTCCGTACGATAATTCTAAATTGGCTGAATTACGAAAAAACACCCAGAGCGAGTCTTGATCTCGTTAGGGTTATATTGAATGTATAGTAGTCTTGTGAGGGTATCATCCACTATTATTTTTTTTGAAATCTAGTGAAACAATTATATTAGAATTTCACTACAAAAAAATGTGAGAAATTGTGCTTAAAAATTATCTTTAATAAATTTTTTTACAAGACGTAAAAATTTTTCACTTAGTCTTTACTAATATGTTTCTATATTTTCTGTAGCCTGATAAAATAAGTTCACTATGTTAACATTTTTATTAGTAATATTGTAATTACGATTTTTTCAAAAATAGAATTTTTGCACTACTTGCGCATTAGCAACAAGTAATCTATCATGATCATTATTTTGCAAAATAAATGCTTTTTGGATGAAAGTTAGAGACTTTTGGTTGTACCTACACAGTTCGTCATTATATGAAATTGCGTGATATATGCACTTAACAAAAATACCAATATTCCTATTTTCTAGAAATGATAAAAAACGTCATGATCTTAGATTTCTGCAATTCAACTTTTTTGCTGACATTGATATATAAATAGACAAAAAAAGTTTATTATTATTAGAATTAACCTTCATTTTTAAAGCCATATTGCCAACAAACTACTTCCTTAGCACTTCGAAGGTTGCTCAAATTATTATAATCCTTAAACCCGAAAAATCTGGAAGATGTTTCCCTCCTACATGCCTGTAAGCTTCCATTCAATGTTGTCCACAGTAGTTAAAAAGTTCTACGTCAAAAGGCTCAAAATAGAAATAGACGAAATAAAGCCATCCCAGATCATCAGATTGGATTCCGAAATAATTAGGGAACTATAAAACAAGTACACGGACCAGTCAAATAAATTAACAAGTATCTGGATGCCAAAGGATATTGCTGGATATATCTCAGACTTGCAAATCAAACTAAAGAAGCTCCCCTAGCCCCACTACCAATTATTCAAATTAAATCTAACAAATAAATATTTCTTGCTGAAAGAAAGCATTCAACATACCCATTTATATTCCATGTATTCAGGGGTTCTGCAAAGTCCTTTGTATTATTACGGTAGTAACATATGCGGATAACGCCGCTATTCTGGGCACATTGAACCAGCATTGGCCTCAAGGAACCTGCAAATCAACCTGAACAAAATTCAGCGCTAGTTAGAAACGTGACGAATTAAGGCTAATTAAACAAAATTCACGTAAGTAACATTTTACAGAGAAACATGCTCTTCTGTAAAGATCAGTAACTGCCAACTTTACAAGAAGACGATCCTAAATATCTCGGTAGACATTTAGAACAACGCCTTATATGGAAAAACACATATTCACCAAAAGCAAACATCTGGGTCCCAAACTAAGTCAAATGTACTGACCAATTGGTAAAAGATCAAAATTAGCCATAGATAACAAATTGCTACGGTAAATCAGCTATCCTGAAACCGGTATAGATCTATATTATACAACTATGGAAAATCGCTAGAAACTAGAATATTGCCACCTTGTAGAGGTTCTATGCACTGTACTACATTTTTAACAAAATCATCCAATATGACATCGCACTAGAATCCGTCAATAATGTCATTAATCGGTTTAGAACGTCAGCGCCTCCAACGTACTAGCCAGTTGACTAAATGCGCGCCATGTTAACGAAATGAATAGACTGAAACGTCTGCTGCCTATCATCAACTCCATTATTTTTTCACCCCCTGTATATGAACTACAAATATTGTTAATGAATAAGAGACTTAACCGATACATGTAACTAATTACAGTTTATTTAAGCAAAACAACACAGAGCTTACAATCTATTCTGAATTATCGAAAATTAGGCATAGTTAAATGCATTCATAAAATACAATTCTATTGTTATTACTACGTCAGCATTATATAGAAATAGCAACAATATTGCATAAAAGCATTAGCCGTGGTCTATTTATCGAGCATTCTCATATACATTGTAGCAACATTAGTCGAAAGCCGTAGGAAAAATTAGATACACATTGCTTGTTTTCAATTTATTAATTTAATCATTTATTAATAGAATTAATAAGTTTAATTTTAATCTTTATAATAACATTGTACCGTATTACAGATTCTATCGACATACGCCTAAAGCAGTATAAAGAATTTATTAGTGTTAAAGAAAGATGTTTTTTTACTAAATAGATACAAAACGTAATACTAGGATAATCTATAAATTTATAAGTCCTTTTTTATACACAACAATTCTGTCAATACTAACATATTTTACAATTTCAAAACCTAAAAAAATTTAAATATTTCTTATTTTAAATCTACGTAATTATTTTATTGTCGATATTTAATTATTGGATTTTCTTGTCACATACCTTTTAAACTGTCTGTCTCCAAAAAACAAAACTGTAAATAATAAAACGGTAGAACAATTAGTCAACATTTCATCTAAAACTATAAAAGATATTTCGTTTTTTGAGAATTGACTTATAATATAAATGAATGAAACTATTTGAAAATTTATATATTTTACAGCTCTTACTGGATCAGATCTGCAAAAATCGTAGTTGTAAATTCTATAATATACAACATTTATTGGAGAAGCATAAGCTAAACGAAAAATAAATAAAGTTTTTAACCTGAAAAGATAATGTTTCTTGGTCTGTTTTTTTTTATTGAAGTTTTTGTCAGATCAACATTACAATGTTATACATGACAAGTTTATGTAGTCAAATATGATTAAGACTATGGTATATATTATGTGTACAAATAAGTTTCCGCCATTTTTTTATAAACAATTAAGAATTTATTGTAAAAAAAGGTACAAATAATGTCATTCAAAATATTGCCCATCGCTTTCTACTACTTTTGACCATCATTCGGGCAACAAGTGGATACCCCGTCTAAAAAATTGCTCGTCTTTTGAGGCGATCCACGAATCGACCCATTTCTTCAATTCATCGTAAGAAGTGAAGTGCTGCTCAGCCAGACCATGCGTCATCGACCGGAATAGGTGGTAATCTGAAGGAGCAATGTCTGGTGAATACGGCGGGTGGGGTAGGACGTCCCAATTCAGTCCTTCCAACGTTTCCTTTACGATTTTTGCAACGTGTGGCCGAGCATTGTCATGCTGAAAAATGACTTTGTCATGCCTTTTGGCATATTATGGACGTTTAATCTTCAATGCTCGGCTCAATTGCATCAGTTGTTGTTGGTAACGTTCCCCGGTGACGGTTTGATTAGGTTGGAGTAGTTCGTAATAGATTACTCCAAGCTGATCCCACCAAATGCACAGCATTAGCTTCTTTCCATGAATGTTTGGCTTGGCCATCGAAGTAGAGGCATGCCCGGGCTTACCCCATGACTTCCTACGCTTTGGGTTGTCGTAGTGGATCCATTTTTCGTCTCCCGTCACGATTCGATGCAGAAATCCTTTGCGATTTTGCCTTTTGAGCAATTGTTCGCAAGCGAATAAGCGACGCTCGACGTCTCTTGGCTTCAGTTCGTAAGGAACCCAATTTCCTTGCTTTTGAACCATACCCAGGGCCTTGAGACGTTGTGAAATAGCTTGCTGAGTCACTCCTAACTCTTGTGCAAGTTCTTCTTGCGTTTGGCACGGATCTTCCTCCAGTAAAGCTTCCAATTCTGTGTCATCATACACTGGGCCTTCCACTACGTGTTTTGTCCTCCACGTCAAAATCACCACTTTTAAATTTCTGGAACCACTCCCGACAACTCCTCTCACTCAAATTAACATTACCGTATGCTTCTACGAGTAGCTTATGCGCCTCAGCTGCAGATTTCTTTAAATTAAAGAAGTAAATTAGCAATTCCTGCAAATGACGCTTATTTGGCTCAAGACTTGATATCTTAACACGATGAAAACTAAGTGATGCTAGCAAAAAGTCGGAGGTATTAAAAGGTTATACTGTTGCCAGATGTCAACATATACTATACGACTTTTTACAGCTGACAATTTTGATGTTATCTTATCGGTGGCGCCATCTTTTGAAAACGGCGGAAACTTATTTGTACACCCATTATACATTATAGGTGTTCTAAATTTAGACTTTGCAAGTAGCAGTGTGTAATACATGGAGGCCGGTAGTGGTGGCCTTGGAAACTTGAAGATGGTGGTGGTTAGGTTTGTTTATTTGGGATAACATCTTGAGGGAGTTGTCTCTTCAGTCTGTGATAAATATTACGCTGCCCAAGATTGAAGTGAGTTGCTCTTTCACATTTGGCAATGTTTGAGAAGAAAGTCCTAGTAGTCGAGAACATATAGTCTTGGATTGTGGCGACACCCAATTCATGGTGAAGTTGTGTGTTTCGGATAAACCATAAAGCGTTCAAGGCGATTCGTAGGATCTTGTTTTGGAATCGTTGCAGTTTGAGTATATTTGTTTTACTCGTGTTGCTCCAAACAGGAAAGGCGTAGAGTGCCCGGGGCGTAGGAGGATTTATATAATAGGATAGTGCATTTAGGTTAAAATGGGGTTTTACGATTTAAAATGGGATATAATTGACGGAGTCTGGTGTAAGATTGGGTTAGTTTTTGATTGATGTGGAAACTCCAAGTAAATCTTTCATCTAAGTACACTTCAAGATATTTTATAGCTGAGTCTCTGGGATTTCAAGGTATGTCAATTCCATCGATGATAATAGAAGGTGGGTTGTTCATTTTGTTAACATTTGGTGGGGTTGAGTTTGATGTTCCAATCTTTGATGTGGATTGTGATTCGACGGAGTCATTGGCCCGTACTTCCAAAATAACGCTGACACCCCCATAACTGTCACCGGCGAGAGGTACAGGTCGATGATAATCTATTTATTTGGCTTAAATTGAAAGATATTGATCTCAACCACATGCGGTTCCAATAAGAGGGCGCTACGTGCCACACAGCGCATGCAACAATGGATGTTCTGCACGACAAATTCGACGGCATAGTTATCTCGCGTTTCGATGACTGGCCACCGAGATCGTTTGATTTAACGCCATTAGATTTTTTCTTGTGGGGCTATGTTATAACACGGGTCTGTGCGAATAAGCCGCAGACGATTGATGCCTCAAAAGTCAACATAACCAATACCATCAATGATATCGAGCCTGATTTATGCGGTCGAGTAATCGAAAAATAGCCCAGATAAACCGGGGCGGCCGTTTGGCCGATATCATATTCCATATATAATGTAATAGAATATTCTTTTAAATAAAAAAACAATAGTAATAATACTAATAATATCTGATATACAACTTGTTTTATTTCGAGCGCCTTTAATGGAGAACCCTATAGTTTCTACGACGTATTTGACTATTGATCTGGGAGTTCTATATATTTTCACCTTAGCATTTATGTTTGTTCTCTTCTGTTGCAAAAATGTTCTATATTTATGGTACACTCGAGACCTTGTCGGAATTTTTATACGTTCTCTGTGTTTTTCCCTTTTTACTATTAATTATCATCTTCAGATACTTTTCAATCAGTTTAATATTATACCTTCCGATCTTTATTTTGCTTTTGCAATAACCTATAATTCTTCTATTTATTAGCATGTATTTTTTCCGCCATTATTTTTTGGCTTTATTTGCCTTTTACAGACTCCTTAATCCACATTGCTGGATTTAGTACAATATTAAATAACATAGCGTCCAGCCGATCTTCTTGCCTTATTTCTGCATGCATCTGGAATTCTTTGTATATATTTCCTGCTACTGGTGTTGATATTTGTGTGTCTTAGACGCTGTGACGTTTCTAGCTTCACAGTTTTCATAAATGTCTATTTTCCCGTTGTCTTGTAAATCTCTCGAAATCATGGGTTCTGTGACATCTGGGTTTCAGTTCCTCTTTGGTATTTTGCGCTTTCTAATGTACTTCCTTTTTGAAATTTTCGCAGCCCTTCTCTAGTGGGCTATTTCAAAAAATAACATTCTATCCTTCTCCGACTTTTTTATTTCCCAGATTTTTGATTTATATGTGGAGGTGTTGTCGATGATCTATTTGATTCTCTGTTCTGTTAGTACGCCTACTTTATCTTCCATTTTCAATTTTTCTTTGTTTTCATTATTTTATCATAAAGCACGCCCATTTTACTGATGAGGCCTATTTTTAACTAAATGGCTATGTCAACAAACAAAATTACCGATATAGGGGTACCGAAAACCTGCAATTCACCGAAGTATGTCGATTGTACCCAGAATTATATATATCATTATATATTACTTTTTTGCTCTGCGTCCTAAGGTATTAGTTTAATTTCAATTATTTTTATCAGTAATTTCTGTGGTATCTATTTACTTATTTGAATAAACTTGAATTTATTTTTCTAACTATTTGGCTAACTTTTTGTGTTTTTATAGTCGTATATTACCGTAGACTTCATCAATATCATTCCGAAGTCTTTTTTTCTTCTTTTTCTCCTGGTATATAATTCTTGTGTTATTTCCGTTTACTTTTATTTACTATTCTTGCATTTACTTTTGCTATACGGTCGAAATCAGCTTCTATTCATTCCTAGGTATGTTTTACATCTGATGTCATTTATTCTCTATTCTTTAATATTATTATGTGATAAATCTGTTGTTTGATGATATGTGATCTGTTATGTTTAATTATTCGTCCTTTCTTATGTTAGCATTTAGAACTCTCGCTATTATAAAATCCCATGTTTTGGAATTTATTAGCGTATTTTTTCTTGTTTCTATAAAATATATTTTTGACTTCTTTCTGTATCTTTGCTGTTGATGCGTAAACGTTTACCAGTGTAATGCATTTTTTTAGATTAAACTGTATTGTTCATCGGTTTATTCTGCTAAATACTATTACTAGTGGAGTGTCTGGAGCGTTAAAAACATAAAAACCTCGGATTTCAGTTACAGTGAATACATTATTTTTTAAATATGAAATGTTTAGCTAATAATATACATAAAAAAGTTTACTTATTTAAAAATTGTGATCTCGATTTTGAAAAAAAAAGATAATTGCAATAATTCAAATAGTATAATACATATTAGGCTGTAGAATATTTTTGTATATCAAATTTAAGTTAACTATATATTTATATAGAGATAGTAATCGGGAAAAAGTAAATTAAGGAATATTGAATAAAAAAGAAAATTATTAATAAAATATTTGTTTATTTAAACATTTTACATTTTTGTCCATATCAAATATTTTCTTCGACTTCATTTATTTGAATGATAGGTGGGGTTTTGAAAAACTATTTATAATTGTGTTATAACCACTTAAAACTACATTAATAAATGGTAAAAAAAAATTATCAATGTCATATCAAAATCATGTGCATTAGTTAAATTCATAAATCTATTTCATTTTGGAAATTTGTTATCATTTTTGAATTTTAAATACGTCCAAAGAATATTTAATTGCCCGTTTGTAGTAAATTTCTTAATATCCGGTTCAAGTTTAGATAATTTGATTATTATGTTCGAAAAACTTGTTCCCTCAGAAGCTGGATATATTTGAAGAGAAATATTCCCCTTTTTAACAAACTCAGATTCAGGCGAAACGGTCTTCAAGCGTTTGATAGGTCGTGGAAGTTGTATACCATTAGCTGGAGTAACTATTTCAATTCTTCCCATAAATTGGAACGTTCCTTTACCATCAATAGTGTTAATATTGAAGTCAGCATTATCATGCACAAATTGAACAAAACTGCCAGGTTTTATTTCTGGTGGAGTTGCAAAAGTTGCTGAAGCTTCGTATAACGTAGCCTTTTTGTATGAAGCACAAAACCTAAGGAATAACATATATTTATAACTTTTTTAGATCCAAATTTCCCATAAAACATCACAGCCAAAGTGAGGTGATAGAAATGATCTTGGTCGCACAGTTGATATTATAGCATGTGCGATAGATTTACATTTCTTTTCATAACTACGAATTGTTTCTATTTTATTTTTCTTATCTTTTAATATTATTTCTTGCAGTAATAACTTTAAAATTGGAATTGGTTCATTAGTATTTTCAAGCATTTTGTCACTTAACATACAATTTTATTATAGTACACTTGAGCTCTTATGTCACTTCTAATAATTTCGCTAGCCGCTTTTAGTATATGAAATTCCCCTTTAATCTCTATTATTATGTTTTTGATTGTACCAATTTTCTGTTAATAGATCATGGTTGACTTTTTTGAAATGATATAATGGTATTAGATATAAATTTAGTTAAAGTAACAATATCATTGTGAAAGCGGCCTATTAGTCGTTTTCTAATAGTTTTTACATCCGGGATATGAACTGTACTTATGACATTTTTCAACTCTTGCATGGTAAATTAGCAGTCGTCATTTTCTTCTATGTAGTTGTATATTTGCTCTATTGCTGCATCTATCAACATTCTCAGACGCAGGTGAATTGTTAGGCAAATTATAACAATATATATGATATTTGGTTCAATTATCTAAATCTTTTAAACTAAAAATTCTTTCATGAATTCCTCGATATTAATTATTTTTTTGTATGGCTATAAAATTCACGATAGAGCTATTTAAAGTTACAGTACTGATGTATAAAATTTGTCTTTGCCGATCTTTATTCAATTTTTTTTGTTGCTTTATTAGCTTTTTGCCCACAAAGGAAACAGTTTTTTTCCAATCGAAGTTAGATAAATTAGTGCTACTTCAGAGCTTCTTTTTAGGAGGCGAAGATGTAGTTTGATTTTTCTTCTTCTTATACATTTCAATATATTTTTTATTAATATATTTTTGTCGACAACTTGTGTGAGCATAAACAAATTCAGTTTGTAAGTGAGATAACAATCCATCCTCTTGTTCGCTTGAAGCGGCTCTTAAAGTGGTTACTCCTCTACTTATTTTTATAATTTCATCCAAATCTGAATTTATTTCGGAAGATGAAGCTAATTTTTCACATATGCAGCTATGCTCATCAATCATGCTACTGGTCTTTGGTTTATCTATTGTTCTAAGACTGTAATATAAAACAATTAAATACTCTAATAATTAATTTATTGCGTTTTATGCATTATTATTTTTTTACTTGAATTGACATTTATCATCTATTTATCTATTATTTCATTGATCATCCAATAATTAACTGCGGGTTTTTAATCAGATTACTTACCAAAAAAAGAAATAAAAAATCTTATGTAGAAGTTCAACAGAAAAAAAAATAATAAAAAATAATAAACAAAACTTCCGTCTAAAATATACAAAATATTTTAGTAAAATCACACAATTTTTACTGTTAAATATAAACATGTACAGAACACGTGTCATTTATAACTACCCAGAAAAATTCTATTTAGTTGTACATTGTAGCACCCCTCCACGTTTTACTAATTGTTTAAGGTCCCTACGACCCTTAATACACGCAGATATCTTTAAAAAATGTTCTTCTATGTCTATTTAGGTAAAATTCCACGTATACATAAAAAATACTATTTAAAATAAAATTATATGTTGAAATATTTATTTTTTTAATTTTTTTTATTTAAATAATAAAAAAATCGAGAGCACTACAAAATTTTTGGTAAACTTTGCAATTTATAGTATAAAAAACAAAATCCCATTTCGACTATATAATTTCATTCACTGTAACTGTATTCCGAGGTCAAAACCCCCAGGCACTCCACTATATAGGGACTGTACTTTAAGTAATGAGAATGTTTTTGTCCTGACGCGAATATACGTCAGAGGGCGCTGGGATCGGTTGGAGTCGGTAGAGGGGGGTTTGACCTTGAATACGCTTCAAGCGGCAGTTGCCTGCTGGCTTCCGTTGGAACATGATCACGCGCGGCGCGGATGTCTGCAAAGAAGTGTGTGCAAGCTTAAAATGCAACAAAGCATTGGACAGAGTTATCCAATCAAATTTTGTGCTGGCCTTGGAAAATCTAGTGCATCAACGCTGGAAATGATTCGGCAAGCGTACGGTAGGGTAAGTTTTTAGGTGGCACAAAATGTTCAAAGAAGGCCAGAAGAGCGTGGAGGACGAACCCCGCACAGGTCGCCCGTCAACCTCAAGAACTGGAAACAATGAACAATGTGTGCGAAATTTGCTGAACTCGGACCGGTGTTTAAGTATTCGTTTTATCGCGGATAAGCTAGGAATCGATAAAATGATTGTTCACAAAATCATCGTCGAGGATCTTGGGATGAGGAAGATTTGCGGCAAGCTCGTCCCGAAAGCCTTGACGAACGAGCAAATGCAAAACCGTGAGGCCGTTTCGAAAGATCTTTTGCAACGCATTGAAGAAAACCCGCAGTTTTTTGACAATGTCATTACCGGAGATGAAAGTTGAATCTTTGAATACGACCCCGAAACAAAACGGCAGAGCACCGAATGGCACACTCCACAATCGCCTCGACCAAAAAAAGCTCTCATGTCCAAGCCCAGAATCAACGCAATTCGGATTGTGATTTTCGACAAGAAAGTTGTGGTCCACTTGTAATTTGCGCCTGAAGGACAGACAGTCAATGATGCCTTCTACCTACGTGGAAGTGTTAAAAATATTGAAGAGACGGGTCAACCGAGTGCGACCAAAAATTGGCACTGATTGGAAGCTTCATCAAGACAATGCGCTTATCACACCTGCTTCGTAGTTACAGAGTACCTGACGAAAATGGCATCACAACGATTCCTCAGCCTCCCTACATAGTGAAAACCGTCACCACGGAACCTTGCATGCTGTTAAAGCGGCTTGCACGCGTACTCTGAAGGATGTTTCAGTTGCTAACTTACAGGGAGCGCACGAAGCGTGAAAAACTCGTCTCCAGAAGAATAGCATACTTTGGAGACTACTAAAGTTTTATAGTGATATCTGTAATAAATTTTGTTTTGTGGATTTATTCTCATTACTTCAAATACAGACCCTGTACATCTTCTTTACTCTTCACATCCATAGTATAATGTATTATTATTTTTGTCAATTCTATTTTCCTTTCTTTATCTAATTTCTTACAGCACTATTAATTTTACTTTGTATTCTTTTACTTATTTCTTGTTTCTTGCATATTTTCGATATACTTTTAATAACAGTAATAAAACGTGAGTTTATAATAATAAAAATAGAAAACTGTAGAAACTTTATATATATATATATATATATATATATATATATATATATATATATATATATATATATATATATATATATATAATAATAATAATAATATTCTTTGACCTAGTTTGTAAGAGGTGGCACCGCTGCAGTTGGTAAGGTTCTTATGAAAAGTGTTGGTCAACTTCGCGATGTGTTCTTGAATTTTGGGTAGAGCTAGTTCATGGTGGAGCTGCTGATTTGTAATAAACCAGGGAGCGTTGACTGTCATTCGAAGGATTTTATTTTGTAGGACCTGGATTCGATCTAAATTGGTTTTTGAGGCGTTAGCCCATACCACACATCCGTAAAGAACTAAAGGACGTATTAATGATTTATAGAGAAGAGTCATACAGTCGATTCTCATAGAAGAATTCCTATTGATGAGTGGATAAAGTTGGATTAGTCGTGTGTCCCTCGTTCAATTTTTTAGTATGTGGTATTTCCATGTAAGTCGAGTGTCGAGGTAGATACCAAGATATTTCACGGGCTCATCATTAGCATTCCACTGGATGGGATGGTCGTTAATTAAAATAAGAGATGGATTTTTGATTTTTCGAAGAGAGAATATTTTAGTGACACATTTAGAATAATTAATTGATAAATTCCACTGTTTGAACCATCTGCCTAGAATATTGGTGGCAACTTGAAGTTCAGCAATAGCTTGTTCTAAATGTTCATTCATAGTTAACACGACCGTGTCGTCCGCGAACATTGCAAGGTTTGTGCTGGGAACTGGAATATCGTACATGTAGATGTTGAATAGAATGGGACCCAGTATACTGCCTTGCGGGACCCCTGCGTGTATAGTTCTGGTAGCCGATAAGCTAGTGTGTATTTTGACCGCAAATGTGCGATCTTCAAGGAACGAAAATAATACAGACTTGATATACTCGGGTAATTGTAGATGTGTTATTTTGTATTTTAAGCCTTCTGTCCAAACGCGGTCGAAAGCTTGTGCTATATCTAAAAACAGGGTGGTAACGTATTGTTTGCTTTCAAAACCTCGTTCAATGGTCTCGGTCATACGCTGAAGTTGGTGGCAGGTGGAGTGGCCTTCTTTAAATCCAAATTGAAAAGTGGGAAGAGTACTCAGTTTTGTGATTTTCTCGTTGAGTCGGAGATAAATGATCTCCTCGAAGAGCTTTGAGGTTGTTGTTAATAAACTGATTGGTCGATAGCTGGTGATTTATTTCTTATTTTTGCCTGGTTTGGGAAACATTAGAATAATTGCATGTTTCCATACATTCGGAAAGTATCCTATTCTTAGGCAGGCATTAAAAGTACTTGCTAGGTATGCTAGCGCTTTTTTAGACAGGTTCTTCAGTATTATATTTGGTATTTTGTCGCATCCAGGTGATTTATTTATCGGGAGAGTTTTAATTATAGACGCAAGTTCCCTAGGTGACGTTGGTTTAAAGTTAGTTTCAGCAATTGGTTGATGTGTTTCTATATAATTTATCACTATATTTTTAAATACTGGGTCTGCGTGATTTGCAGAAGTGAAAGTTTGGTCTAAATAGTTTGCGAAGGCTTCACATTTTTCTTCATCCGAGTTGTATATTTGTGTTCCTGAAGAGATTGGAGGTATCTCGTTTGGTTGGCGCAGAATGCGTTTGGTTGTGTTCCACAAACCCGGGTCGCTTGGTTCAAGGTTGCTGATATGTCTCGATTCGGTAGGTGTCAAGTTCCTTTTTAATACGATGTGATAGATTGTTCACCATGTTTTTGGTTGAGGGATTCCTTGTTCTCTGCCACTCTCTTCGCAGAGTGCTTTTTTGTTTAATTAGGCTCACTATATGTTTGGGTGAATAGTGATCGATATTTACTTTGTGTTTATGGGTAGCTATGGTCGCCGCGTTTACACTGTCGGAGATGGTTTCGGTTATGTGCGTGATCGTTTCATCGATTTGGTTTGAGAATTGAAGATCGTTGGGATGCTTAAGCTGTTGATCGAGTGTAGCACTAAAGATGTCCCAGTTTACTGGACCATTTATTAATCTCGGCTCTGGAATGTGTTTAGCAGGCGATAGTATAAACGAGATTATAACGGGTATGTGGTCTGAATCGAGTTCGGGAGAGCGCTTCTTGAAAGATTTGTTTGTTGAAGTTTTTGTGGGTGACGATGTCCAATATGTCTGGTTCATGGTCGCTTCTATATGGGTAGTATGTAGGTCCATCTGGGGCTTCTATTTGGAAGGCGTGTGTAGATGTTAAGTCATAAAGTTTATTTCCAGCTGGGTTTGTTGTTCTACATCCCCATATCGTATTTTTGGCGTTCAAGTGTCCTATAAGGAATGTGGGTTCACTGGTATTGAATATGATGGAGATGTCTTTTTCAAGAAGTTGTTTCTTTGATTGTTTATAAACACATACTACAGTTATATTAGTACCATTGTTAAGTTTGATTTTGGCTCCGATAGTCTCGAGGTTAGTGGTATTAATTTTTTGGCATTCATGATGAATTATATTGCGTTTTATGATTATGGCTACTCCGCCAGATGCAAATGTAGTCTCTCTGTCAGCTCGGTAGATCAGATATCCAGAAATTTTGAGTTTGTCTAAATTAGTTAGATGAGTTTCTGAAACGCACGCTATGTCAATGGAATGTTTCATAAGGAATGACTTAAATAAGGTTATTTGTTTTGTAATGCCATTGGCATTCCAGTTAAGGAGTTTTAATTGAGAGAGAGTTTTAGTTTTGTTGTCAATTGAAAAGGGAAGGAAGGAGATTTGATAATATGAATTGTTTGATTTGTTCTATGTAGGGCTGGATGAGATTTAGGAGGGTTGATAGAATAGTGTTGATTATGGGGGAAGTTTCGGGTGATGCAGAATTATTTTTGGTAACCAGGATGGGTTAGGTAAGGATGTGTTGTTTGTATTGTTTGAAAGGGGAGGAAAGTTTCTCATATTGTTAGCAGGTGCTGGCTTGTTATCTAGTTTTCTTGTTGTAGGAGTTACGTTCTGAGGTCGTTTGCCTTGGTGATTTATTGATTCATGGAAGTATTTGCATCCCCTGAAATTAGCGGGGTGGTTTTCTCCGAAATTAATGCATATTGGGGTATCACTTCGAGGTTTATCACAGTTAGTGTACAAGTGATTTCCTTGGCATCGTACACATCGTGGTTCTAATTTACAGTAGTTTTTGGTGTGCCCTATGCGTTGACATCTGTAACACTGGGGTGTTTTACGATTAATTGTTCGTGCATCTACAGTTACTACGGCGTGATATAGATTTTTGACGTTGAAAATTTCGTTTGCCTTTGCATTTGCGGTGAGGAGTACTGCACAAGCTGGCATAGGCGTTTTATCTTTATTTAAAAGCCTTGTAATTCGTGTTATAGGGAGGTTGAGAGGCGCTAGCTCAGCATGAATGTCTTCTTCGGTTAGCGAAGGAGGAACATTCTTTATAACTACCGATAGGGGTTTGTTGTTGGGATTTTGGTAAGTATGAAATTCGATCTTATTTGTTAAGTAATGTTTCGCTAATTTTCTATAATCGCTGTCGCTTGATAATGTGATTTTCAGTGATGATGAATTGAGAGCCGTCGAAAACTCACCCTCGATAATAGTTTTGATATCATTTACAACTTCTTTATGGTTGACTGGGCCGTGAAGAAAGATAGGTGGTATTTTAATTTGAGGTGATACATTGACCTCTGCTTCTTTTGAGGCAGGCGGCTCGAGATGTTCGGGTAAGTAATATTTATTTCTTTCGAGTAATGATTCAGGATTCCATTGGTATTTCTTTTGTAAATCGGTGATAGGCGGAGAAAGGTGATCGGAATTTCTTTTGTGAACAGACATGATAGCACACTCAATTCACCCCCGTAGGAGGTGATAGTTAAAAGCTGACGAATTTACTGCTAAATATAAATAAAGTTTGTTACCAGAAATAAATAAACGATTGCTGGTTATCGCAGGCACCAAATGTTGATAATTCGTACTCGCACTTTCGGGTCGCGAACGCTCGCACGTCCTTGCGGTTCGAAAGTAAAGCGCGAACTCAGTTAGTAAAACTAGTACGGCTTCTGCAATGTACGATTTCCTTGTTATTTTACAATTGTAGGCAATTTTCAAACAAATTCGGCTTTGCTGCCGCTCATGCGGCGCGCGACATGCCAGCACTTGAACCTTCTTGCTCTCGGGGCGACTACTGTTTGTACGCCCTCTCGCCACGAAAGTCAAATGCGTACTGTAGAGTCCTTTGTTGCACACACTTTCACTATTGAAAAGGCCCGTATACGTTTTTACAAGTATTTACACAGTGATAAGATCTTTAAATTTCAAAAAATGTAATATTTTGTGTGGAGCATAATTTTGTCTTATTATAATATATATATATATATATATAAACAATTTCTATAAACAATTTTAATAAAAAAATATTCAATAAATTTTTTACTTTCCTTATCCTACAATAAGGAAAGTAATGTAATCGGCGGAAATTTGACCTACCCAGTTTTTCACATTTCTGGACAAATTATAGCCTCAGGACACCAAAAAAGTTGGTTTGGGCGATTGGTTCGTGTGTGTGTGTGTGTGTGTGTGTGTGTGTGCGCGCGCGCGTGCGTGCGTGCGTGCGTGCGTGCGTGCGTGCGTGCGTGCGTGCGTGCGTGCGTGCGTGCGTGCGTGCGTGCGTGCGTGCGTGCGTGCGTGCGTGCGTGCGTGCGTGCGTGCGTGCGTGCGTGCGTGCGTGCGTGCGTGCGTGCGTGCGTGCGTGCGTGCGTGCGTGTGTGTGTGTGTGTGCGCGCGCGCGCGCGTGTGTGTGTGCGTGCGTGCGTGTGTGTGTGTGTGTGTGTGTGTGTCTGTCGGTCTGTCAGTAAACAGGATATCTCGAGAACCGTAAGAGCTAGAGACTTGAAATTTGGTATGAAAGTTACTTGTAGGTAGGGGACGCAGTGCGAAACTTTTGGTAGAAATCGGCCTAGCCGTTTGGTCGCAAGGTCGCAAAATCGGTCGCAAAGCTAAACGGTTGAAGATACAAAAAATTCATGAAAATAAAAATGATTTGTTATCACGAGATAAACATGAATTTAAAGTAAAAGTTGGTAAAATAGGAACTCTAAAAAAAAGCCCAGGATTTTTGCCAGAATTACCCAAATAATAGGATAAAGGAAAGTCGTGTGATGTTCACACCAGATTTTTTTTGAATATTCAACCATTTCAGAGATATAGAGATTGAATGTTGCTATCCCACATAGATTGTTTGCTTTACTTTCATGTAAAAATGTTAGACTTATTGAGAAAAATCTATGTTCTATTCCGTAATTACTAAGCAACAAATTAATTCATAACTAAAAACGCCGTTCTTAATTAATTAAAGATAAATTATCATCAAGGAGAACAGCTACACCACCTTTAGCAACGCATAACTTGAAACGTTTCACCAACTGTCCCTGCGAACTTGGGTTTTTTTATGTTACCTCTTATTTCATCGAACGCTGCGTTAATTCAGTTAATCAATTCCTCTCGTGTGCCTGATTTATTCTTGCCATAAACAATTGATTTCACGTGTCTCCATAGGAAAACATCCATCGCATTTAAATTTAAATTAAACAATGAGAAAAATCAGTTACCGAAAACTGACATAAGTAGGCAGTAAGGCCGGAATATTAAAGACAAAATCATGCGGATTAGCAACTTTTAACCTCCATATCTCCGAAACAGTTAAAAATTTGAAAAAAGTTATTGCATATATTTTACTTAGAATTTGCTTATAGAACCTGTATACGAAGTTTTTCCATTAGCTCGTGGAACACTATATAACAAAAGAATAAAAATGTGTTAAATTTTAAAGCCTATTGGAAAACTGTTCGAAGTTATAATTCAAAATTGTAAAGTGTACTAACAAATAAAATATTTTA
The DNA here is from genome assembly GCA_036346155.1 of Sinelater perroti. Lineage (NCBI taxonomy): Eukaryota > Metazoa > Arthropoda > Insecta > Coleoptera > Elateridae > Sinelater > Sinelater perroti. The sequence continues at coordinate 1,023,211 of JARFIY010000303.1, read as the reverse complement.
GAAAACCTTTCCTTTATTTCCTTATCGTGTTTTAAAAACTATACAAATATTAAATTATAAAATAAGTAAAACTTTACCTCATACAGTAAGTAATATTAAAAGAACAATTAACGAAAAACTTATCAACAGACAATATTGCAAACATTTGATTAAATACCTAATTTATATACATTAATACAAATGGGTTTAGATTTATTTTCAAAAAAGTCTATTACAACAGTAAAGAAGAAAGGACGACAAATGAAAACAAAAATATAGATACTTCCTTTTGGGCGACTGCGTTTGGTTTCCATGGGCTTGAGTTGTTCAACAATGTGCGACATTGCCAGAGTGTACCATTATCGGCTTTGTTCAAATCTGATATCGGAATCCAGTCTTGGTAAGGTTCTTCGAATATTAACATATCCCTTACCTAAAAAGATATAAAGTATATTTCTGCAGTCATAGTTATAATTTTGCTAGCAAGCAATAATTAGTATTTATATTATACCAGATAGAGAATATTTACCTAATGAAAGCTTATTCTGACAAAATGTAGTTCTTACATAAAAAGTGCATATTAATTTAATGCTTTTAATTTTACTTATTTGTGAGAAATACCTAAAATAAAATATTGATATGCATATCGTAACTCAAAATGCCAATATAATGTTTAACATAGGTAAGTTAAAAAAATTAATATTGTTTATGTAATTATATTCAGTAACCCATACATACTGCGCTTCAACTAAAATAAAACATTACAAAAGCTGCTTGTTGTAACTATGTGTATAAGATGCAAAATAGTGTCAATAATCTATCTATACATTTGAACAGAAAGTAAAGAAATGTGGCGTGCCCTAGACCTTTGATTTATACGAAGAGGTCTGTGCGTAGTATACAAAAACAGCCTATAGCTTTGAACGAAAAATAAACAAAGACGGCTGACATGAAATTTGGCGTGCCGCGCTCTGAGCGCTTAATTTAAACGAGGCTCCTTGACGAATTGCCGGGCGGCCGGGGCTGTTATCGGGCCGCTGCGTTACCGAACGCAAAAAGCGCGTTTGCCATGGTCATTTGATTTGCTTCCTTCGAACGGAGGTTTGTGAAGGTAAACGCTTATTCTTAAAAGACATAAGCATAAACCTAAACATTTGAAAGTTCTGCATCCCCGAACACAGTAGCGGCAGCAATATCCTTCTAGCCATTTTGCATACTTATGTTGCTTTTGTACCTGTTATCCCTTTTTTGGTGTAAAAACAGATATTTACTAAATTAATGAATGGTTTCCTGTCCGTCATAAAAACGATGCCAAATCGACAAAACTAAAGTTTTGCAATTTCAGAATCAAAACAAACATTCTGTTACTCCTACCAACATAAATCTAAGAAAAAATTAAAAATTGGTGCAAATGAAAAAAATACGTAAACTTGAACCGATTTCAACTTAGGTATTTCTTACGTATGAATGTAAAACGTAAAAATTACTAGAGTGCATTATGAGCGACCACATAAGTTTTGCATTGATTTAACTTCACGTATTATACATTTTTTAAGGGCCGCTTAAGCTTACGTCCATTGTGAATGAGCGTTAAGTTAAATTGTTCCACGTTCCCGATCCAAGGAAAGAGCCGATCCAATTAAAAATTTATAAGTTTGGATCTTGCAAAAATTGAGAAAAGGCGAGTAAAGTATTGTCAGCCTAGGACGCCAAAAATTCCATTTGACGGGTAATCCCTTGTCTACTATATATTAGCACAAAGTAAATAAAGACAGCCAATATAAAATGTGGCATGGCTGAGCTCTGAGCGTACGTTTGGTTGCCTATCTTCAGGATCGTTTTGCATATCTTGTAAAGTCACTTATCTCACTGTTATCATTTGTAAATAAATTGGTACACGTTCCCACCTTGCAAAGAAAAGCGGTTAAAAAAGTCAGCCTATAACAGCAAAAATACCTTTTTTGCTAGCAACCCCTTGTTTCACATGAGTTTCAGCTTTTAGTTTCTCAAGTATAAGCGAATGTTTCGTTAGATGAAATCGATAAGCCGATACAAATAGTTTTATAGTATTTATTAAGTTATTTTTTGTAGTATTCCTTAATTTTGAAAGATTTAGAATAAGAGAAAACAATGTTTGCTTTTAAACAAAAAAAGCTCTCTTGGCACCAAATCCTAACAGGAAATTAAGGATAGAGATCTTATAACGGCCTTACATGTAAGGAAAATAACACAAGACATAAAAAGATTAAAAGTTATAATCTTTAATTAACAAAACCAAGAAAGTATGGTGTAATGTAAACTACAAAAACTAATAAGGCAGCAACCAAAAGATCTTTACCAAAACTAACTTATAAATTTAATAAAAAAATGTACCATTTGTTTGTTGTCTTTGGATAACAAATTAAAATTCTTTTTTTATTTCAAAAACATTTTCCTCAAAAATGTATAGGTCGATGTCAGATTGGGTTCTTAAGTAATTCTGCTACTTTTTTATAATTGAAACTAATTTCAAGTAAGATTATAAATTATATCAAAAGGTCATATAGCCCAGAAAATGTTGCCTAAGCATACACACAGGTGTATAGACAAGGGATAAAATGTTTATTTCAAGATATATTATGGAAGAAATAATAAAGAAAATTATAAGAATCATATCTAACATTCCTAAATTCACAACTAATATTAGATATAATGTAAAAATAATTATCTATAAATGTTTAAAACACACAAAAGTATCTAGCAAATCAGTAGGAATAATGAAAAGTTTATACAGACAAAATACAAATAAACAGAGAATGATGTAAGAAATGTGAGATAAATACAGAGGTTAAACGGAAGAAGAGAGCAGTTTAAATTTTCTTATTCATAAGATTAATAAATAGGCTAATTAACACACAAAATCAAGACACAACAATTAAAAATAGTAATAGGACACCCAAATTCAACGTTTATAAAAGTAGATAGTTTATTAATTGCAAATTAATCGTTGACAGCAAATTCACCAGTAAAAATATAAAAACTATTTAATATATGCCGTAACAGAAATGAAAAACCAAATATGAAGAACTTTCTCGATTATCCCAAAAAAGAAAAACAATTTCTGGACAGAAGTGTGATCTGCGATAAGACCTGGATATAGTACCGATTTGATGACCCTGTGCTTCAAGATGATTCATTTCCAGATGGGAGAATTTTTTGTAGAAAGAATTTAAAACCTTGTAAGACGCACTTGGCATGCCTCAATTTGCATAGCCATTACGTCAAAGTCATGTACTGTGTAGGTTTTTAATATGTATAAGCTGTACCTATGCGTGTCTCTCAGTAATAACTGAAAGAAGGTTTCTTTCCGAATTGCCCTTGTCATTAAACCGACAAAAGATCTTTGGCTATTTTTACCACTGATAGATTTCTTTTATTAGGAATACACAATTTTAGCAAAAAGCTATAAACCTTCTAATTAGGGGTTGACCAGAAAGTTTGTATTGGTTTTAATTGGGCATTGGAAATGTCCAAATACGTTACAGTTACAAAAAACGTACAATTTAGGTAGATATTCTTAAATGTAAATTTAAATATATCTTTAACAAACTTACAATAAATTGATTTGTGTCATTCTCGTACCCTTTGGAAGATAGGATCAAACAAGGTGCATTTTAAACACTGTTATTTGTGGAGAAAGTTTAATAAAACTAAAAGAACCAGTCATAAAGGGTTTGTTAAGTTTAGAGGTAGTGATTTCGAACTTAAAAATTGATAATTCTCGGGTGACGATCAGCAAATCAAGACACCTACCAAGAATGATTTGCGATATCTGACACGAGATTTAGCAGAGATATTAAAAATATCAAAAACCAAGAGCATTTATTGAAGCTTGGTTACGTAAACGCTATGATGTTTGGGTTCCGCATAATTTTACCGAGAAAAATTTAATAGATTGCATTTTAATCTGTGACGCGCTGTATAAACGCAACGAAAACGCGCCATTTTTGAAGCAATGAGTAAGGAGCGATGAAAAATGGATCATTTACCACAATGTTGAGCGAAAAAGGCCTGGGTTAAGTAAAATCAACCACCATTAGCTACCCCCAAAGTTGATCTCCATCTGAAGAAAGTCAATCCTTATATATAGTGGAATTTACAAAAATCCTGTATTATGAGCTCCTACTAAACTATTCAATAAATTAAAATCAGTTTTGTTCGTAACTGGACGAATTAAAGATAATAATTCAAGAAAAATTCCAGAATTAGCCAATAACCAGGCCGTCATGTTTTATCAGAATAATGCCAGACACAACAAAAATTGTTGGAGTTTGGCTGGAATGTGCTTTTCCATCCACCATATTCACCAGGCATTGCATCTTTAGATTTTCATTTATTAAATTTTTGCAAAATTATTTTAACGGCAAGAACTTTAACTTTTTGGAAACCTAAGAATTTTTGGAAGGATAGAATCTTTAAGTTTTACAAAACATGGAGAAACAAAATGACGAATATTTAATTGAATGAGCAAATATGGGCACAAAAAAATCGCCTTTGGATTTTGCTTAATAATAGGTAGTAACATTCCGGACAACCTTCTGTTACCATCTATAAGTGTAAAGTACGATTGGGTGTCCAAAAATAACAAATATGTAAGTCAGTAATAATAAATAAACTACGAGTGCAAGATTCACTAGTCTCAGAAAACGTGGAAGAATTATGGACCGTTTTCAAAGGAATTAATAATAATTAATGCAGCGAGACAGAGCTGCGGAGTGTCCAAATTCACTAATAAAATAAAAGCAAGAGTCTGATGGAACGACGATATCAAGAGAGAAGTCAAGATGAAGAAACAACTCTGACGGAACTATCTGAGCTTAAAACACCCCGAAAGTTATCGACTCTATAAAGACCAAAGAGACAAGGTTAAAACGATGATTAAGCAAGCAAAAACCAAAGCCGGGAGGACTTCGGTAATAAAATGGAAGAAATGCCAAAATGCTCTACCGAGTCCTCAAAGAGTTACGGAAAACAAAGTTAGAGGAATAAAAAACAAGAACAAAAAATTGTTAATAACAGAAAAAGAGATAAAGGAAAGATGGCAAGAACACTTCACCGAGCTCCTGGAAGCACAAGTTTTCTAAGTCGCGAGGTCACCCGAAGAAGACAGGAGTCAACAAGAAAATGAGGAATCAGAGCACCAGAAAACAGAAGAGATACAAACAACAAAAATAGAAGAGGCAATACAAAAACCCAAGATCGGAAAAGCAGCAGGCAAAAACGGGATGAAGCCGGAAATGATAAAATACGTGGGGAAAAAGGCTTTACACTACTACATAAAATAATTAACATGGAAAACAAAGACAGTACCCAAAGACTGGAAACTGGCCGTCATTGTCCCAATATATAAAAAAAGTCACTGTTCCAATTGCGATAACTACCGTGGAATATCCCTACTGAGCGTAGTCGGAAAAATATATGAACGGATATTCGAGAAGCGACTCAGAATTATATATATAAAAAAAATTATGAGTGCTGCTGCTGTCACACAGGTCAAAGTCCAACTCATAGCAAAAATCGTTCGTGCCTTTCCGTGCCAACCCCAGCGCCTCCGAAGGACAAATTTCGGCCCGTCGGCAGGCGCGACCGAGGTAATATATTTCCGGAACCGCAAGCGATAGAAAATTTTCGTTTGAGAGCGGGTAATACAGCACTCGTAAACATAAAAAACACATTAGGTGGCAATCAGGCAGGGTTCAGACCCAGACAAGGTACGTAATATTGGATCTTCAGCCTGAGACAAATCCAGGAAAAAATATTGCAACATAATGGAAAAGTATACGTTTGCTCAATAGACTTGGCAAAAGCGTTTGATCGCGTAGAGAGAGGAGAGAGAGAGAAAATATGGAAAACGCTCGGAAAACGCGAAACTCACCCCAACTTTTTAGAGGCGATAAAAACCAAATCTAGTGCAAGTAAGTGGAATACATACAAAGAAATTCATAACCGACAGAGGAGGTATACTCAGTCCATTGCTGTTTATTACTATAATGGACGTAATTTCCAAACAAGTGGATGATAAGGTAAAAGGGGAGGCAGTGGGAGTGAGGAACCTAAAAGCAGTGAAAGTCAAGAAATTAATATACGAAGACCACTTAATATTTTTCGCAAGTAATAAAACAGATCTTCAGGAAAGCATTATAGCTTGGAAAGACGCCACTGACAAATTTAAAATGGCAATAAATACCAGCAAAACGGAAGTAATGGTGATAGCGGGAAAATCAAGGGAGATAGCGATACAAATTGAAAATAAAAGGCTAAAACAAACAAAATGGCTAAAATACTTGGGATCAATAATAATAGAATAAGGAAATTTGGAAGGCGAAATGAATAATAGAATAAGTGCGGCAACTAGACTTATTGGGGCTCTAAACCGTCCGTTCATACTAAAGAAGGAAGTATCTAAGAAAACTAAAATGAAAGTGTTTAATACAGTGTTCGTACCTACACTAATTCGCAGCTGTGAATTCTGGGTTCTAACTAGCCGACAAAAGGGTAAGATTCAAGCCTGCGAAATGCAATTTCTAAGAAAAGTGGCTGGAGTCAAGAGATTAGACAAAATACTAAACGACGAGATAAAATACAGCTTACAGGTAGAACAGACACAAACAAAAATCGAAAAACAGCAACTGACATGGTTTGGACACCTTGTAAGAATGGCAACAGATAGGAAAGTAAAAGAACTCTGGAAAATGGGATCGGATAAAAACCGAACAAGCGTTAGACCAAAGAAAGCATGGGACGGAGTGATAGCAAAAATTGTGCAGAAGAAAAGAAGTGACTGGAGACACGTTCTGGCAACAGCAAAGGAGAGGAAGAGTTGGAAAATGTTCTGCAAGTAAGACCCGCCGTGTAAAAAAGGGAACCGATGAAGTAAGTAAATAAGTAAACCAATTGGATAGTAAAAAGATCTGAGTATAAATTTGCCACTTTTTCTCTAAATGTAAAATTTCTAGTTAACAAGAAGTAGCGCCACACTTTAATTTGATTTTTACATATTTGTAGATACCTTTTTGTTAAAGTATATATATATTAATATTTGTGATATTTCACTTATAGACCTATATAGGTGACAACAAATTTTGTTAATTAGAAGTTTAAGAATAACTGGGCTATGAAAAAGAAAGTTTTGTGAACGTTGCGTTAGTAGATATCTCATAAAAGTATAAAATAAACTTTTAACAATTAGAAGGTTTACAATTATATCAATTTTTTCTTTTATATTTGATATAAGCAATTGAAATGTAACTTACATGTTCAACAGCTTTGAAAACTCTCAAAAAGTTACCACCAGCCAGTAACTTCAAGTTACTGTCTGTCCATCGCGAAGCGTTTTGATTCTTCAGAAGATCAAATAAGTCTGGGTATTTTGATACATCTTCCAATCCTTGCGGCATACTAACAACGTTAATGTTAGGCTTATTCTTTAGAACAAAACCGTATAACACATACCTAGGGACTCCATCGTAATCTGCTCCAATACCTACACTTCCAATGCCAGCTATATCTACTATATGATTGATGTGTGCTAAAAGACAAAATTTTAGATTTTGTGCCATAAATAAAATTACTACACTTATACTAACCTGCAACATCGTCTATTGTCGCTTTATTCGGATCATTACTTATAAAGTTTGGGTAAAAATTAACCATTACAATTCCAGTATTGTTTTTCTATAATAAATTATTTCTTTAAATATGTCTTTGCACATACTCAACTATTTATATGTACCACTTTCAGAAGAGTGTCGTCAGGAACGTTTCTATTGTGCGGCGTAATGCTATAAGCGGACGAATGGGAGAATATGACAGGAGCTCTGCTTACGTCGATGGCTTCGTTCATCACGCTGTGAGACACATGAGATAAATCTACCATCATTCCCAGTCTGTTCATTTCTTTGACTATAGCCTATAAGTAATCGTAATAGTATTATATAATCATTTATTAACAATATGTACCTTTCCAAAATCCGTCAGCTTGTTTACAGGATTTGAGTCGTTTACGTTAGAACTGTCGGCCCTAAAATGTGCATGTTACTAAGGCATCTACATATGTGCAGGAGAGCAATATATTCCTAATTAAAACTCGCTTTTTTAATTTCTTTATGCCCTTCTATCACTGTTATATCACTATACATTATGTATGTATGTTCTATAACACAATTTATTTTATATTACAACAGTTCACTTCGCTTTCGCTAACTTGACTTCGCTCCTTGCTCCGTTATGTAGCATTTATTCAATCACCACCTGTTCTGGAGCTTTTTTGTAGCACTAGGACCATCTGTTTCATTGTTCTAGTTCTAGCACCACCAGGGTCTCAACGGCAGCTGACCGCACATTGAAGGCCTTACGTTCGCCGTTCGACCGTGACGGCTGAGCGGTGACCTCGGTATTAATCGTGAACGTCGCAAGTTGACGACAGCTTTAAGGCGGCGTTCGGAAATTCTTTGCAATATGTAGAGATACAAGTATTTATGCTTTATTTCTCTTTTATATTACTTCTAAAGAAGCATTTAAGGTTGAAATATTAAAGATGTGATGGAAACAATTATAAAATTAAACAAATAGTTGAACAGGTTAACTAGCCAAAAACAATTAGCCAAAAGTTCTTACGATGGCGATAAGACGAAATTTGAATTTTTGGAGATTTTACAAGCATTATGCACTTTACAAGTTGAATTTTTTTAAAAAATCCGTTCCTCAGTTGTATACATCCGATATCACAAGTTTAATGTCTGATTTTTTGCGCGAAAGGGTCCCCATTTAAGTTGTTTAGTTCACGGTTCTTTTCTCAATGAAAAAAATGAGCAAAAGAACACAAACTGTTTTATAATTAGAATTGTAGTGCAAAAAATTTACAAGTAATGAAATCAATGTTTAGTTTTTATTTTCTGCATAGTTGATTGATTCATAAAGCAGTAAATAAGTAAATGTGTTTTATTTTTACAGCATGTATATTTATTTTCTTATGTTATTTTGAAATTTTAGACTAAAAGTTATATTTTATTACCGAAATTACAAAGCTTATATTATTTAAATAGTGAAAAACGTTAATATAAATATGCTTTGCTGGACTCTGGTCTCAATCTCATATATTTGTAAGCAAGCGATTAAAAAATTATATAAACTTCGAGCGGAAAGCGGGGAAGCAATTGATAATTAAAAAAAATCACAAATAATTGCAAAACTATCAACTTTCGAATCTACATATGAAAATCTGGTTTCTCCAATCTGATCTGATTTATGGAATATAACAAAAAGGATTTTTAAGGAACAGTCCAGAACAATAAGTTGAAGATTTTTTGAGGTATTATTGCAAGGTCATTTCTAAAATTAAGATATCTGTATTTTCAATGAGAGGAGCCCTGCAAAAATTATAAATATATTGATTACTTCGCTGAAAGTGACATATACGCAAATTATGCCACTACGCTCATAAATGATTTATCTCCTATAACGTGCTTCCGATGGCGTCCCGACGGTTCCATAATAGATGATATGGTACATCAAACTAATTTTTACGCAACTGAAGTGTTAGCGGAGGTAAAAAATTTAGGCAAAGGTTCTAGGTTACACATATTAAAATTTCTTGGAATTGTGGCATATATGGGCGTAGTAAAAATGCCCTCTATTGATAAATAAAAGGGTAAAGACAATTTATAGAAAGATTATTTGCAGAAACCGATTTCAATTACTGTTAAGAATTTCTCAGATAATAGAACATGTTCTGGTGGCGACCATTTGTGTATAGTTAAGCCTTTAATAAATTTGTTAAAAATTATCAAGCAGTATATACTCCAGGGCAAACATTTTGTATCAATGAATTTTGTAGTTCCGTTTTAAGGTCGTTTTCTAATGAAGTAGTACATACATAGAAAACAGACAAATATGGTATGGAATTATTCAGGCTATATAGTTAAAATCGACATAAGAAAGAAACAGAATCAATGCGCAAGTTTCCTAGCGACAAATATCGTTACTGTTATTGTTATTTATACAACCAAAATGGTAGAAATTCAGCGGTATAATGACATTGCTAAGAAGTCTTTGTCGTTAAGATTACAATGGTACGAAATCAACCATTGACCAGTTAGTTCAAATGAGTAATTACCATTCCTTATTAACCCCCAGCTACTACTAATGGGTCATGAGGACCAGAGGTAATTCTGTAATCTGTAAAATTTTTAGTTCAGACCGTTGACGCTTGGACGCTCCTATACTCTCCTAATATTGAGGGTATTTATAGTGGTGCATAACAAATCTTTGGTTAATTCTGTGGTTGTCGTTGCAGAGTGTTAAGTGAGTCCCAAGGACCCATCAATAGTAAACGCGTGACAAGTTTTATTTGTTAACTCTATTAAAAGTCTGATAATATAATTACGACTTTTGTATCTTTGATAAGTCATATGCCCCATTTATTTACGTAGTTACTTATATACAGGTTTTAGTGAAAAATGGAGTCTTGCTCAACATATTTATCAAACCAACAGCTATAGCAAATACTGGAGTCTGACGAATTTTGCGAAAATGATGAAACCTGTGAATCAATGGAAAACAAAGATGGCGAAGAAAGTGAAACTTTGTTACATGGGAAAACTGACATATTTTGAATTTTGTCGAACAAACTGATAACGAAAATAAAAATAATGAACTACTTAGTGATCAGGAAACATCAAGTGAACAGGAATACCCTGATTCTGACGAAGAGCGAGTAAAAGACCCTGTCGCTAGAAACGCGTGGTATGGAAAGAATAATACTAAATGGGCGAAAACCCAACTGCTTAGGGAATGAACTCCAGTGCATAATTTGGTAACTGAATTATCTTCTCTAAAAGGTTTTGCTCGAAATCATCCTCCAAGGACACCTCCTGAGACCTGGAATTTGCTGTTTAGTAACCAGATGTTAGAAACAACTATTGATTGTACAAATAAAAAAAATATCGTTGTGTAAAGAAAAATATGCAAAATTTCGAAGATTTCCTGGTTCCAAAGTAAAGCGCAGGCCTACCTTTGTGGACAATACAATTTTAGCTGAAATTAAAGCCTTTCTACGGATTTTATATTTACAAGGCATTTTTAAATCTGGTTACGAAGATATTCGGTTGCTGTGGGCCACTAATGGTACAGGAAGACCTATCTTTCGGAGTACGGTGAGTCTTGCCTGATTTTATTTTTTACTGAGGTGTATTGGGTTCGGCAATATTAGTACTCGAAAAGACGGAGTCAAAACTAATAAGCTTGCCGCCATCTCAAATATATTTGACGACTTTGTTTTCTGATCCAAATTTTGCTATTCTCCTGAGTGTTACACACCAATTGACGAAATGCTAATTCCGTTTCGGGGAAGATGTTCCAATAAGCCGACCAAGTACGGAATTAAAATGCAAATTTTGGCCGATGGGAACACTCACTACATGGTTAATGCGGAAATTTAAGCTGGTGCCGAGATAAATATTCTTCCTTCTAAAAATAAATTATTGAACCCAACACAAGTTGTATTGCGAATAGCCGATTATATTAAACGGTCTAGGAGGAACATAACGGAGAATAACTCGTACACCTTCATAGAACTCTTCGATGAATTAAGAAAGAAAAATCTCACTTATGTTGGAACTATAAAAAAATAAAACAGAGATACCACCTGAGTTTCATCCAAACAGAAAACGACCAGTCCAGTTGTCGATTTTTGGATTTACTTCTACTAATACGATGGTGTTCTATGTGCCCAGAAAAGAAAAAAAATGTCATATTGGTATTCAGTATGCATCAATTGACAATGGCAACAAAAAAACAGAAATTATTAGGATGTATATTGACACAAAATTATGTTTGGATGCTTTTCGTGCAAAATGTGCATTATACTCAACATCTAGCCGTACAAATAGATGGCCGAAGGCAATTTTCCAATGCTATTTTAAATATTGCAAGTATTAATTCCGGCATTATCTATCAATTTGCTTTGGAACGTAAAATAATTTGCCGGTTCGATCTTCTCAGAGAGTTGGTAGTTCAATTAATAGAAGAACACTTACGTTGACGAATGTCCAATAATAAGATACCTTTAATAATCCTGCAATATGGCAGGAGATGTCTTGGGAATACTAGTTCCTACTTTATAAGTACTTATTCAACCTATGCTAAAAAGCAAAGACAAGAGGTGTACAAAATATGCTTACAAAATATCCATTTGCAATGAATGTTGTAAGAAACTGTGTCTAAAATGTTTTGAAAAATAATATCTATATTTTTGTACCACTAACAATGTATTAAACAAGTTTTATAATAAAATTAAACTTTAATGTTTTTTGTTTCAACTTAAAGTAGATAATAATTATATGGGTTCTCAGAACCCATCAGTAATGTTAAACGGTAGATGCGGATTAATAAAATTCATAAAATGCTACAGAAGCTCACACTATAATTTCTAGGAACAAACAAGTTGTAAAAGGTCTTTTTATATTTCAATAAAAGCAATGAAAATATACCACCAGCCCGAAGAATAAGTTAAAACCTTTACTTGCAAAAAAAGTGGAAAATTTGACAAAGATACAAAATATTATAACGCTGTTATGGGAAAAGCTTGCGTGGATAAATTTTAAAGAAGCATGTATAGAAGCTTGTTACATACTTCCATTATACAAAATAAATCGCATTTTTGTATTGATTCCTTTAGTTCATCCATTATGAACCACTTTGTTTTTGTTATACACTATGTTCACTTTTTGCAATAAATATTTTATGAAAACCAGACTGTCATTGGAGGTATTTGAAATTTGTTCTACCAATCCTACAAGCCCCGGCGTACTCAAAACCATTCTATAATCTACCGCTGGTAAAATATTTACAAAAAAGTAACTCCCTATTCTAGCGTGCGAGTATACTTTTTTTTCATTTAGTTTATTGCTATTTATAATCTGTATAACATACAATAAGTAAATACAGGGTCACTTGAATAATAACAATAGGATGTGACTAATGACATGTGAGAGTATTCCAACGAATACCTCTCTGTTCTGACTTGCTAAGACACAGCTGTTTTCAGTTGCAACAAGACAAAGTCATTAAAATCTGAGGCAAATCTAAAGGTTTAAACCGTTTTAACCTATGTGTTTGTTCACTATTGTCAAGCAGATTGGCTGCATAGGCGTTTGGATGGTTGGATAGTCTAATTAAATATTTAGCACTACACTTACTTATTTCTTCGCGCACTGTGTTTACTCTTAAGTCACTTAGGATGTCGCGAGTATACTAAGTCGAGCTATTGCATATATGACCGCTGGGCAGCAAACCTATTAATAACTAAAATGATTAAAAGAGATATCTGAAACGCTAACGATTTATACCAATATGCATAAAAATTATTCATTTTCTAAAAGTAAATAAAGTGATGTAATGTTAAGCCTCGCAGCACATTTTAAACAAATTTGCAACTGAATATTAGACTATGGCCTTTATTGCAATACAAACCATAAATGAAGATTTAGATCTAAATATACAAACATACAACAAAACAAATTATACATTTTTTTAACATCGGAAAATAAATTTGTAGTCGAATATTATAACTCTAGTATTGCTTACGAGAATTTTTCTGTTACCAAGTATAATGCTTAGTATAAGGAAGAGGGAGGTTATATATCAGATAACTAACCTCTAAAATGCTTCTAATATTATTGATTTTGAGGTTACTGGAGATATAAATATAGAATAATTTGAAATTATTAGTCAATCCATTTTGTTACGCAACGAAAAAAGCTAAAGCATTTGATATGGTATTCCGGGGTCAGTCGGATCTAAATTTAGTATAAAACAATAGATACATTATGTGAGCATGTGACCACTTTTAATATGACGAAAGTAAACACGTAGAGGCTATTTCCGATCAGAAAAACATTGATGCAACACAAAAGAATTAGCTTACAGCATTTGTCGTTCTTCTGTTCATTTGAATCATCGTATTATTTTACTATACTTATAACAGTGCTACCAAAAATATTATAAATAACAAAGCTAATGAATACTATAGTTGTCTAAAATATTTATAAAATCACTGTTAAAATTATTTAGATCAGTACATCAATATAATTCATTAAAAATCATTAAAATTATACCACAATACAATAGCGTAAATCCACACAATAGTTGATAAAATGTAATTGGTATTTTTATACGTTTAACAGAAAAGTAGAGGCGACCAACACAAAAATTTTTATCATTATCTAATTATTATCATTTATTTTAATCTGACCAGAACCATTAAAATGAAAACATTTGATTTTTAGGAGTTAAAATATTAAAAATGTTTAGATCATGTCACTATGATTAAAAATATTTTGATGATCACAAAATGGTGAGAATATTTTAAGCAATAAGTCATACTCTAATAACTGTATGTGTATTTATCTGAGTTATACATATAATGAAACACAGTGTAATGAGTTTTTTATTTATACATGTAGCAAACTAAATATACTCAGTAAATTTTAAAAACAATGAAGTTCCTAGAACACGTTTGCAGAACATGTAAGGACAGATCTCAATAATTTCATATTATTTTTGTTCTAATCCATATACAAATTACATAACAATAAAAATGCGAAATAAAGTATTTTCTTGAGACCACTAAAAATTCGCACTACAGTAGGTAGAGTTTGTCACCTAATTCTCGTGAAAAAACATGCATAGTGAGTGTACTGACGTGGAAAGGCAAGGTCAAAGTGTAACCTTGGGTTTAAAAGCAATAGTTATACAAATGTCTTTATTTGACTGCAAGTAAGCTTATTATATTATATATAATGTTATTTATAAAGCCATTGTGGCATTTTATTACTCACCTATGACAAACACAGCAGATGTGTTGCAAATTGAGTAAAGCTGTCAACCGCAATTTCGACCACCAAATTATCAACATATACAATAGTCAATAAACAATTCATACACTGTTTTTTTTATATAAATTATAGCGTGCGACTGCCAAACAGTAATTCTGCAGCTACAAATCCAGCTTACCAAGACAGCATTCTTTACCACTCTGTTTTAGTTGTAAGTAAATCGAGACACAATATGGTGATTAGTTGAAAATAAAAAAAAACCGTTATGGTAGTAATATCAGTGGAAAAGTAAACGAAAATAGTAGAGTAGGTTAAATCCTACAAACTGTTTCAAATTACCAAATAGCTACATTGCAAATGCAGAAAAAAAACAAGATGTTTCTAATAAAAATTCCAAACCCTCACCGATTTTTGTATCGGAAACCCGAATAATTGAATCCGAAGTTTGACTACTCGAAAAAAATACTTCGGACAAATATACAGTTATAATTAAAGCCCTAAAAGACAAAAAGACGGAATGTAGTGCCTGCCAAAAAAAAATAATGGTTCAGTAATGGGCATCCGTACCGATCGGACGCTGTGGTCATTTGTGATTTGAGTTTTAATAACAAGATTTTTAAATTATTAAATTTATTAACGCGATTCCACATAACTAGATTGAAGAGGGCAGTGCGCGACCTCCAGCCGCCAAATGTGTTTTAACATTACTTTAATACCATATAATAAACCTGTGAAGTTCAATAAATAACCATAAGTACAAATATTTTAGAAAAATGCCACACACGCAATCAGTACAAATAAAACCACCAAAACTAATTTACCAAGGAGCCAACGCCATCATAATGGACATCGATAAAAATAAAACTAGCGTAACCAATACAGAAAAGCGCGGCTTATCATCACCAGAAGATACTGATATTAATAAACCCTATATGTTTAATAACGATACCCTACTTACGAAAAACCGATTTTATAACTTACAGAGTACATCAGAAGATTCCCAAGATAACTCTAGCAAATCCCAGCACCGAAGACAAGATCCAACCTCAACAGAAAAACCAAAAGTTCTGCCCATATTTCTACCTAACGACATGCATCACCAGAACATAATTAAGAACATTAAAGAAGTGTTAAAAAAGATGATTTTTCCACAACCTACAAAAGTACTCAACAAAGGATTAATCTAAACAGCCCTGATGATTATAGAGCACTTACCAAATGCTATGATCAAAACAAAGTAAGCTATTTTACATACCAATCCCCAGAAAATGCAAATATTTCGGCAACAATAAGAAATGTCCCTATCTCTATCACCGAGAATAAAATCTATGCAGAATTAATTCAGTTAAAATATCCAGTAATTAAGGCAACCAGACTACTAAACGCAAAGAAAATCCCTATACCCCTTATTGCAATAGAACTTCAAAAAACCGAAGGAGCCAAAACAGTATTCAACTTAAACAGATTATTATATTGCGTAGTTGCTGTAGTGCCACGACGTAAAACTAGCGAAACACCACAATGCACAATGAACACCATAATTACAGCCAGTGTCAAAAATCCAAAGAAATCAAACCAGGATGCGTCAAGTGCGGAGGGGAACATGCCGCCAATTATGGAGGATGTCCCTATATCAAATCTTTTAATCGAAACACCCCCAACGTTACCAATTGGCACAGAACTTCACTAGAATCGAGTCAACCGACTCTAATGCATTCATAACGGAAAACATTACTGCCAATCGTACATTAACTGAAACTGTGGCCAATAATACAAATGACACTCAACAAGGAACAAATCATAACCCTACTATCACAAATATCATCCACACTATTCTACAACTATTAACACCTTATATCGATCAAATTAAAACCGCAACAATGTCAATAATTCCAATGCTCTTCAGTGACAGGAAATAATCAGAGACAACTACAAAAGTTAACACTAGCCAACTGGAATGTAGATGGGCTAAAAAATCAAAGATCAACATTTATACCATTCATTGCAAGACATAACATTGACATTATCTGTGTCACCAAAACACCTTATTCCTAATAAAAATTTACGATACCAGGATACCGAATCTTCAGAAAAGACAGAGAAACCGGAACAGGCTGAGGCGGAGCGGCAATAATTGCTAAGAATAACCTTTTAATTGCACCTCATGACTTACGGGATGTCAGCAATATAGAAGCAATAGCAATAAAAATAAAAACAGCAAACAATTCTACTATAAAAATAATATCAGGATATAAACCACCAAATAAACAACTCAATGGGGTTGAACTACACAACATATTTACAAGCTCAAAGCCTACTATTCTGATTGGTGACCTTAACTGCAAGAATAGCAATTGGGGTTGCAGAAAAACAAACCCCCAATGGTACCAAACTTGAGATCCTTGCGTCAGAATTAGCAATTCAAATAGCCGCACCCACAGAATATAAGTATTATACATACCGAATAGATCATTCCCCTGACATATTGGACATAGCTCTTTACAAAAATCTAATCACACCAATTAACCAAATGGTCATTACTGAACTTGATTCAGATCACCTGCCAATAATTATAATCCTAGGCTTTACAATTCAACAATACCCCAAAATTCCCAAACTAATAAATGGTCCAATAGACTGGAACGTATTCCAATCATCAATTAAAGAATCACTAATATGCCCAGTTAATTTAACAATGCTGACATTGATAACTTTATTGAAAACTTTAAAGAAAATGTTACCCAAGCAGTTCGAAATGTCGCTACCACAAATCGATCACGTACATACTCGAAATACCTAACCCCTCCTCCCACCGGAGGTGAATTGTGGCAAAGAACACTGGATCCTGCAATTAAACCTCGACTAAACCAATTAATTAGAATAGTGAAAGAAAAATTAGACAAACATAAACTTCAATCTTATAATCACTATATAGAAAACTTAGATCCAGGGGGCCCAAACATGTGGAGAGCCATCAAGAGAATTCTTCGGCAACCGCAGATAATACCAACACTTTCAGTAGATGGTCAAGCATACACAGAGGATCAAGAAAAAAGTAAAGTGTTCGCTGATCATTTAAAGCAAATATTTACTACCACCTTTGGGCCTATATTGAACAAGTAAAGCAAGAAGTTAATATCAGCGACAACAATAATATTACACTAACAGATTTCGCCAGCAGAAATCAGAAAGTACATCAAAAAGCTAAAAATCAGAAAATTCCCCGGGAAATGACATGATACCCAACATCGTATTAAAAAACCTTCCCCCAAAATCAGTAGCCTACCTAACAACAATTTGTAACGCATGCTTAAGAACAAAATATTTTCCAAACGCTTGGAAACAAGCATACATTCTGATTTTTTCCAAACCCGGCAAGAAGCATAGCAATCCAACAGTGTACAGACCAATAAGCCTGCTATCAACAATATCCAAGCTTTTTGGGCGACTCATCCACAGACGTCTGACTAAATTCTTAGAGGATCGCAACGTTATACCTCCAATGCAATTTGGGTACAAAAATTCCCACTCCACCAATCACCAAGTACTAAGACTTGTAGAAACTATTGAAAGAGAGTTTGAAAATAAGATTCATACTTTTATTGTATTTGTCGATGTTAAACAAGCCTTTGACCGAGTCTGGACAGACGGTCTATTATATAAATTGTTAAAATAGGAGTTCCCTCATACCTGCTGCAAATTATACGATCGTTTTTAACTGACAGAAGCTTTCAAGTAAGAATAGGATCTTACTTATCCTCCGCACGACATATAAAATCAGGAGTCCCACAAGACTCAATTCTGGGTCCAATTCTATTTAACACCTTTATGTCAAACATTCCAACCATTCCCGATAACGACCTTGCGATGTATGCCGACGACACAGCGATAGTAGTCCAAAATGCTGACATACATAAAACAAAGTAGGTATAGATAAACTAAATTCGTGGTTCAAACGTTCGTGTATTAAAATAAACGCTACCAAATGCGAATGTAAAATTTTTACCCTCCGAAGACCTACAGATCCACCCAACATAATTATTGATAATACCCCAATACCATAGAACCCTAAAGATAGAGCCATTAAATATCTTGGTCTATATTTGGACCGCAGATTAACATGGAGCTGTCATATTAACAAAAAGCTAAGGGAATCGTACACAAGACTCGGCACGCTGTATACAATCTTAAATAGAAAATTATCACTTGAGATTAAATGATGAATACTTATCTAGACGGCAATAATCCGGCTAATATTCACCTATGGCTGCAGCGTCTGGAGCACAACATCTAAAACGAACCTGAACAAATTACAAGTCATACAAAACAAAGTGCTCCGTATCACTACAAATGCTGAATCGTTCGTAAGAAACACGCAATTACATAGGGAGATGGGCATTCCAACTATACAGGAATTCATAACTAATACATCCAGAAAATTCCACGACAGCCTCAGCCAGTGTAGTGGTGCAGCACACTATGGACTAGGCGCAAAATCAATACATACAAGACTGAAACGGAAGTTACCAGTTGACCTACTTGCAATTAGTGACATTGAATAAATAACTCATTAAAAACATATTAAAACAGTGCCGGTGAACACAAACAAGTGACATGCGACACTTAAATCCAGTGAGAGGTGCAAATCAGCACCACTAGTGCAATACATACTGACTACTCGAATTAACTGTACCATGAATAGCAACTAATGCTGAACTGGTAGAAGATATAAAAAAAATCTGGTGTGAACATCACACGACTTTCCTTAACCTATTATTATATATTATACCGGGTCCATCGTCTCCGCCCTGCGCTGCTCTCGTCCCGGAACTTGTTATTTTAAAAAAGGACGAGGCGCAAGTCCAACACTCGAAAGCTGATTAAAATAAACAGTACAAGACAATAATTGACTCGTACTTAAAATTTTGCTACGTCACTGAAGGTAACCGTGCGAGCTCGGCCGCACCGCCTTCCCCATTATCGCCCGCGTGCTCCCTCCTAGCGGCCAAGCGCTCCCCCCCCCCCCCCGTCTTGCAGTCGGCCGGGAAGCTCTCTGAGCGGGCTGTGATTGGTCCGTTTAATTAATTTTAATCGGCTATAACTTATTTATTTGACCTCGGATCAAAAAATTTTATTGTAATTTTTTGTTTGTCTTGGTCTGATCTATCCGGTAATATAAATTTCCTGAAACATTTTATGAACACCCGGTATATTAAAAATCCTGAGCTTAAATTTTTCTCGAGTTCCTATTTTACCAACTTTTATTTTAAATTCATGTTTATCTCGTGATAACAAATCATTTTTATTATCATGAATTTTTTGTATCTTCAACCGTTTAGATGCGCGACCGCTTTGCGACCGATTTTGCGACCTTGAGACCAAACCACTCTGCCGATTTTTACCAAAAAAAAGCTTCGCACTGCGTCCCCTACCTACAACTAACTTGCATACCAAATTTCAAGTCTCTAGCTCTTACGGTTCTCGAGATATCCTGTTTACTGACAGACCGACAGACACACACACACACACACACACACACACACACGAACCAATGGCTCAAACTAATTTTTTTAGTGTCCTGAGGCTATATTTCGTCCAGAAATGTGAAAAACTGGGTAGGTCAAATTTCCGCCGATTACATTACTTTCCTTATAATAGAATAAGGAAAGTAAAAAACCTTAGAATAGCTGGGTGGAACGCCTATAAGTTGTCACAACACAAAGGTGAATATTATCTTTTCTATTAATATTGTAAAACAATATTGTAAACATTTTACTGCTTATTTCAACAAGGAGACATTTGAAAGACAGATTTTGTTGTTTGCAGCTGCGAGCACCTTGTTCGAGTAATGGAAATGGTGCATGTAATCCAGGTGATCTGAAATCATTTGAGTCTCTGGTCCTCCCGATAGTTGGTCGCACGTGAACAACAGAACGTCTAGATGTTAAAGCCCTTCAATGTGGTTGATTGGGTAGGAATGGAAATGATGTAGCTAGGTGGTCCGGCGGTCATAAGCTGGGCCTTTGTTTTCGACAATGGTTGATAGCACTCGAGCAAGGAACGGTCTGGGCTTGGGAATAATTTTAACGCCATCTCAAGGTATCGAGGTTTGGAACCTGGGATACTTTTAGCTCTAATGCGACAGCGTGCACATCGCCCAAGAGCCTAAGTCCAACTTAGACATATTTGTTAACTAATAAATATTACAAATTCAATTATTTTTTTATTTGACTCCATCCTTACAATATAGATATTATTTTGGTGTCAGAAGCACAGAAGTGTATGTAACGCAACATCCTAATGGTACACCTTATGCAAGTACAGAAGTAGTTATTAAAAGCGTTATGAAGCACCACAAAATATAAAAATATAAGGAAGACCGTCAAACTCAAGTGTAATAGTAGAAGGCTGAATGGGATCAGTTCCAATCTCAGTAGTATACTGTCCACCAGAACACAACAATAAACAAGAATAATATGAAAACTACTTCTACATTTTAAGTACTATATTTACATCAGCGGGTGACTGTAATACTAAACAAGTAGAGTGGGAAACCAGATTAACCAAAGCCAGAGAGTGGATGAAAGCAATATATTATAATAGTATGCAGCATTCAACCACCAGCGATTCAACATATTGGCCGTCAAAGCCATCCAAATGATTCTTTTAAGGGCTTAATTTAAACAATCTTAAAGTACAATATTACTGAAAATAGATATTACTCGTTTATTAATAATTACTTTAGGGCCACATGTGTCATATGTATGGTTTATCTCAAGGTTATTAAGTCATGTATTTTAATAATGAAGAGTGTTTCGATGTTTTTGGAATTGATCTTATATATCGTGTTTAAAGAATGTTTCTCTGATTACGTCTGGTGTGCTCATTCCTATTAGCTTCATCTTTTCAGGGGAAATCCCATCTAAACTCCCCGACTTTTTGGTCTTTTTTTGCTTTTTGTATAATCTCATTGTGCATTTCAATACGCTTGTTAAGTGGCGAAGCGAATCGGAGTCACTTACTAACTTCATGTTGTCCGTCTGTCTGTCTATCCGTCCGTCCGAGCAAAAACTCGAGAACGGCTGGGAATTTCCAAATTCTGTTTTCACCAATCGACAGGTGACCAAAAAGGCTTGTTTGCTAGTGATTTTGAAACTGATTGGTCAAAGGTCAGCGTTAGTTTGGGAGACTGCTTCGCCACTTCGCTATGCGTTGCAAGCTTTGCAGGTTTATTTCTATATAATTTTTTATATGTTTTATTTTTCTATTATCGTCTCTACTCAATTTTCTGCTCTATATGATCACCATATTTCTAACGTAGTACTCTATACTTTAAGATTTTACTTCTCCACTAATACACCATTATTTTGAATAACTCATCACATGTTTGGATTAATATCGTTTGAAATTCTGCTACGTCAGTTATCTTAAATTTCTCCTCTCTTTTCAGTAGCCTTTATAATTTGCCCTATTGCATTATTATTGTCTTCTGTTCCCTATCCATTTCTTAATTTTACTGTCAATTTACACTATAATACCCTTTGTTACATTAATTTTATTATGCATGTAAATGTTCTTTAAAAACTCACATTTTCTCCTAATCTTATGTACCATTCTTTGATTAGTTTTTGCTAAGCCATATATATGTCAATCACAAAGTTTGTGAAAAATTTGCTTTCCTGAAACTTGGTATGTCATTTTAATTATGTAAATGTATACAGGTCTCCTTCATGCATTTGTTTGGCCAATATTTTGACTTTCTAGTTTTCTGTTAGTAGTCCCAAGCAGCGTGATATTGCAATATAATGAACTCGTCTAAAATTTTTTTTTTAATTTGTTATGTCTTTATTTGACATTATAAAATACCTGGCAACCCTTCTTTTTTTGCAACTAGGGAGAGTTTGCATGCATAAGTTGCAATCTCTTCAGTTTCTACCCAGATAAAACCTTGTTCTTTACCGTATAACATATTCTGTTTTGCTATGTCGTAAATAAACTGCATCCCCTCTCTTTTGCTACTTTTTGTCACCTTTTTATTTGGTTCTTGTGTCAAATCCTTGCCTGTTTCTGTCTATACAACTTGGTTTAATGAGATCTATTGCTGTTTTCCTTTGTTGACATTTATTGAAGTAATAACATTTCACTCTTAGTTTTTAGTTCTTGTATCAAACGTTGGTACAAACTCAACCTTATAGAAATAGCAGGCTGATTTATTTCTGCACTCCCAAAGTTTTTGTCCTAATTTCCCATAATAGTAACGCACGACTTCTCTTCAATTTTTTGTTATTCTAATAATTTATATTGTTATGAGGATGTTTCACTCTTTTGTTCTTTACTTTATCTGCTATATTTCTTAGCTATTGTCTCTTTTTCTAATAACAGCCCTAATTTTATTCTCCATTGTTGTTTCATCAATAACCATAAGAATTTATGTGAACGGTTTCTGTTTTACTTTGATCTTTCATATATTCTTTAATTTATTAATAAATCCTTTAAGTGTGTGGTAACTTTTCCTAATTATGTATGCATATTGAATCCCAAACTTTGACTTGAGCATTATCATTTCCATATTTTCTCTTTTTGCTTTTTTGATATTTTCTAACCTCTTTCTCTGTTTTTAAGTCAACCTCTCATAGAGTCAAAGCTTCCGACTAATCTGCACAACAATGCTTATGTGTTCTGTTCTAAATACAAATTTCTTTATTTTCCTTAGTTTTCTGTACTTACTCTTCCTAATATTATTTTTTAATTTTTTCAGAAACTCTATGCATATATAACTATCCAATTAAGTTTTATAATTTCAGTGAGTTGATTTATTTTTAAATTCGTTGTTAATTCATTCTCGGCTTTCTCTCGTACGAGAATTTTCTCTGATGTCTATCCACAAGTGCTTTAGGTGCGTCGATTCTTAGTGATCCAAACTTCTTTAGCTGCAGTTCAAGTTCTGTTTTATATCTCTAAATATTATTTGAGCATTTTTTAAACTTTTTAGAGAAGATCTGTGTTTCTGTTATTCTTCGCTTATTTTTGACAATAGGATTAAATTATGTCTCAAAGTTTTTAAGTTTTTATTTACAAGCTTTTTAGCCTCTCTATTCCTCCATTCAGATGAGGCTTCCACTTTTTTTTTGTTTCTCCTAAGTTTTCTACCCGAGTCTTCGGCATATCTGTTGCATCATCTTTCTCCATGTTTTTTTCGTTTTATACTATCTGTTATTGTTTTCATTGTTATGAGCTCTCGCCATACTGTTTCCCACAAATGCCGGCGAAAAAAAGGTCAGAGGAATGGGGTACACACAATATCCCATACATTTTTGGAGGTTTTTTCATTATTTTAAAAAGTTTTGTTTTTGTCAGCCAGGCAAGTGAGACAAATGCCCTCGTTGCAGAATTTCGTACAATGCACTTTTACGCCCCAAAAGTTGCTAAAGTATAGACTGCAGTTACGGTCTTCAACGAATTGTTCACATTTGGCAGATGCCTAAAGGTTTACCAGTTCCCATAACACTTGTTTATGTTTCCTAAAAATTAAACCATCCTTCATTTCTTTTTGTTTATATTCGCCTTTACTAACAACTGTGACCCTACTAGACTCCTCTTCTACGGTTTCAACTCATCAACCTTAAAGAACCCATCGACTACAAGAAAAAATTTTGTACTCCACAAAACAATAAACCATGCAACTAAATAAGCAGAATAACGCAAAATTAAATTTTACATCAAGTTTCCCCCTCTATTTTTTAGGTTACTAAAAGAGGGGTGTTATCCTGTTGTAGCAATACCCGCTTTATTCACACAAAAACAAGCTAGCATTGGGCTAAAGTGACATACATGTTAAGTAAGGTAAAGTGCTGCAATTTCACCATGAACTTTCTGAAATAATTCACAACATACGGAATTTTTCGAGTTCCATTTAATCTGCCAGTTTTGGCAATAGATGTTTTGATGTTTAACCATTACTTACATATGTTTGAATTACAAATGAAGTCCTATAACAATTAATTTGAAAAGCAATTATCATGGGGATTGGCAAGAAGTTACTGTAAAACTTAAATACTTTTTGTGCTTTTATTTGAGTTAAATCATGCAGTGAAGTTCTACGACTCTTCTTTATTTTCTTAAGATCAATAAGGTATCGATGCACAAATGTTTTTAAAACCTTTATGCATAACATACGTCTGCTTAAAATACAGCTTCCGAATTTACTATACTACGTTTTCCTAGACAAAGTTGCTCTTAATAGTCGCTAGGTATAAATTTTAGATTCTGTTATGTTCTGACCAGTTAAAAAATTCATATAGTAAAAGTTCCCAAATCAGGGTAATTCTAATTTCATTTTTAAAAATTTTAAAAATAAATCATTTTCATTTCTGTTCACTTTTCTAATTTTTATAGTACTAATTACGCTCAATTGAATGTGTTGGTAGCCGATACTTGCATATATGCTCCCACTCGCAAGGCTTGAAGGCCGTAAAATTTTATTATCGCAACTTTGTTTTGCGTTTCATTGATTACTGCACAAGTTTTGGATGTAGGTGTAGAGTGCTCATTTGCCATTCTTCAACACAAAACATCAATAACATTCACATTATATGAAGCGAGATTATATACTATTACAATTTTTTGTTGAAATAATAACAGAAGCTTGCAAAATGCAGCTCCATATCAACATACCTACAATAAAATTAAAATACTTCAGGCTTATCTTGCTAAAATGCAAGTACTCCTAAAAACTAGAAACCAAATAATACTCACATTTCCATAAGAAACCAGTTACAAATATCAAACAGCTGCGGGAGTTACGCTATAAAAATATTTAAATAAATACCAAATACAGAAGTAATTAAACTAATAGCTATATTTATATGCGAATTATTAGGAATATATAATACCAACGTATTTTATAGTTGGCATAACTAACCCTTGAATTAATAAAATTTTACAACAGAAATTAATTAAAAAATTGAAAAATCAAAATTAATTTAAAATACAGAGTGTATAGGGTACCAAAACATTCCAGATGCAAATTTCCTTAATTAAAAGAAGAAAAAAATTCCTATGAACGTAGAACAAAACATACTTTCTTGAAAATATAGATTTACTTAACAGCATATAACCAAAGACATTTAGTGGAATAATAAATGAAAAGGTAGTGATAAAGTAGTGAATATACTGATGGTACTAAATATAAGTTTTAAAAACAATTTTCTTCAAATACCCTCGAATGGACAGAGGTTCGGATAAATGTTGTTATTTTTGTGTAAAAGGAGAACAGGAGTTTTTTCAGTATGAGATACAAAATTGAATTCAAAGTTGTACTTTAATTGTTAGTTAATTTACTGATCATATAAGCACTGAAATAAAATAAATATTACGTAAATAAGAAAACAGTTTTAATTGGAATATGTGCGCTTATTTGTCCACTAAAGATTGGCTCGCTTTTTCGCATATCCTGCGAGTTTTTTATTCTTTCAAAGTTTTGTCGATGTAGTTCCAAAGTAAACTGAACTTTATAAATGTCCCAAAAAGAAAAAACCCAGAGGTTCAATTATATCTACCAATCCATCGTTTTCCATAGACACGATTTAAAATGTTTCTAGTAAGAATTGAACATAATTACATACTCAAAATTTACTTCAATAAGAATACGTGAAGAAAGTAGAATTGTTGATTCTTTAAAAAATAATTGTCCCTTAACATTTGTACAATTGTGTGATAAATATGGGGAAGCTTCAATATTCAGCCGCCTAGCCTGCAGACCATTTCTCCCCAAAAAATTGCGAATTAATTGTAGCGCAATATATCTAGTATTCCCGTAACTACTGCTACAAAATCCGTGACTTTAACGTATAATTTCAATTATCATGTCTTAAAATTGTAAATTATATTTTGTTTATTGGCAAGTTTGGTTATTTACCGATAGCATGGGATAACAAAGGAAATCATATTGCTGTAACGGCATTACATTAGTATGCTTGTGTATCGGGCTATAAAATTGTTTAATAAGACTGGGAGTCTCGAGGATGGTTCAAGATCTGGAAGACCACATTCAGTTCGAACTATTCAGGCAGTCAAACCCATAAGTACCCACATTAAACGAAATCCTCTTCGTAAGCAGATTATGTTTCGGGAGATGCAATTTTCCAAAACTTCGATGTCTCGTATTATTAAACAACATTAGAACTAACTGCTTACAAAATACATACGGGGTATTTGCTGACTGATGCTTTAAATAAAGATAAGAGAGAAAGGCAAATAAGTTGTTGACTGAGTACGCGCAAGATTGCCATAGAAAAATCTTGTTTAGGGATGAAAACATATTTTACAGTAGAGGAATTCTTTAACAAACATGGAGTACCCAATATTAATTTTTGTGAAAAGTCAGAAACTTTGACCGTTGTGTATTAATAGAATATAGGGTGTCCAGTGGAAAATTTTTAAATTTAAATTGTAATTGATCGAAAACTAGCGAGCCGAGGTAAGCGGGAGAGCTATCGATCGACGCGTATGATTTGCGAATTTGTCGATCGCTATGAGTCACTGGTCGAGAGCACACCGCGCGTTCGCGGTCGAACAATATTTAAAGTGCGGTGAATCACTGCTTCGTGCGCGTCGCGCTATTTGTACTCATTTTAATATTCGACTATTATCCCAATTGTACAGGGTCTCAATAAAGGTGACTGAATTACGGGAAATCTTTGCCAGAACAATGCTGAAACGTATTCGAACAGCACGAACACTTGAAAATATATTGTTTAGCGGCAAAGCACATTTTTATACTGACGGCTACGTTAATAAACAATACATGCGTTATTAGTGCCCCAAAAAAGCCTAGAGAACCCCACCAAAAAACGCTTACATTGCCCAAAAATGACTGTGTGGTGTAAAACTTCTGCCGGTGGAATTTTTTATCTGCTACAGTAGCATTAAGAAAATCAATGAACTATTTTCGAAAATATATTGCTGTGTAAATTACAGGTGAGGTAATACCCTTTGGCGTTTCTCAGTGAACTCACTTATACAACTGATATCTAACTAAGAAATAGTAAGGATGATAAACTGTCTAGAAACGATAAGGAAAATCGGTCGGTTTGAAACGCTTTAGTCTGCGCACCTGTTCACTTTTATAAATTAGATTTGACACTAATGGATTAGAATGTGTTTCTAATCGCTGGAGATATTTTTCACTAAATTAGAAATTTCTTCTTTCACTGTTTTCAATTTCAGGTCTTTCCGTATTTCTGTGTTGGGTATGTAATAGGAAGCTTTAGTGATCAAGCTGAGTGTCTTCGACTGGAAGCGTTCCAGAATTTCGATATTGGAGTGTGAGGCAGTACCTCACAGCTGAATTCCATAGCTCCAGATTGGTTTTAGTACACTTTTATAAACTAATAATTTGTTGTTCAGCAAGAGTTTGGAGTTGCGGCATAATAGCCAGTAGTAGCTCTTAATTTTAAGATTCAAGTGTTTTCTCTTGGTCCAAGTGTGCGTTCTCCACATTAGTCCTTTGTCAAGATACATGCCAAGGTATTTCACAGTCTGTACATGGTAGAACTCGGCCATCCATAATCACGTTGGGGACGATGCCTCTACGTTTGGTGAAGGCGATTTTTAATAATTTTTTGGGTATTGATTTTAAATCGCCATTTTTGGAACCAGTCAGTTACTCCGTTTAAATTTTGCTCTAAATTACTAGCAGCTGTAAGAGGGTCAGTATGGGTTGAAAAATTGCTGTATCATCAGCATAGGTTATGATCAATATATGTGCGTTTATGGGAAGATCATCTGTGTATAAAACAAACAGGACCAGGCCCAGAACACCTCCTTGTAAAACAACTGATGTGATGGGGTAGAATGATGATAAAGCTACTTCTAATTTCACTTGGAAGTGCCTGTTTTTAAAGTATGATTTTATGACGCTAATGTCTAGAAAGACGGCCGCACAGTAGTTTTTGTTTTCGAATGCATAGTTAGTGTATACTACTACCCTGTGTACCTGTTGTATGTTGAAGTGATGACTGCGAAAGCCAAATTGATGATTAAGTATTAATTTTTTATCTGCAAGAACAGGGGTAAGCCTGGTCTTGAATAAGCTTTCGAATAGTTTGGAGAACAATGGCAGCAGGTTGATGGGTCTGTATAATATGGGCTCATTCCGGGCTTGGGGGTAAGTATAATTTGTATAGTTTTCCATTGTATCAGGAAAAATCCTGTACGTGAAGTGCTGTTAAAATAAGTATGAGCATACAGGTAGTTTTAAAAGACAGTTCCTTCAATATGCGACCAGTAATTAAGTCAATCATTGTTTGAACTTCAGCCCTAGTAAAAGGTTTGATGGGTAATGTAAGTTGACATGGGGCCTGAAGGAAGTTGTTCACTTCTACATCAGTGCGTGGATCATTAGAAGGAAGAGGTTGAAACACTTCTTGAAGGTGGACTGCAAAAATATCTGCTTTATTTTTGTCAGTACAGGCCCATATACCGTTTGATTGATAAATTGGGTTTATGTGATATTTAGATCTATTAAGTCTGCTAGTAATCTTCTAAATAATCCTTCTAGGTATTCGTTTTTTTGCTTAATTTGTGAGTTCTTTGAGATATCTAACTGCTGTGTTGAGTCTGCGTTTGTCCTTTGGGGATCTACTGTGTTGCCAAATCCTTCGGAGTTGCCGTTTTTCAGCAATCTTTTTTTTTTGATGTCGATCGAGCAATTTTGATGTGCAGTAGTAGGTGATAATTGTGGCGGCCAAATGGATTACTTGAGTTAGTGTTTCTACCGCTTCTTTGATGTTTTCTTCTGTTTTCAGTGGGGTATTAGTTCTAATGTTGTCCTGTAGTACTTCCCTGAAGTAGTGCCAGTCTGTTTTTTTATTTGTTAATGTATGGGAATCTAGTCTTATGATTGTTGTACTAATTTGTGCTATTACAGAACTATGGTTCGAAGATAGGTCGAGGCATTACAAGATTTCTAGAAATCTTGAGGTATGCCCAAGGAATAATTAAACCCTTTTTTTTTAATTAGGGATAGACAATCACAGCTGAGGTGTATTGCCGAATAATCGACGAGTTTTTATTACCACAACTGCAGCAGTTTTTCGGATACAATAACAAAACGCGGTTCCAGTAAGACGGGGCCACTCCACACACAGATAGGGGCTTGACGGAAAAGCTCAAGTCAAGAAGATATCCGCAATGAAATTGCCGCTATTACACCGATGCTTTGCTCCAGCGTATTTTCGAATATAAGGGGCCGGATGCAAGAGTACCTTAAAAAAATTTAGACGACATTGTTTATAAAAATAATATCTGCAATTTCTACATACAATTTGCGCAAATAAAAGAATCAATTACATTATTATATTTTTTTAAATTTATTTTTAAACTTGAAAATTTTTCTCTGGACACCCTTTATTTTTGAAGGTGTAGTGAAACCTTTCAATCACACACTTCTTTGAGGTGAGCCTTGAATTTTTCAGCAAGACTCCGCACCCGCCCACAAAGCGTGGTTAACTCAAGCTTAGCTGAGCAACAATGTGTCTCATTTTTTTAAAATAGAGGATTGGCCTACTGGTAGCTCAGATCTCAATCCACTAAATTACAAGTTATAGGCAGTTTTAGAAAGTAGTTTTGCTAAAATAGATATTCTAATGATGATTCTTTAAAGCGAGATCTGACGGCTGCAGTCAATTCTTTTTCAATGACCATAATGACGCTTAAAGCTAGTGTAGAGGCTAAGAGCGGCCATTTTGAATAAATCCGTTATCATTATGCTTAGCAATAACCATTTAATAAACCCTGAAAACAGTTAATCCTTTGATTTTACCGTTCTAATCCATTTGTTACATTATTCATGTGTATACTATTTGTCTAAAAGATTGACACAAGGCCAATCTGAGTAACACATGCATGTATAATATGTGATAAAATTAATTTTATGATACTATCAAAATATTAGGTATTTTGAAGTTGTTTTTCAAAGCAAAAATTGCCTCATATACTGCAATTCTTACTCAAACGTTGTTCTAAAAGAGACATTCTTTCATTTAATATACCTTTTAAAAACACTTTGTATATGTAAAATTTATCATAAACAATATATAACTCTTTAAGTTATAAACAATAAATTTTAAAAGTAAATGTAGTAGTGCAATTATTACTTACCAAGGAGTGTTGCACGAATGCGTCAAGGTCATATAGCGAACTCCAAGATCATACATCATCCGCAATACTCCCGTACGAGAATCTATGGAATGTCCTCCTTCAACGCCAATTAAACTGGCGATTTTTCTTTTATTAAATGCGTCCAAAATATCTTAAAAAATTAAATATAAACAACTACATACTGATAATATGAAGTAGTTTACCTTTAGATGATGTTGCTAACTGTAAATCAAGCATGTATTTCTTAACTAAACGTTTGATTACATCTATTTGCTCTATCGT
This sequence comes from Sinelater perroti, assembly GCA_036346155.1. Taxonomy (NCBI): domain Eukaryota; kingdom Metazoa; phylum Arthropoda; class Insecta; order Coleoptera; family Elateridae; genus Sinelater; species Sinelater perroti. The sequence goes on along the minus strand of JARFIY010000303.1, from coordinate 991,916 downwards.
TTTTGCAACGGCATCCTTGTACTGTATGTCACAGGATACATATGCAACCCAAAACTGTAAACATATGTATAAGTAAAATATATAATAAATAAAAAGGTAAAAATATTTTTTCAGTATTTATTGTTGGCTACGTTATAACATAAAATACCCATATTTTGATATTTTCCATAATTTAGCCTAGACCTATAATATACAGGGTCGTCGAGGTAAATTCAAAATTATTTTTATGTTGTATTGCGGGAAAGATGATAGGCTATTTTGTTCTTATGGGCAATTCCCTATTAGATAACACAAATTAGCTCTGCACAGTCTACAACCTCCAATTGTCGACGAAATAAGTCGACAACATCACCACAAAGCTGCTATACTTTGATCACTTCGCTCCCAAAAATCACCGACTGAAATTATTGTGTGGTTTGCCTGTAAAAAAAAAGATACGTTTATAAGGTAGAAATATAGTACATGGAATCTGACTATCAGGAGGAGGTAACGGCTGATGGGGCAATTCGCCGTAAATGATCCGATCGCGAGAGAAATAACCCATTCGCCCGCAAATTGAAAGAGAAGACCAAACAGGATCCTGGGCGGAGCATGACTGACCTGGCAAAAAATAGGCGTGGCGAGGTCGACGGTCAGTTTAGCAATGCATCAGGACCTGCAGTACAGGTCTATTGTCCTGAGTAACCTCAAAATACAGACTAAGAAAAACTAGATAGACAGCGCTGGTTTTCCGAGATTCTTTTCAGACAAAATGAACTTCATTTAGGATAGAAATGTGAATTGCTAAATTAATCTTCAGATCTGCCAAAATGTCTTTAAAATCGCTGCCATCATCCATACAAAATTTTTCGCCTCCGTGGGAGTGCTGAAGTTTCTAAGCAGCGAAGAGGGTGTCATGGCGCCCCACTTTTTTGAGGAAGACTTAAAGGTGACTACTGGAGGTAAGCCGCTGGGTTAGAGTACGTGTTTCAGCAGAACCCCCCTCTAGCCCATAAGGCAGGGAAGACCCAGTCAAGGCTACACAACAGTTTGTATTACTATTTGTCGCTCGACTTGTAATCACTTTCCAGTCACGATTACTACCACGTGTGGAGCGTGGTCAAGGCATCGTAACACCAAGGACAGCTTAATAGCCCCCACCATAGAGGTAATGACTTATATGGACGAGGAGGAACTTTGTCTTGGCCTGCAGAAGGTTTCAGACACGACTTGAAAAGGGGCTCGGCTCAATACTACTTTCTTTAATTGTACTATTTGTTGTAAATAAATTTCATTGTTCTTGTATTTCATTGTTTATTCATTTACTCCGACGACCCTGTACCTACAATATAATATATACATAAAAATTTTTTTTTGAAACAACAGATAATTTGATAGTTACGAGATTTTAGCATTTTAATATTTAAAGTTTTTGCACATTCATTTCCCCGAAAAAAATTTGACGATTTTTGCTTCTTTTTTCTGGTTCAAAGTCGTTGCATTAAACTTTGCAAACCATAAAAATAAAAGTTGTCACATAAGAGATGAGTTCCGTAAAAATACATATCCTGAATTTTACTACAAATAAACCAATATACAATAATAAAGTAGTGGTTAATTCTTATTAATCTATACATTCAATAATTATTTTCATTTATAAAGAGTAGCTTCCCTCCCCCCCTAAAAAAAAAGTAACAAGACTCGACGTATTTAGCCTTTTTTTATTCATAAACCATTCGTAACTAAAATGAGAGGAAGTAATATTAAATTATGAATTCTTTCGTCAATCTGTTTTATCGACATATGATAAAATTTAAAATCTCAGCCATGCCACCAAAACAACTACTGTTCTAAAACCAATTTTTAGTTTTCTGGGCGTAACTCTTAGAATAACGTTTTGGTAGAACTATTATGCACAACGAATACTTTTCCAAACATTTTACATTACGTGCAGCGTGTTTTTTAATGTCTTTGTGTATTTACTAATATATGAGATGTGAAAAAAAAATACGTTAAATAATTTTATTACAAACAAAATAATAAGTGGAGAGGCAGGCGTGTAAATAGCCGCTCTCGTGGATGCGGTGTGGGATACGATACCGATGCGGCTCGTAAGGACCAAAAAAGTGGAGAGGCAGGCGTGTAAATAGCCGCTCTCGTGGTGCGGTGTGGAAACGTAGTACGGCCCGTAGTGGAAGGTCAGCCGATAAGGCCAAATCGTCCCTTAAACGGCCGTCGCGTTAGCGGATGGGGGCGGCTACCGATATCAACCAATGAATTGCCAAATCGCTCACCTGAATCGGCTTCGGCTTCGGCTTCGTCGGCGATTCCAAGGTGGCCACCTCTGTGTTGCGGATCTGGTATCTGCGGGATGTTGAGACACGACCAAATTGGCCGAGCTGCGATGCGTGAATATTTTCGGGGTGTTGAATATGCGAATTTATGCGGACTAAGACACGACCGAACTGGCCGCGCTGCGGGGCGTGAAAGCCTCGGCTGAGCAAAAGCCCATGCCGTTTGTGTGCGACGGCAAAACGTAGCTGATATCAAAGGCTCGCATGCCGCCGCGATATAAAGCGGTTCAAGGGCGAAAAGGCCGCCACACCAATAAGCATACATTAAATTTGAACTATTCTCTATCAAAGTACTCTCATTGGCTAGCAATGCACTTATCCCAACGTTGATTTGAAGATTCGAGACATTTCTGCAAGGCTTTTTTCAGAAAGCCTTTAACTGTTTCGCGTCGTGGTCCTCTCAATGTCGGGAATGGTATCAAAACGTTTTTCTTTTAGTGCAGTTTTTATTTTTGGAAAAAGTCATAAGTCGCATGGTGCTAAATTAGAAAAATAAGACAGATGTAGACAGACAGGAACCTTTTTTGGGTCAAAAACACGATTTGTCTTCTGTTCGTCAGTCAAAAGTCTGAGAACAAATTACTCACTCGTCTCATTTGCAAATTTTCCTTCAAAATGCTTTTCGCACGAGATTTTTTTCGGAAAGCTCTCGAATAGTCAATCGCCTGTTTGATCTAACCACTTTTGGTACTTTTTGCACGTTTTCTTCTGTTTTGAGGTCGAAGGACGTCCCGACCGTTGCTCGTTATCAATCGACTCATTTCCACATTTAAATCACTTGTGAACAGTCTTTAGAGTTACCACATTATAGCCATATGCTGATTTTAACGTTTCATGAATTTCTTTCGCACTTTTTTGCAACTTAATGTTAACGCGTTATTCGAAATCCATGATGCGCAACAGACACGGTAAACACGACCTCACTCTTCCGACTTTGGAAACCGACTGACAAAGCACACGTTGTTTAAATTTAGCACTGAGTATCTCAACGGATCGCGCTATCGGATTTATGACTTCAAATGAATGTAGCGTCAGCAATGGCTACTGTAAAAATTCATTCACCGAATTTTTTGATCATGTATTGTATAGTATTGTTCATGTACTTTAAGAATTCAATCCTGAAAAACACCTCATACTACAATTTTTTGTTCCTCATGATTGTGGTATTCTGCGGACCAAAGCACATTTATATTGAAACAAATTGAAGGCAATTGCCTTCATGGAAATATAAATAGGTTCTTGCAATATTCAAACAAAGGGAACTGTAAATAATCTTACCAAAATACAACTTTAGCATCAAGTTGTATGACAACCTTTATTGCAATATTTAGTAGATTAACTTGTAACAGGCAGACCATATTTTTCACGGAACGTTATTTTCGAGGCAGAGAAAACCTAAAAAGATCGTTTTTTGATTTTATATTTCTTAGAAAACATATTTTTGTATAATTCTGTAGATTATATTTAGTTATTTTATGAAAATGTTTTGAACGCAGTAAAAAATGACAAATAATACAAAATAATGACGAGAAGTATTAAAAATAATTTGATATGGCATTCCCAAAAACTTTTACCAATACATTTTTTTACATTTTATTATTATATATAATAAAAAGGAAACTGTTATAAATCAATGTTTTATCTGATACTAATTAATTTCTTATTTTTTATTTAATCTATGATATGGTAAAACTCAAAAAGTTGTTGGATTGTTTGAAAAATTATCGAAAGAGTTGTATTTATTATATGCACTTGAGGTCTATCCAGATATCGTCCTCCAAAAGATGCAAAGTGAGTTTATATAATTAAATTTAATAATTGAGGTTTTATTATCCAACATATAACAATATTGCAAATAAACTTTTAAACATCAAAGTTACATTTAGCTTACAAACAGTCCTAAGTAAAATTAGCCAATTTAAATAAAATTTTCAGGAAAACAAAAGTCATCAAAAACTTTCATTGGTGATACATTGATTATTTGTAGATTTGTAGGTCGCAATTTTTGGAACAAAAGTTTTAGATCACCGCAAAAACTATTTTAAATAATATTTATGGTTACATGTTATCTGCTACTAGAGAAGTAGGTAACTACTGTATTTTAGATAATTACCGACCAAAAAATGCTTGAAGTTCGTGCGCAATATGTAGTTTTAAGGACCTATCGCAAAGATGCCAAAAGTGTAAAGTTGATAAGAACAATGTTGCAACTGGAAGAACTAGATAAACCAATAGAACGATCAAAAATGAAAAACTCGATACCGGCCGAATCAGGCATTATATTGTAAAAGAATACAACTATACAATAGATCAAAAAAAAATTAGACCTGAGCAAATGGTCAATTCAAAAGGCAAATTTTTTACAAGACAATCAAAATAATTATTATTGATCAAAAAGCGAAATCAAGCAAAGATTAACTTCCCACACCGACACTTGTATTTTCACAAACAAAAGGGACTGAACCATTGAGCTCATGTGGTACCTGAACACGCATCATTGGGGAGAATCAAACTTTAAACGAGAAATGGTAGAATTATGATTTTGAGCCCAATTTCAAGTAAAGGTAATTAGTTAATTGAATTGAATTTTGAGCTTGCCGTGGTACTTTGGTATGTGAAACATCATAATTGTAAAAATGCTCAAATCAGTCACATTTCGGATCGTCGCAGAATCTTCTTTCCTTGATGCGGACACGAGATGGGCCAACAAGAGTGGACATGACAACAAGATAATGCTAAGGATTACACGGATTATGATGATTTGAGTGTTTTTATGATGCAGCAATTTGTGCTAGTGATTTACCAGCTTGTAACTTAGATTTAAACGAGATTGAAAATGTTTGAAGCGAATTACAACCCCAAATTAATGAATTAGGACAGCTGAACAATAAAATTAATTTACCCAAAATGATCAAGCAATTCTCCACGGACAAACATTTGCTGACATTTGTAGAAAAGGAGGGGATCAGATTTAATTGATGTGTTTTGTACTAAAAGTTCTGCAGCAAAATTTTTTGAATTTTTTTGCACTTGAACTGAGTAACACTTTGTTAAATGAATTTTTCTAGTGTTTTCTTTTAATTAGTGATATTATTTACTCTAAAAACTTTAGCAGAATTGACTGACGGTGTATCGAGATTTAAGTTCTAGAAACTTTTCCTCGGGACTGTATATGCAATTTTGGTGAAATATTTTTTTTTTAAATTCATTTCTATCAAATTATAATTAACTTTTAAAAAATTTTGATAGCTATAGCTGCTACTCACTAGTAAAGTCAATTTCCAATGTAGATACCAATATTCTCAACCTTCTTCTCTTCAATTCCCGAAAGATCTTAGGGTAAATATATATGTCAACGATACTGCCATTCCTAAGAAATTTGTAAAAACATTGATAAATTACATTTCAAAGAAAAAAGAAAAATAATGGAACGTCGACTTTTAATTCCTAGATTTTGTAATATTAGAGCTTATACTTGCAAAAGTTTATGGTATTTCTTCCATATATTTTATAATATTGTTATAGTTTCCCTGCAATTTTAGTACATTTTACGAAAAAGAACATGCTTTTTCTATACTTTTTTTTTAATTATGTTAACTCCATTATTCATTAACTTACAGATTATGCACCATATTTTCACTTTGTGTATTTATTGTATTCTTTTTTTTTATTTGATTATTTATATAGAGTACCTACCACAACCAATATGGCACATAGAAAACGACCATTATTGAACCCCAAACTGGAATATTATTTAAATAATTCTCTAGCAGACAGATAAAATTATTACCACATTAAAGTTAATGAAGATTCGAACGTCAAGGATGAGTTGTCATGTACAAAACCGGAAAAAATAATTATATAAATAATAAATTGTATTCCAAAGCCAACCACTTCAAAAAATATTCAATTAGAAAACATGTCCAATTATCCTCTTGTTGATTTGGATCCAACATTTGATCCTAAAAGAATTCTGACAGTGAAGAGACGAAATATGATGCAACACTCATTTCAAGATTTGTCCGAAAGTGAAGGAAATAATGTTCAGAATGAGAATTGACCATCCAATGTAGGGTTTTTTGAATCAAATGTTTTCTACATTTGACTTTAATCGACAATTTTAAATTCATAATTCAAACAGGGACATGTGGGATGCGACTCTTTTCGATTATCTAAAACAACCTTTCGATAACAAGATTTCACAGCTAATAAAATTTATATTTTTAGTTACACAATAATTTAAATATGTACAGAAACAAATTTGAAGTTATTTTATGTATTCTAATTACAATGGGGTTTCATTATTTGCCTACTCTAAAACTCTACCAGTCATCGGAACTAAATTATGAGCTATAATATATACTTAAGCTGATATATACTAGACACTCAAGCAAACATCCGGATTTTGATATACTTGGAGAAAGTGCTGTATTAAATGTATGCAAACACTTTGAAGGGGGCAGGGTTACGTTTCATTTGACAATTGGTTTTACAATGCCTTTGTTCGAAAAGTTACTGAACAAAACAATATTTGCTTGCAAAACCATTAGATTAATTTTTGGGGAAATTATGTGCTGATAATAAACTAAAAATGACTGAATCAGATACTGTTGCTTTGGGAAACACTTTTGTATACAAAAAAACTCAATTCCTTTTACCGAAAAAAGTAGATCAATAGACTTCGTCCTGTTGAAATTCCTAATCAAACTGGATTATAGAGGGGGGGGGGGATTTATTCGATCAGCATATGGCTTATTAGGTTATAATGTAGATGAAAATATTTTTCTATTTATGTAATGCGGCTATAACAGTTATTCATCAACAGTTATTTACAAAAACAAAAAATCGGAAGCTTCTGCGTCACCTATATGTCAAAAGCAAGCTGGTCCATGTCCTTGAACTTATCGTAGTTGCATACAGCAACCATATTCTAATCTTATATGTAAAATATGTGATGTAACGCTTTACAAAAAGTACGTTATTTCGGATTAACCAATTTTGGAATACAAGTTTTACTGCAGTAACTATAAATTAGTAGATAGGAATTGTTCATGATGCAAACAATAAAAACAAGGTGGAGCTTTACTTCATTATTACGATGAAGTGCATGTTTATCTAAGTGAGAAGCTCTCTTGCCGCTGGATTGAACGATATGCTAGAGATGATTTGGTATTGTTCGGCTGGCGTCCCAAGTCTCCCGATCTTTCTTTGGGAGTACATTAAAAATCTCGTTTACGTGCCACTCATGAAAACAAAATTGGATGAACACCAATACCGTATTATTGCTACTGTAAGAAGCATCTATGGGGCACACTACAGCGTGTGCATAGACTAAACTAAACTACGGTTTAGACACATGCCGTGTGATTCGAGGAGATCACATCGGACATTTTTGATGGTATGAATAAAAACTTGGACGTTTTTCCTTCTTTTTCACATATCACTTAATATCATATCTGCAATATTTTATAAAATATATCTCTAAAGCCCAATTATCCTTTGTAGTAACTCGGTATTTCTAAATTGGTTTATCTCACTAGACTAAAGCCAGACGAATTAAAGAATTTGGAGCATCTATTAAAAGGAATTTGAAGAACAAATTTTGACATTTGGATGGTTGAATGTTCTGATTGTGATACAACGCAACTTTCCATTTTTATTAGCGGTTAATAACAAATTAAATATTAAAAAAACCTTTGTATTATCATTAAAACATTAAACAAATTACAAAATGTATACAAAATAATAAAGAATATGTTAAAGCAATTTTCTTTGTCTATTATTAACATATTTGGTATAGTCATCGTCAACATGAAACAATAAAATCGTGGCCAAAAATTTACGTTTAGTAAAGCATCAGCGCCTAGTAGATTAAGAAGACAAATACGCAAAAGCTTTAAATGTAGATAACGTCATGAAAAGTTATCATGAAAGCTGTACATTTTATAAAAACTAACAAATATGTATAATAAAACTAAGCAGTTAATAGTATCAGTAGAATTTTGTTGGATTTGACTGTTAATTTAAATAAACTAAACGAGCCTTAAAAATTATTACTTTCAAATAATAACAAATAAAAATAGAATTACGGCAAGCTCAATTTTTTTATCTCCCAGAGTATCTTCAATCAGTAAAATTTGTATCGGAATATAAAAAGCAACTTGAGTAAGTCATCGTCCAGTAGCTCATGCTTGTTTATACCAGCGTCTCAATTAAGTCTTATTTTAAGCTTCCTTACAACTAAGCTAAATTTTAACTCACGGACACCCATGAGACAAGCAGGGCTCGAACCCGCCCGATTTCGGAGAGCCTAGAACTGCTCGGCTACCGTCGACACTAAATTCAAATTGAAGTAGATAATTTTATGCATTTTAATACGTAGCCTAAATATGGTCCTATGAACAGTGTACAATACACGGCTTCAATTTTTGATTTGATGTAAGAATGTAATAAGTTTTAATACTTCTAAAAAAATAATCATGATTTTGATAACATTAGGATTTTATTTCCAGTCGGAAAATTTAAAATAAAATTCATATAGCTGTAATATGACGTTTAACTCGGAGAGAAATTTAATCATCCCTTTTTATTGGAGTGTCACAAATTCTACCTTTCTAAAAACAAATTTTGATAATCGTTTGTAAGAAAATATATTCAAGCATGGAGCACACTACGACAAAACTAGAACAATCATAATCTTTTCCTTTGCAGACTTTAAATTTTTATGCGTCCTTAGAACATGTGTTTTACTTTAACCTTTTTAACAAATAACTTATATTTTTGCTTTTAGTAAAACCATACAAATTTGTCGTTTTCTAAAATTTTAGTTACTTTTATAACATGATTTTTATTCGCAATTTAAATGTTTGTATTTATTTTTTGATATTAATCTTTTATTTCATTCTTTTAATCGTTTTAGCCACAGAAAAACGATTTTGCGTGTTTTTCCTGCAAAAGTCAATATTAATACTGCTTACACTTCAAATTTAAGGTATTTAAAAAGTATGCCCTGATTGGTTCCTGATACAGTTTCTTGTCAGAAATATATTCTTTTTATTCGCCATGATTTTCTTATCTATGAATCGTCCTTTTTTAATTTTGTTAACGAAAATTTAATCTCCAATCCGTTCTAAGATTTTTATGAGCAAATTTCAAACGTTAATGGAAGTTACATAAGTCGCGTGTTAATAATATGGGTAATTCCTTGATAAATATGTACGATAAAGCAATCAGAAAGCAGTGCTATTTTGAGAATAATGTGGATAAAAATGGGTAAAACGGAGTGCGTGGTACTAGGGAACGCGGCATGTAATAGTTTTGTAATAAGATTAACTTACAATTTGTGGTAATTTAAGATAACTAATATTAAGTCTCAATGTATTAATTTATGTATACAGTTTAGTAGAATAATCTTTGCCCAATCAATTTCTATTTAGTATTAATTGTTATATCTATGAGCCCGTCCAATAATTTTCGAAGATACGGCGCGCGAGGGTCTCCGATTTCGTTTACATTTTAGGAGCTAAAAGTAGGTAGTGAAAAAATAAAATCCTCCAATTTTTAGCCCTCCGCCCCTTCCGGATCCAGAGATATGAATTTTTGCGACTAGCAGAGCGTAATTGTTTTAAAAAATTACTACAGTAAACAATGGTTTAAGGTGTTGAAAGATTATTAAAATCAGGTTCTATCGCCGTTTAATATGTCAAAAGAGTATTTTGCACTGACTTTGACCTTTTTCAACCCTTCTTGAGCCCCTGACTCGCTGTATAATTCAGAAATTCCCACAATTTCCGTCTATTTTTCCTTCGAAAAGAACAATCTGTGCAGTGGCGATCGCGCATGCTACAAGTTCGGACCAAGGATAAAACCATTAAGAAATCATTGTATTCTAGTAAAACAACAATTCCCCCACTTTTCAAAGTATTTGAATCGGTCAGGCGCGATTGGTGATACTTAGAAATCCGGAAAAAACTCGAATTTCGCGGAAATGCCATTTTTAAAAATTTGTATCTGAGGAAGTTTGGGTCCAATCGGGCTCAACTAGGACGCATTTTTTTCGTCTATGAGCCTACTTTCATGCCTATTACGTCTAAAACGTTTTTGCGCTGTTGCTGTAATCTGGGTCCATTTTCAAGATGTAAGAATTTGCTGTTTTTATGTTCTCGAATTTCAAGCTGCCAAGAAAAGAGAGGCACGTACAAATAGACCGGACCCAGATCGCATGAAATTAGACTTACAGACGAAAAAATGCGTCCTATTTGAGCCGATTGGACCAAAACTTCCCGACATATGGATTTTTAAAACATCAAAATAAGGGTAATTTTCAATTTTCAAAAATTCATATCTCTGGATCCGGAGGGGGCGGAGGGCTAAAAATTGGAGGATTTTATTTTTTCACTACCTACTTTTAGCTCCTAAACGACCCTCGCGCGCACCGTATCTTCGAAAATTATTGGACGGGCTCCTATATAATCTAAATTGTCTTCTGGCTTATTTCAAAATCCACATTATCAAAGAAAATTCAGTAAAAATGTAAAATACAGCAAATTTGAACTTAAAAAATAGGTGAATTATAGAATAGTGTCATAACTTTGCAGGCAGTAGTAAATAATATGTAGTATTAGGTCATATATTAAGCAAAAATTAAATTATTCTATTTGCTCATAAAACTAAATTCGTCCATAATTCAAAAGTATTATAAAAAAAGTATTTAAGGCTTTCTGATAAAAAATATTGCTTAATGTGTTAAAGCATTTGTCGAAAAAATATTAAAATTTTATTTAACAATAACATTGTTTAACTTCAAAAACGAAATAATTTGTCAATCAAAAAACCCTGATTTGTAGCATATGCAAAGATACAAATAACAAATCTCTTTGTTTAAGAAAACAACTTCACATGAACTACAACCATAGGATTATCCCAAGCAAATTTGGAATTTAAATAAAATTAGTTTTGCCACTGATCCTTCAAAGGCCCACGTAATAGCAGCAGAGATGCGCCATGTTCTCATGTAAGTAGCCCGTTAAAAGACCAGCCATCTAATTTATTTGTCATTAGTACTGCCAAAAATATTACGTTTGGGACTGACAAGTGAGAGGCAAAACTAGTGATGACGATATGGATAAAGTATACGTTTCTAAAATCTAAAATCTACTCTATAAAACTGCGAAAATGTAACTGTGTGTATTGGTTTGTAACCAAAATTGCAACTCCTTCTCAGTTATAAACTGATTTCAAAGGTTAATAGCTCATTCGAACTGGTTTGTTGCCAAACCTTGCATAAAAGTTTTAGATTTTTAATTTAGGTCACGGTTTACCTGTTACAGGTCAAAACATGAAGTAATTTGACAGTTTTCATCATCTATTGGTCAGCTAACAAGCGTATGCGGCACAACTTTGATTAATGTAGCCCGTCTTTGAAAAGAGCCTTTTTACTAGTATTCTTTAATTATATCAAACATATGTTTATTCCCGTTTTGGATGGATAAAAATCCATATTTATTATGGGCATACTACCTGCCTAGCTTTTGAGTAGTTAAATTTGCAGAAATACAGGGTAACATTATTAAAATTGCTCATATATCTCATAGTTTACAGCTACACGTTTTGTTTAAATAATTTAGAACTGGTTTAAATAAACAACTCGTTACACAGAAACAAAAAAATCAAGAAAATAAAATTCCAGGACCGATCTTTCCAAAGTGGTATAGAACAATTTAAAACCTAATATGTAAAATAGACTAAAGTTATAAAAATATTTCATTTAACTCTTAAATCGAAACAAAAGAAACATAATTCAAATACTTTGAGAATATAGAAGAATTTTAATAAAAGTAATAGGTGACTCTAGAAAACTGGTAAAGAGTGTATTAAGTGAATAAATAAGTTCTCAGCTTTTTTCTGCAAAATTAAAGTTTTATTTAAAAACAAACAAAAAAAGCTTAAGTATCAAAGTATTCTCCGTTGGCATCGATGACCATTTGTCATCTTTCAGGTAGCTTGCGAATTCCCTGGTGATAGAAGCTCACCGGCTTCGAGACGCTAAAGTTATCGATGCATTTTCGGACTTCTTCTTCTGTTTCGAAGTGCATATCAGCCAAGTGATAATCGGAAGGGACCATGTCTGGGCTATACGCCGTATGTGGGAGAAGTTCCCAGCCTAACGCGAAGATATGTTCTTGCGTCGCCTTCTCAACATGTGGTGGGGCATTTTCATGGAGCAGGATGACTTTGCGACTTCCTTGTCCAGTAAATGGCCTTTTTTCTTTGAGCGTCGCTCAAATTAATGAGTTGCTGTTGATAGCGATCCGCCTTAACTGTTTCATCTGGTTTCAAGAGTTCATAGTACAGCACACCTTTCCAATCTTACCAGATACAGAGCAAATTCTTTTTGGCGCGGATATTGGGCTTTGAAGTCGATGTCGAAGATTTGCCAGGGTCTACCCATAACTTTTTGCGCTTGGGATTGTCGTACAAGATCCATTTTTCACCGCCCGTAATAATTTTATGCAGAAAATTCTTTGTTTGGTTTCTTGAAGGCAAATGGAGTGCGGTGTCACGCCGTCGATTTTTGTTGTCTTCGGTCAGTTTATGCGGAATCCATCTACCTTCCTTTTGTATCTTACCCATTGCACGCAAACGTATGAAAATGGCTGGCTGCCTAACGCCAAGCTGTTCTACAAGCTCTTTTTCAGTTTGCGCGTTGTTTTGATCCAGCAATGTCTGCAACTCATCCGTGTCAAATGTTTGAAGGCGTCCAGCGCGTGGTTGATCTTCAAGACTAAACTCTCATCCGCGAAATCTTTGGTACTAATTTTGCACGTTGCATGACTTACAGCATTCTCACCATATGCGGCACAAATCATTTCGGTGGCTTCAGCAGCGTTTTCTTTAAGATTAAACGCGAAGTGGATAGAAAATCGAATATGCTCCTTTGTGATTGCCATCGTGAACACAGCTGATTATTGAGGTTATGTGCATCAAACGCCAAATCGCATGATGTTTCGAAAGACCAAATGTCATTGCTTTAAAACCGCAAGAGGGCGGACTAATACGTTACTTGTAAACGGTAATTTGCGTCCTGTGAAATCTAAAGCTGAGAACTTATTTATACACCTAATACTAAGGAAATAAGAAGACCAATGCGAAATATGAGATGCTTACATCCGACGACGGATAATGATTTGAGCTATTGATGATAATAACGGTACGGTGAGCTGGTCCAATAATTATTAAGACAATAAACTAGTAAAATAGAGATAAACGCTTAACGTCATCCACCAAAGCCTTATACAAGTTATCTGCATACTGAAATTGTAAGAGTAAATAAATAATTTTCGTAAAATATTCATATCGTTCTAAAATTTTCCCTATCATAAATGACTATGTAGTGACTCTAGACCAAACCGCAAATATCCACATGATGCATAAAATTTTTATTGAGCACTTACGAATCCTGCTTTATACACACGGCAAAATAGAACAAAAATAATTAAAAAAATATGTATAACTGTTTTATAACAAACAGACAAAATATTTATTCAAAGTCATATTAAAAGATGCTTCAAAGATTTTTAATCAGAAATGCTCCCAGGTGCTTCTCTGACTCGCTAAAGGATTGTGTGCTGTGATTAACTCGTACATAGTAGAAAATCGCGCGGAAAAGCGATAGGAGAATGTAACTAATTCTGTTACGGTAAAATACTCCCGTCTCGGTCGATATCGGCAACGGATCTTGAAAAAACCATCCTAATAGCAGAAAACAAAATTATCAGGTCAAACATAGGTGGATATACCTGCTTTTTTCTTATAATAGGAACAGCAGACTGCAAACAAATACGCATTGTTCCAAATCCGAAATGATGTGGAATAGCCTATATTTCCTTAAGAAATTGCATCACTCTATGCTAACATAACAGCTCTTGTACCCAAGTGCCCACAGTAATAATTTATATAAATTCTACAACTATTACACGATAATATGAAAAAGTAAAATAAAATTGCGTGAGATACAAATCGTATTTATATTAGTTTATAAATAAAAGACCTAAATTCTAGCTTTTATATTATAATGTACTAAGGGATGCCCGCCAAAAGATATTTTTGGTGTCCTGGGCTAACAATTTTTCACCTGCCTTTCCTCAAATTTTTGCACGGTTTTTTAATTGGATCGACTTTTTTTCTTGGATCAGAGACGTGGAACAATTTAATTTAGCGCCAGTTATACGCTCGTTCATAATGCACTCCCGTAATTTTTACGTTTTGCGTTCAAACGTAAAGAATAAGTTAGACCGATTTCAAATTTACGTATTTTTTATGTTCATTTGCAGTAATTTTTTATTTTTCCCTACATCATTGTTGGCAGCAGCAACAGAATGCTTGTTTTGATTTTGAAATTACATAACTTACCGTTTTTACAACAAATAGGAAACTATTAATTAAGTTAGTAAATATGCACCTGTTCCTACAAAATAACAGGGATAATAGGTACAAAAGCAATAGAATTATGCAAAATGCATGGAAGGTCATTGTTGCCGCTACTGTGTTTGGGCATGCGCAACTTTCAAATTTTCATATAAAGCTTACGTGCATTATACGTATTTCTTATGGGCGACTTATGCTTTACGTGTTTCTTGTGGGCGGCTTATGCTTACGTTCATTATGAATGGGTGGTTACAATTGAACGCCGCGTCAAATTTAATGTCAGCTGTTTTTGTTTACTTTCCGTTCAAATATATAGGCTATCTCTGTTTACAACGCACGGCCCTCCTCGTGTAAATCAAGAGCCTAGGGCACGCCACATTCCTTTGTTTCCTTTCTTTTCAAATGTATAGATAGATATTACTAGTTTTACAAAACATATAATTTAAAAGTTTAAATAACAAATGTAATTAAAAAAATTAAAATATTCCAATAATGGTCATTATACATAAGATACTATAAAAACCTTGCCATGGTATCACCCGTTAAGGAAAGTTCAAGCGTGTTAAGAAACCTCTAGGTGTTAATTGTTCTTCAATTGTGGCAGCGAAAAAAGCTTTCCACTGTCATCTTGGTTAAAAACGAAATATCGGGCAATTGTGGACTACAACTTGATCGGATTTGAGCGTTGAGTGTTGTTTTGTTCCTGTTTTGAAAAATGAGTCTTCTTATCATACGATTATATTAAAATGGTATGGAGAGCTACAGACGAGCAATTTCAGTTTGGAGGATTAGAGATTAGAAATCACATCTATGTCTGTCGCGTAAGTAAACATCACTGCTGTTAAGATAATGCTCATATTTGGCAGATATATCACCTAGTTATAGATATAAAGGCGTTTAGATCCTGTAGCAGCAATTTATGCTATGCTGTATGACCACCCTCAAGTGAGAATAGTCTGTTTCCCTTGGGTATGTCAAGCTTTAACTGGCAAGAAAATGGCAGCGGCAAAACATTTTACAAGTTTCAAAATAACATCTCCTTATTTCAGAAACATTGCAACTGATAACAAAATCCAGCTTTATTTTTATAGTGCCCAGTAAACCCCAAAACAAAGTTTTCTAGCAACGAGAGCCTTCTAATGACATAAAATGACTTGTACGCCTAAATTCCCGTAAAACGCGAGAGTTAAGTTGATTACTGATTTTTAAAAATCTAAAAGTACAGTAGTCCAAAGTATTTTAAAAAATATAAATATTGTATCTCGAAGCACTTCCAATATCCCACATATATAACCACATTCGATATAAGTTGCACACGTGGTATGCAAAATTAGCGGTTTGAGAAAGATTCTTAATGTGTCATTGTCAAGTAACATTGGCTCAATAATAAGTTAATTGTAGATATAAATCGGCCGACAAAATTTTGAAAGTAAGCAAATCCAACATTATTTTATAACAAAAATCAATTTTTTTTCTAAAAAAAATATTAATATTTATGATACTTAAAAAGCGCAATGTTATTAATTATCTTCATGCATGAAATGCGTCATCAATAAATAAATAAACACAAAAACAAATTCTCACATTGCTTGTTCATGCAGTTACGAAGCAAGTTTTTTATTGTTTTCCGCGAATCTATCATAAATTTTGTACCAAGGATAATTTTGATTTCGTTCTTTTAAATTTTTACATCACTAACAATAGTTATGTAATTATTTTGATTATTTCATTACTTGTGTCCAATAGTACGTCTTAAAAAATCCATGGTGGTACAGGATCTCCAGGGAGGGGATAGCTAAACGAAAAAATTTGAGTTTTATGCAAACCTGTTTCTGGCACACCTCGTATTTTTTTACGACCGAATCGGTAACGCTATTTAGCTAGCTACCTAATGCTAAAATCGCATATCGCTATCTGCTATAGTTTCCAAAATCAGGAAATCTCTCAAACTTCAGTCGTCATTTTCGCTATGAAGGAGTAGGGGTTATGGGTCAAACAAATTTAGGTTTTCGTTTTGCCTTTATTCCAATTATTGATTTATGATATTGCAGTTCAAAAAAAGTTTGTTAAAAGAAGGTTAAACTTATTTATGTGGTTGACTGCGCGATAGGTTAAATAAAATTTCAATTATTTTATTTAAAAAGAAATAAAATATCCAGTAAATACCGAAACTTATTATTAAATTTTGAATATTTTTTTAAGTAATTTAATTACAGCAGCAACAATTGTTTCGTGCTTATGGAGCTAAAACAATATTTACGTTTTTAAAACGAGAATTGGAAAATTTCATGCACGCGCTTATTTTTGCTCTTGTTTACATACTACATACTTTTGGCATTTTAGATTAAATATTTTAAATATGGATTTAATATTCTAATATAACTCTTTGTACACTAGCAGGAGACAAATTGAAAAAATTGCATTTTTTTATTGACATTTACTTTTAAACAAATATGTATTTTTTAACCTGAACAGAATTTATAAAACCTCATTTTCCTTTTCAGTATATGTATCAAAACACAAAAGTATTTGATTACTGTAGCAGCGGCATACTTCCCACCTCGACATAATCTGCAAAAAGAAGATTATATAAACTTCTTTCAAACTCTAGGTGAAAGATTTATCTTAGGAGCAGACTTCAATGCTAGAAATACACATTGGGGGGCGAGATTGACGACAGCTAAGGGTAAAAACCTTTATCAGGCAATCTTGGAACTTAAAGGTAGTTGGCATTCAACTGGTAGACCCACGTATTGGCCGACGGATACTGCAAAAATCCCAGATCTACTGGATTTCTATATTTCAAGAAAAATACCAACAAATTTTATACAGATCCAAGATTGTGATGACTTAATGTCTGACCATTCCCCTATCTTGCTGACGTTACAGGAAAAAATAGCGACTAGGGAATTAAACCCGACACTAACTAATAGGTTTACCGACTGGGAAGGCTTTAAAACGTACCAATTTCAACAAAAGAGCAACTTGAATATGAAACAGAGAAATTTATGATGGATATTCAAAGCGCAGCATGGAATAATACACCAGAAATAAATAGAAAGCCGACAAGGAATGATTACCCAAAAGAAATAGATTTAATAAAAGAAAAGAGAAGAGCCAGAAAGACGTGGCAGAGATCGAGAACAAGAGAAAATAAGCATACGTTGAATGCTCTTACATCGCAACTCAAGAGGGAAATTCAAAAAATTAGGAATGAAGCACTGAATACCTACCTTAAAGAAATCACGGCAGATCAAAGTACTGAACACGGATTATGGAAAGCTACTAAGGAATTAACAAAACCAATAAAACATATTTCACCGATAGGAAAAGAAGATGGGTCTTGGGCAAAGTCTGACAAACAAAAGCAGACACATTCGCAGTTTATCTAGAAGACATTTTCCAACCAAACGCAGAACAAATTCAAATGCAAGCTCAGACAGAACCAACTGCAAGAATGATAGATATCCCATTACCCACTCCCAAAGAAGTATCTAGAAAAAAATTAAAAAAATTAACCCAAAAAGGCTCCGGGATTCGATTTAGTCAGTGGGAAGATATTTAAACAGTTGCCAAGGAAAGGCATTATGAAACTTACACACTTGATAAATGCAACATTTAGGTTACAACATGTCCCAGTTTTGTGGAAAACAGCTGAAGTTATCATGATACCCAAACCGGGAAAGCCTGTTAACGATGTAAGTTCATATAGACCAATATCATTGTTACCTATAATAGCAAAGCTGTTTGAAAAGTTATTTTTAAAAAGAATGAAGACGATAATTGACGATCAACAACTCATTCCCCCACATCAATTTGGGTTCCGTAATGAACGTATTACAGATGTGATAGAAAAAGCAATCGAGGAAAAGAAAATGTGCTCAGCGATATTTTTAGACATTGCCAAAGCATTCGATAAAGTCTGGCATGAGGGTTTACTAATGAAATTAAAAAGATACTTCCTTAAGCAATATGTCCAGCTCTTGGGCTCGTACCTAACAGACCGAACCTTTAAAATTAAGCAGGAAAGCGTGCTTTCTGAACTCAAAATAATAAAAGCAGGTGTCCCACAGGGAAGCGTTCTTGAGCCAGTACTATATCTGTTGTATACATGTGACATTCCTGAAAAAGAAAATGTTGAACTAGCTACATTCGCAGATGACACCGCAGTATTAGCTACAGGAGATATTATAGATGAAACAACGGCCAAGCTCCAAGACGCAATTGATGAAATAAATACGTGGATGAAAAGGTGGCGTATAAAGGCTAATGAAGAAAAATCTGTTCATGTAAACTTCACGAATAGAAAAATAAACCACCTTTCAGTAAATCTGAACAACAACATAATTCCACATCAAGGAACAGCCAAATACCTAGGCCTAAATCTAGATGCAAAATTGAAGTGGAAAGAGCATATCAAAAAGAAAGCAACCGAAGTAAAATTGAGATATAACAGCATGTACTGGCTTATGGGAAGAAATTCCCAACTATCCACCCGAAATAAAGTACTAATTTATAAACAGGTAATAATACCAGTATGGATTTATGGCATCCAACTGTGGGGCTGTACAAAACGGAGTAATTACTTTTGTATCCAGAAATTCCAGAATCGAGTTCTACGAAATATGCTAAATGCCCCTTGGTACGTGCGAGACAGGGATCTGCATCGGGAACTCCAGGTGGAGATGGTCGAGGACGTAATTAGGAAGTTTGCCAGAAGCCACGAAGAGAGGCTTCATAGACATCCAAATCAAGAAGCCCTACAACTTCTAGTCAATCAAGATCTTCTCCACAGGCTCAAAAGAACGAAACCATTTGAGCGAGTGTAGTGAAAAGCAGAGTATAGTGCAAGTGTAGCCATGCCAGAGATGTGTTCAAAATGTTTCAGTAGCTAGGATGGGTCAACGGAAACATCTGGACTAACAAATACTTTAGTAACTTAGGACATAAATAAAATGTTAGTTAATCTTAAAGATTAGGTGCATTACTTGAAAAAAAAAAGTATATTAGAAAGTATTATGTAATATCACTTCCAAGTAAAAAATGCTTGCAGTCATTTTAGCCCAAAGAATCTTCAGGAATGGTTAATATTCTCAATTTTCTTAATCGTTAATGTTTTACAAACAATAAAAATATCATTTATAATTTCTGATGTTTACAATATTTGTGCTTTGTTACTACATCGCTTAGAAGTTGTTTTTTTTACTTTTAATATCTATATGCTTGACATTACTAATTATTTTACCTATGTATTTATAATTTAAAGAGTAATAAACATAACATACTTCATACTTATCAAAACAATAATCTTTTCTTTTTTGGATTAACTAATATTTTGTTAAAAAGCTACACCTTTATAGAGATTATACTCTTGTTATACTAAGAATATGAGAAACACCCTCATCATATTCTTGTACACGTGTTCCTACTTCAGTTCACTTAAGCATTTGTTCGCAAAAGAAGAAAATACTTTTTTTGTTAACTTACAATAAATTTTATATTGTTGAATTTTTTAGCAAATTTTAAAATTTCTAAAACTAGTGTTTTAATCACAAGATCTGTTTAAATATAGCGACATCCAATAAATCTACGACAATTCCATGAAAAATCGACAAATTTTGAGAAACATTTTTAGAATCTCGATGTTGATTTTTTATATATGAGGACATAGAACATAGGAGAAAAGCGAATCGGGGCTTGGCATTTATCTCGTGCTATTCGAAGATTTTTAATTTTAAATGAGTGAAAAAGCGAAAGTTTGGTAATTGTTTACTACCAAAAACAGCCTTAAGAAATAAACTGATCTCACATGAACATAGCTTATGGCACTAGGTTTTTATCAAAAAATTTCAAATACTTCACATGCATTGTAAATGCCAGAAAAAAAATGATCCAAGAACGTAAAATTAGTATATTTGGAAATTTTTTTCTACAAAACTATGGCTGCTATTATCATAAACTTTTGGTTCTAAGTAACCTTTAGTTCCATGTATGTACCATAATAATCTTATATATGTATACCTTCCGTAACTTTGATTTAAAAATCAAAAATTTCAAAAATTGCAAATTTTGTAAAGTTTGTTAAAATTACGACCTTGGTCCAATTGACAGTTGATAATCATGGTGTGATTCACTAACATGTTGACAATAATTATCGGTCAAAATCTCGTCTTGCATATCTCTGTTACTGGAGAAATTAATTTTTTGAAAAGGTACATTTTGACATTTTAATTAATATCAAAAAAAGCAATAACTCAAAATTTTAAAACTGTGACATGTATAGACAACTTAGCACGAGCAATACAAAACTCTCGTATAGTAAGTCCGTAACCCATGCCGTTTAACCAGAAAAGGTTAGTCAAGTTTATATAGACTTCAATAGAAAATTTGAATTTATTGATTCAGTTATAAATAAGTTGAAGGCTTTAGCCAGAGATTATTATTTCAGTTTCCCCCTCCCAACAATCATTAAGAAGTTTTTGATAGGTTTTCTGAGCATCAGCAGCCTTCCTGTTTTTTGGAAGGTTGTTGAACTTTCAAGAACTATGGGTTTCCAATATGATCGAAAAGTTTCTCCCCGACTTGTAAACTACAACTTGGAATTTTTTTCCAATTATATTAAAAACTCATAGTTCTTGCAGGTGGTTCAGATGTTACCTCTGTCACATAAAGGTAATACCTCAACTATTGAGGAAGAGATTGCTTAGCTCTATCTCATTTCTCATTGAGAGTTTACCAGGAAGGTTACGGAAATAAGAGAGCCAATCCCAGGCTCCCAAACTTCCAAGTCCGGTGCTTAGGCTCTCCACTTAAAAAGCTGGAATGCGATTAACAACAAAGAAGTACCCTAAAATCCCAAAGACAATCCAGTTTAGTATATAGAAATATAACTAGATGCTTAATTAAATTGGAAATATCACATAAGTGATAAGAAACTTACTAAAAACTATAATAGGCCTAAGTTAACTACAATTGCTAATAAATTATAAATTTACTCTAAAAATTAAAATTCCAGTTTTACTCAACAAAATGTTGTTTCGATCTCTTTCTGATACATGGAATATGTTTAAAATATTTACAAGAAAACATACAATTAAGAGCTAAGCATATCATCGATTAGTTCATCACAGAATGTGCAAAAAAATGTATTACAAATTCAAATGCAAGTAGTGGCGAACACGTACACCGTGCTCAAACACAAATAATATCAGGACATACGATAAACAAATGAAAAAAGCTATTAAATTATTACTGACTAACCTCTCACCATAACTATTATTCTATTTAGAAATGTTATAATCTAACTTGTCATAAAGAGTGGCCCAAATTAAAACGCCGGATTTAAAATGTATAAAAAAACTCAAATTGATTTTATCTTTGCATTTTTTTATTAAATATTGCTCATTATATAATCACATTAAATATGGAAAATTATATCTCGTACATGGCTTCGGCTGCAAATTTTAGTTGATTATAATTTTGTACACGTTCCTATTTTATTTATTTGCAATCTATATCTGACATTTAGTAAGTGGTATAATATTTCACATGCAAAACATGATACAAATTGTTTATTAACAAATTCCTTAAATAATAGACAAACTAGTTTGGTTTAAAGCTAATATAACAACACTCACATCCATTTGGTACGTTTGATGTCTTGCATTTTTTTAATATGGGCTTTTGTTCCTCTTCTTCTCGACCAGAGAGTTTGGGTGGGCAACAAGACGATCTTAGTAACGAACGCTGTATTTTCTTATCTCTTTGTTGATTGTGCGGATACCAAGATCCGACGTATGATTTCATTTGGTACATATCATGGGCATCAATTATAGATCTCAACGTTTTAACTTGAAAGCGTCTCAAAATGTGTATATTAGTGTTGCTTGCTGTTTCCCGCAGCTAAATGCCTTAGGACCAGACTTGTTTTGAGTATGGCTTTGTATAATAGTATGTTGCTCTCCAGCGGTAGTTGATATTTTCGTCCTAAAAGCTGGTACATTTTTTGATATATTCTTCCCATATGTTTGCATTTCATCCAAATGCGTTTTCTCCGTGTCAGTATTCTGTCTATGTAGATTCCTAAGTATTTTCCTCTCTCAGCTTTAGCATCACCGATGGGCAAGTGCCTCTTCGTGTCGCAAATGTCACTTGTATTGATTTTTTATTTTTTGCGTCACCGAACCATAGTTGTGAGAGTCCGGTGGACTGGCATGCTATTCATGTCTGAATCAGCAAATGTTGCAGTCGTTGTTGTTGATGAGGTGGGTAGATCTGTTATACACAGGAAGTATCGTATATGTCTCAGTACACTGCCTTGGAGAACACGGATAGTTGATAAAGAATAGATTTTGTGGACTTAAAGCTTGTCACATCGTATTAGAAATGTCTGATCGAGCTAGATATAATTTGCATCATCAGCTGATAACTGTCTGAGATCGTTTGTTCTTGATTTTGGAAATAGAAACCATGCCAAACAGTTGTCAAAAGCTTGACTCTATATCAGCTGCTCAGTACACTGTCCTTAAAAGTCTTTGTTTATTGTAACATCGTGAATTTGTTATTGAATAGCATTTTGTTTTAAAGCCAATTTGAAGGTCCGATAGGTGGTTAGTCCATTAACATAGGTGTAATGTCTATTTAGATATCAATTTTCAAAGACCTCAGATAACTGTCTGGAACAGACTAATTGGTTCTATACGATTTTGACACGAAAAGTAATCTTGGCAACATTTCAAACGTTGTCAAAAGCTTAATCGTAACACTGCTATTAAATAGATATGCACAGACTGTAATTGCTCTTATAAAGTCTTTCAGTTTACTTTCCTGTGATAGACGTATTCTAGTGCTATTCCTAGATTCATAATGGTAGCACTCATTGTTTTCTAAGTAATATTTGAAAGGTCCGGCACATTTAAAAGTGGTTGTCCATTAAGCATAGGTGTAATTTCTATTTAATTCGTCAATTTGAGATTTACCATGGAAAGACCTGGAATGCGTGAATTAGATCGGTGAAGGTCTGTGACTATATTCGGCTTTATACGATTGTCAACGATAAGTATATGTTGCTGTGGCAACTTTTCAGCTTCTTGGGTCAAACTTAATCGTAACACTGCATTGGATAATAGATATGTAAGTAATTTTGTATAGACTGATTCTTAATGCTAGACAAAAGTTTTTGAGGACCTTTCAACTGTTGATGAGATCGTATCCGAGTGCGATTATCTACTGGGTGTCTTGTTGTTTGCTATTTCTTTTCAAAGTATGAGTTTTTTTGGCAATTTTCTATTTCACTATTATAGGACACCCTGATATGCTGCTGGTTTGCGGAGTTGCTTGCTAAGAGGCTTGTTGTACCACTTGAGTAAAACATTCTGCTGCTTCAATTAGTGTATCTTCAATTTTTAAGAAAATATTTAGTAGCAGAAATTCGTTTATTAGTTCCTATGTAAATCCCACTTAGTGTGCTTATTACACATGTCGGTGTTTTTCAGTAATTATCACGTTTGTTCCTATTGTTACTATAATGGACGCATAATCTTCTGACAAATCTAGAAAAGCCTGAATCTGTAAATAATCCAGGTTAAACCCCTTAAATACAGAAAAATCAAGAAAGCCTGACATTTACGCAAGATCTCTTGACCAGTATGTTCGTTTGCCTATCGATAGATGTTGTAAAACAAGATTAGTTATTGCTTTTATTAGTTGTCAATCTTTTGTTGTTAATTGGAAACCCCATTCGATCATAATTATAGTTGTTCGAAGGTATTCGTATTTGTATTCAGAAAGTTCGTACTGATTTATCAATGGTTTTAACTATTATAGTCGTACCGGCATGTGCACCACCATAAAGAGGTTGTGTGGCATAAACTGTATACCCTAAGATTCTTAAATAGCTTCTCTCCGTAAAGTGTGATTTGGATATGAGCATAAGATCGATATATTAGTTTGTGAGAAAAGACGTTATTTCGTCAATGTGTTGACAGGGCGTTGGCACTCCACTCGGCTATTCGAAGGTGTTGAGCTATTGTTATTTTTTGCATGAGTGCCGCTAGTAGATTTAATATCGTTGCTATTTATTCCATTTGCCATTTTCTCATTTTCTTCAGTTAACTTATGTCGTCATATGGGCTGTTTGATAAAGTTTGATGTAGTTGAAATGTGTTGTTGAAAGTCATGGAAAAATTACCTCTCACTGTCTAGGCATATGTGTGTTCCGGTTGAAGTTGCTGCGCTAGATTCTGTGCTATAACTCCAAGTTGCTTCTTTCTTAATGGAAGAAACATTCTTTGTTGTAGCTCTTTGTACACGGAACACTTTGCGTGAGCATTCAGATGTCATGTAATTTCCAGTACATTTAACACAGGGTGGGCTTCTATTGCAGAAATTTTTACTATGGCCAAATCGCTGACATTTAGCAAATTGGGGATTCGGCGTTTTATGTGGGGTGGTTCAACTGTCACTACTGAGTGTACTAGTTAGTCTTGTAAATATTTTTGTTGCTGTCTGCTGGTACTACTTCGACGAAGAATAGCGGCAATTCTTTCTTAGTAATTAACTGCTTGATATTTCAGATATTAGTGGCCTGGTACCCATGTGCCAACAGTTTTTTTTTTATTTTGCTTGTGTTAGTAGTTGGGTGTAAGTTTTTAACAACTACTCCAAAAGTACGTTCGTGTTTGTTTTTTTTTGGTATATGTAAAACTGTATTTTTCTCTGCTAGTGATTTAGTTATAATGATGTATTTCTCAGATGTTCTAGGCTGTATTTTAACCCCATCATTGTAGAGTACCTTGATTCCATATTCATTTTTAGCAATTGTTTCTAGCAGTTTAATTAAGGGTTTAATCATTATGATGCTTGATACAAAGATCGATAGGGGCTTAGAATCCGCTTTTGCATGTGCCGTGTTTTGAGTTTCGTCTTTGTCTGTATTGATGCTATCTAAGAGAACATTACAATTGGTAGGATTTAACCAACGGTTTGTGGTTTTTGTTTGCTTGGTCTAAGGAAGCATTTTATCGCTAGCTTCTTTACAATTGCGTTTTCTACTATCTACTATTTGCCATTCAGGGTCTTGAGTTTGATAGATTAAGCCATTTTGGTCAGATGAATTTGAAATTGGACTATTTGGTGGTTGTATTATAGCATTTATAAAGAACTGTGTATACGGACCATTGCCAACAGGCTGCTGCAGAGGGCACTGATATCTTTGTGAAACATATGGTGGTTGGAAATTTTGGTCGACTTGCTGGTTTGGATTCACTGCCGTGACGGGTAAATAATAGTAGGCCATACTGACCTTTTAATTGAATTAGGAACTTTTTCGTGCAGATTATTGAGGCTCTTGACCCGAGAATCACACTTTATCTTGTCGCTTTACGCCAGATGCACTTGGATACGTCTTTACGCAGGTATATACTACTGGGACCAAGTGGTCACCGATACCGCACGAGAAAAGCCCAGAAACACCCTGATGTCGCACGTCCGCACTGATTGAGCTTCAAAACTCGAATATACACATTATGTTCATTTTTTTTTAGAATGCTGATATAGGTTTTCGCTTTCGGGTAACTTTACAAAAAGAAGTCGCATATTATTAAAACACAAGATCATCCCGACCAGTTGATATAGCATTACGTAACTAGGAAATTTTTGAAGCAAAAATAATTGTTGGTTGAAGTAAGTAACTCCGTCCTGCTAAAAACACATTTGTTTCAAATCGCCATTTTCGTTTAGATTATTTTTAACATCATATTTGAAAAAGTATAGCTATCTGCCCAAAATCTACACTAAACATTGACTCGTTGAGGGTTACATTTTCCAAAAAGTTGAAAATGCACTTCATGATTAAAGGTAATTTTCCGATCAAACTGAGAATCTGCGTAACGCTCTTAACGTTTCTAAAATTGCTTACAGTAAGATTGGTTTGCAAATTTAGGCTCTTGCATCACTTCAATTTTATACGTATAAAGAAGCAGGTGTTTGGTAAATATAGCTAAAAAGAGCTTCTAGAAATATCCAATTGTGCATGATACCACATCAATTTTTTTTAGTTTGTTATGTCATTTTGATTAACTATGGCAATATTCTCATGGAATATCACCTCACGCTGTTATCAAAGTTTTTGTGCCATACCCGCAAAATTTTTACCAATTTTTCAGTACATTTTACCAATGTGAACATTTACTAATCGGAAGAATTGTAGATGAATTCTGTTGAGGTATTCGAGTTTGAGACCGCAAAACAAAAAAAGCTTGTACGTTTAAATTCTAAGCTCAATTTAAACCACCTTGTATTTCTGTCTTCCTTCATCTGTACTTTATATAATAAATTCATGTTTGTTGATCTGTCAACAAACACAATTTGAAAAATAATGGTCTAAGTATGAACCATTTTCTTTACCCATGCATCCTCTTAAATTAATTTTTAAGACATACAGACTAATTCTACGCTTATTTAGAATGGCGTCCTGTATTTCCTCAATATTAAAATCCATTCTATTTCTTTAGAATACTTTTAGAACAAAACTGCTGCTGTTTTTTAAATAGTATTGGTTTAATGAGGAAGAAATAATTATAACATGTAAACATAATTCTTATGTCTCGAGAAAGACGTAAAATTTTTCTCAAAAAATTAATAATTGTATTTAAAAAATTGAATAAAACTGACAAATCTTTTAATGAATACTTAAAAAAAAGATATTTTTTAAAAATCAAATTTTAAGCTAAAAATTATTAATTAAAAATAAATGTGAAAAAATGAATTGCACTTAAAAACCATTTTAAAACTTTTATGTAGCGCAAAATCTCTTAACCAAGTTCATAACTTTTTCTCCTAACTAAGAAATACCCTGGGCATATCACCTACAAACATTGCTCTATTGAGGCTTCCTCCATTTGATCTACACCAACTGTACCTGTGTTTCATACCTTACTCCATTTGCAATAAAATTGTTGTGTGGAACTGTACCGTACCTGTGCCGCTACTTTTCCTTTTCGCAGTCTGGGGATGTCTGTGTAACAGGACTCGCAGTTCTTACGTCCCCAAACAGGATCTTCCGACAAATCTTTTTCAAAGGCAACTTTGTTTAAATTGTTTTGAACTAGTTGGTATATGTTGTAAGGCAAGTCATTGTGTCTGAAACGTTTTTTAATTTAAGTTGGTACACATACATAAAAAAGAAAATCAGTGACAAAAAATATTGAACCGAATTATAAAAAGATAAAACGTTACATAATTCTAAAGCTAAAAAGTAATTAAAAATAGTTAAGGAGATAGAAAAGTGGAGGGCCAAAAATAATGTTTTTGAGAACATGTTTAAAGTAATAGTAATGAGAAAACATATTTAAAATAAAATTAAACCAAGTGTAATGAATACATATACATGAAATTAATATTACTATTAATTTTGGAGTAAAGGCGTCGTAGGCAATTCAAAACATTTATTATTTTTACAAGCTAAATATCGTTGACTAATTCACTTTGACCCGAGTAACTTTTCTTACTTAGCAAGATCATCCAGCTTTGGTAAAAATCATTTAAATGTCTTAAACCGCAACGATTTAGAAGGTCTGTTTCGAAAGTACGCGGTACAAGAAACATTTACGTAACCTCAGTCACCTGGAAACTTTGGGACCACAGAGCCATTCTTTCCAGATCATAACTATCACTGCAACACGGTATTCTTTCCGTTTGGGCAACAGTACCCGTAAAACTAATTTTTCCGTCGAATCTCACACACTTTAGTTTTTTAAACCTCAGCTCATCCTCTAGTTTTTAAAGTAGCAGTAACCGATTCTTGTTGATTATAGCCCATATAGATTTAACATTTTTTGGTATTCTGTCCGTTGCTGATCTTTCACTAAGTGAACTAACACGCTTAATAAAGTTGCCCTCGCTCAGGCATGCCCATTACAATTTCCTCTAATGAGCCGCTAGGTTACATCACAACCGCGTGAAATAACATTGGCTCAAAATAACAGACCTTCTACTTTAGTCAACAGAAAAAAGTAATTAACTGTAACTAAATAGTTAAATAAAAATTTTACTAGAATAAAAAAAATGTCGTGAACTAATACAGGGTGTCTGGTGGAAGATTTATATTTTCAAACTTAAATAAAAAACCTAATAATTGACACAAAGTTTTATTAAGAGCATTGAACGATAGAATAGAAATGCGGATTTCATTTTTTAAAGAGTATGTCATCCAAATGTCTTCCGTCGAGTTGCACACACTGTTCAAAACGAAGCCTTGTGTTCTGCGCCACACGCTGCAGTAAACTTGGTTCAATTGAGCTGATTTCTCGACGAATATTTTCCTTTAAAGCCACAAGAGATTGGGGATTGTCATTATAAACCCTCTCTTTGAGGTAGCCCCATAAAAAAAAATCCATGGGAGTTAGATCGGGCGACCTCGGTGGCTATGGGATGTCCCCAAAGCGACTGATCAGTTTTGGGGAAATTTTCCTGAAGAAATTCATCGAAGCTCTGGCTGTGTGTGCAGTCGCCCCATCCTGTTGAAACCACGTGTGTGAAGAGTACGATGGATGAGCTCGCAGGTTTGGCAAAAAGAAATCCGTAATCATGCGTCGATAATTTTCACCATTGACATTCGTCGCCTGACCTCGAGAATTTTGGAAAAAAAAATGGTCCAATTATCCCACGCGTGGATAAGGCACACCAAACAGTTACCCTGGAGCAATGCAATGGTTTTTGATGTTTCAATCGAGGGTTGCGGGTTCTTGGAGACCAGTAACGGCAGTTTTGCTTGTTGACCTGGCCGTTTAAGTGAGAATGAGCCTCGTCGCTCCAAAAAAATGGGATTTGCAGTGCGAAAACGCTCCAACATCGTTTCACAAAAATTTTTGCGTAAATCAAAGTCACTTTCTTTCAGTTCTTGAACGATTTCAATTTTAAAAGGATTGAACTTCAGATCCTTTCTTGAAATTTCATGAATAATCGCTTTTGGGAGTCCCAGTAAGGCTGCTCTTTTCCGTATTGAAAGTCGCGGATTTTCACGTAAACTGCTTTCAACCAGTTCAATGTTTTCGGGAGTCCTTGAAGATCGACTGGGCCCTGGCAGTGGGGCATTCATAGCCGAGGCAGTTGCGCGGAATCTCTGCACCCACGAACGAATTAAATTCACACTCGGTCCATCACGTATTCGCCGAATACCGAACTTTGAACAAAATTATCGACGGGCAATTACGTAAGAATCATTACTCTTAAAAAATGTCTCTACAGCGAACGCGCGATGCTCACTCGACCACTACGACATCGCGACTGACAAATCCGCACGATCGGTGATTCCAACGGCGCCACCCTCACCCCGCACCGTTTATTACTTTTTGAAATAATCGTATTTAAAAATATAAATCTGCCACCAGACACCCTGTACATCAATTTAGTAATATGCAAAAAATAAAAAAAATTGCTTACCCATCAATAAGAAGTGCAGTATCCAGTACATGCTGACCCTTAAGATTTGTTGCGGCACCAAGTGTAAACAGAATAATTCCAAGTATTTCTAAAAAATATTCATATATTAATTTATCTAATTTAAGGCAAATATAAAACATTTGAATTCAAGAAAAATCTTTTTCATAATATATCAAATATGCTAACTAATTGGAAAAGCTAAAAGTTTTCCGTTTTATTTTTGTTACGTTTAAGTTTATGTATAGGTTCTGTCTACATAAAATATAAGAAAAATAGCACAATGTAAAAAAAATTATTGGTAGAAAATTGGTAAGTGCACCTGAGCACTTATTTTAAAAAATATTTTCGGAATTGCAATTTAAAGATTAATTAACAGCTGATCTGTTCGATCAATCATGAACCTGCGCCGTCCTTCGTCTACACTTAACTGGCAACTTAAGTTTTTCACCAACAATTTAATAGAATGTAGTCTAGATCAGCGGTTTCCAACCTTTTTTCGCCAGGACCCATTTAAATATATTTGATTTAAATTTATAATTCTTATTTTTTTAAAAATGGTGAACTCCCGTTCATGTGAAGGAAGCCTATTAAATGTTAATAACTCATTTTGAATTTTCCCATATTAAAAATTAAATTGCCCCATGTTGAGAACTACAGATTTAGGCACACCCCTGCAATTTTTTTCCACAGAATTTTTTAGAAATCTGCTACGTTTTATAACTCATTCTAGAAGTGATTGAAGTATTAGAAACCTATATATAGTATGTACAAACTCTTGCGTCATATTGACTCAAAAACTGCTATACTGAGACTAATTAATCTTTTTCGGCAACAAGGGTTTGTGGATATCCTGCCACGAAGCGGTAGGCTACGTACTGGCCGCACGTTGAAAACAGAGAACGGATATACGAAAACATTCAACAAGGTACAGAAACTAACTCATTTAATACATTCATAAGAACTTACAATCTATATAACATCACTAAGGCGATTACAAAAGAATTTATGTACGTATGCCTATAAGGTTCAATTGGTCCAACAAATAAAGCCAGTAGATTGTCAACAAACACCGCGCTATGCAGTTCGAATCAAAGAAATGGCTAGAGTTGATCACAGGTTTATTCAAAAACTGCTGATGAGCGATAAATTCCATTTTTATATTAATAGCTTTGTGCATAAACAAAACACTCTATTGGGGTACCAAAAATCCAAAAGTCGTATACCAACATGAGCTTAACATGTTAAAAGTCGCTATTTGGTGCAGGGTGACACTATAAAAGGTAATAAAACCTTATTTTCGCAAGAACAATGACTGGGGCAGTTGCCGGAGTTCGCTGTCGAATTATATCAGAAAATTTTATTCGTCGGGCTATTGAGAACACACGTAACTTTTGGTAGCAATGAAATGGAGCAACTCCTCATACAGCAAGAGAGTCCATGCAGCTTCTAAGAGTGAGTTCTGGAGAAAGAATAATTTTAGGTAATAGTTATTTTAAATTTGATGATTTGATTTGATATTTGTCACAACCTCTAAGCCCGCCTGGCTCTACTACAACTATGGTTCAGAAAGTACCGCATAAAAATTAATGAAACAAAATCAATACAAATGATACAAATATCCTACTGGTTACGCTGAATAACCAGCAAGTCCCACGAGCTGAGAGGGCCAAATACTTAGAGATGTACCTAGACAGAAGACTAACTAGAAGAAACATATATGAATAAAACTCAGATATCTGGGAGAAATACATAGAAAAATGTATTGGCTTTTAGGGTGAAAATCTCAACTATCGCTGGAAAACAAAATACTATTATACAAAGCCATACTCAAACCAGTCTTGGGGAACAGCAAGCAACTCTAATATAGACATTTTAAGCTAAGACTCTGAGATCTATAATTGATGTCCCATGGTATGTATCAAACGAAATCATTCACCGGGATCTTGGTATCTCCACAATCAACGAAGAGATAAGGAAATACAGCGTACTTTACCAAGATCAACTTGGTGCTCATCCAAATTCTCTAGCCGCGCATTTAGTAGAAGAAGAGAAAGAAGAGCCCAGACTCAAAAGATACAGGACATCGAACCCACCAAATAGATTTGAGTGACTATACGAGTGTTGTTATAGTAGGTCTAAACAAAAGTAATCTGTTTTTTATTTAAAGAATTTGTTATTGGAGAATTTACGTTATGTTTTGCATTTGAAATAATATTCCACTTACTAAATGTCAGAAACATATTGTAAAACCTCTAATAAATAAAAAAAATAAGTCTCTTTGAGACAACAAAACAAGGTATAGCAAGCAACATAGTTTGTATAAATGAACAAGCGACTAATAAAAATTAAATACTAGAGTTGGATGTCATCTGCCGTTCTAAAAAATATTGTAAATTTGAAGGTCAACTAAATGCAACACAAAACTTCAAAGCAGTAGAACAAGTGTCTATCACCGATAAAAATATTTAGCCCGGTCTAGAACGAATTATCATTACACATGTTAATACTTCTTTATACATATTCAAAATAGTACGATGTTATTAGTATAGGAAGATGGATGTCGAATGCACGATATCTATTGCGATCACTACACACTGCGTGTGGTAGGTGCGATCTGGCGTTTGCATCATAGAAGTTTGACATTTTTGACGGCATACATACTCAGAATGTTTTCTCATACGGACGGTATTTACTTTATTTTCATTAAGTTGACAATTTTCTCTCACAAGGGAAGTACAAATCTTTAAAATTTCTATTGAAACCAAACCAAGTTAATTTGAAAGAGCACCTTCAAAAATGGGGGATGAGGTACAAAATAGCCGCCAACGCGACCTTGAGGTCAAGATATAACCCTTTACAGTTTTTCTTTATTTTCTTTACTTAAAAATTAAAACGGTTTTCTTATCGGAGAAGTAATAGTCCAATGGTTAGATCGAGCTTCGGCCCGGTAGGTCTGGAGTGCGAATCCCAGCTGTGGCAATTTTTTTAAAATTTTTTAATTTATTTGTTTAATTATTTTTACTACAAATTAGTTTATTAATAGAAAATTATTATGACCTTGAAAATTATTTGAATTTTCAAATAAATAATAAAAATACACAAGATAATTGTTCAATTAAAGTCTTTTATTTAATTTTATTTAATTCCTTATTCAAATTAGCCCAATTACAATTAAAAATGAGTATGTGGAAATACAACGCCCGACTAACATTTATTGCCTAGCTCTGCTTGACGCCGCAATAACCGTAACAACTTGCCGCCACCGAGAGGCGGGTCAAGAGTACGGGCCCATCACATTAGGATCGCCGCCTGCGATTGTCTCTCGTCCCACCAACCCGTAGACCCAAGCACACACCCAAAACACCCACCTGTTTTTCTTGGGCGACACACCAAATCAAAACAAAACACCTGTCCGGGGTTAGTCTATTGAGATCGGCAAAAAATAAATTAAAAAACTTAAAAAAATTTGTCTTTGTCATTTCTTTGTATTTCTACATATTTATTTTTAATTGTAATTGTGGTCATTTGAATAAGAATTTAAATAAAAGAATTTAATTGAATAATAATGTTGTGTAATTTTATTATTTATTTAAAATTCAAATAATTTTTAAGGTTTTAATAATTTTCTATTAATAAACTAATTAATTTGTAGTATGAATAATTAAACAAAAAAATTAAAATATCTAAAAAAAATTTAAAAAATTTGCCATAGCTGGGATTCGGACTCAAGACCTACTGGTTTAAAACTCGTCCTAACCACTGGAACATTACTCCTCGGTTGAGAAAGTCGTTTCTATTTTTAAGTAAAGAAAATATATAAAACTTTGAAGGGTCATATTTTCACCTAGAGGCCGTGTTAGCGGATATTTTGTACCCTATCCTTCCTTTTCAAGGATGCTCTTTCAAATTAGCTTGGTTTGGTTTCAATAGAAATCTTAGAGTTTTGTACTTCCATTGTCAGCCAAAAAATAGAATTAACTCAAACATTTTCATGCGATAATTTTTTCGACTTCCGACTTCGATTATTTCAACAACAGATGCTTAAGAAGTACAATGGCGGTGTTTACCGTTTATCAAAGGTGACGAATCTTAGATTTGTACGTAAAAGCTCGAAAGTAAACAGCAGTCGGCTGCACGGGTCTTCCAAGATGGGCCAAACCCAACAAAAGTCGTTCGCGCTCGAAGCACTTTCAAGCAATTAGTCACTTGTGTTTTTGGAAAAAACTGGATATGTCGCAACCGTAAAACGGTCAGTTTTAAATGGTAAACAATTATTTGTTTGCCAGAAGGCTTCAGAGAAGTAACAAAAACCAAAGCGCGACGCCGGACCATTCACCAGCATAGTTATATGAGTTCACATACATCGACGCAAACAACTCAAAACGTCCAATTGATAGGTGATCCGCCATGCCCT
Organism: Sinelater perroti; assembly: GCA_036346155.1. Taxonomy (NCBI): domain Eukaryota; kingdom Metazoa; phylum Arthropoda; class Insecta; order Coleoptera; family Elateridae; genus Sinelater; species Sinelater perroti. The sequence continues at coordinate 957,302 of JARFIY010000303.1, read as the reverse complement.
TTTGATTTGGTTCCTATAAAAAATTTTTTTATTCTTACACATGAAGAACAAATTGTGTGGACAACGATTTTCGACGGCAGAAAAGGCGGTTGATACATTCAAAACCCATGTTTTGGAGATACCTGATTCTCTATGAAAAAAATGCTATTAAAATTAGTATGCAACAATATATTGATCGTCTGGGAGAATATTTTGAAGAACTATAAAAAAAATTCTAACATTAAACTTTTGTGTTTGTAAATTTTTCACAATAGCTATCGTACAACCCACGTAGTATAGCAGTACAATAATATTGATGACAGGATATAGGATAAAACCAAAAACCACTTAAGACTGAAATTTAAATGGTTTTTTTCTTCAATAAAACCTTGGTAATAAAACGGAATCAAATGTAAATTATATCTTTAAAATATTTCAAATACATATAGATGTATTTACAGTTAAAGCTGTGTAAGGTACTGTGCTTTATAAATGATTATTTATTATTTTTCACATAAGTTGCAATAAACGCCCTCTCTAAGATTTGTCAGAATATAAAAAATGATGTAGGCCATTTTTTGTATTAATAACTTCAGATATTTAGTAGCCTACTAACAATCAATTCCTTATCCTTTCCTTATCCTATAATAAGGAAAGTAATGTAATCGGCGGAAATTTGACCTACCCAGTTTTTCTCATTTCTGGACGAAATATAGCCTCAGGACACCAAAAAAGTTGGTTTTAGCCATTGGTTCGTGTGTGTGTGTGTGTGTGTCTGTCGGTCTGTCAGTAAACAAGATATTTTGAGAACCGTAATAGCTAGAGACTTGAAATTTGGTACGCAAGTTACTTGTAGGTAAGGGACGCATGCGAAGCTTTTGGTAAAAATCGGCCTAGCCGTTTGGTCACAACGCCACAAAATCGGTCGCAAAGCGGTCGCGAATCTAAACGGTTAAAGGTACAAAAAATTTATGAGAATAAAAGTGATTTGTTATCATGAGATAAACATGAATTTAAAATAAAAGTTGGTAAAATAGGAACCCGAAAAAAAATTGAAGCTCAGGATTTTTAATATAACGGGTGTTCATAAAATGTTTCGGGAAATTTATATTACCGGATAGATCAGACCGAGACAAACAAAAAATTACAATGAAATTTTTTGATCGGAGGTCAAATAAATAAGTTATAGCCGATTAAAAATTAATTAAACGGACCAATCACAACGCGCTCGGAGAGCTACCGGGCCGACTGCGGGAGGACGGGGGGAGCGCTTGGCCGCTAGGAGGGAGCACGCAGGCGATAATGGCGAAGGCTGTGCGACAGAGCTCGCACGGTTACCTTCAGTAACGTAGCAAAATTTTAAGTACGAATCAATTATTGTCTTGTACTGTTTCTTTTAATCAGCTTTCGAGTGTTGGGCTCGCGCGCCTCGTCCTTTTTTAAAATAACAATTTCCGGGACGAGAGCAGCGCAGGGCCGAGACGATGGACTCGGTATAATATATAATAATAGGATAAGGAAAGTCGTGTGATGTTCACACCAGATTTTTAGTATTTAAAGACCAACATAATGGTTTTAAAAGTAACAGAAGTTACATCAAGCAAAATTTTCATAAAATGTTTAAATAAATATTAAAATAAAAATGATTTGAAATGCTATATATAAAACTGCACAAAAAAATTATACATCCGTAAAATGCAGCCGAAGTTCTTTGCGGGCCGTAACAGTTTGATCGGCCGTTGATACTCGCTATAGACGAACTCAAGCACATGTCAAATCAAACTGTTCATAGTTAATCAATAATTTAACAAATTAAAAAAAAATAAAACAACAGTAGTATATTTTCCTTCGAATGAGGAAGCACCAAGTATGGTTAATTTTTATTCTTGCTGGTGTGGCGGCCTTTTCGCCCTTGAACCGCTTATCTCGCGGCGGCATGCTGGCGGCTGTGATGTCTGCCCGTTTTGCCATCGCACACAAAACGGCATATGGGCTTTGCTCAGCCGACAAGTCTGCATACGCCGTCGGCGCACCTTTGATTTGAAAGATGCTGGCGAATGCAAATTGCCCGCAAAGACCTGCCGCCAAGCCAGGCGCGAAGCCCGGCAACATTCACGTACCGGAACGCGGCCAATTTGGTCGTGTCTCAACCCGCATACATTCAAGCACCGCAGCTCGGCCAACTTGGTCGTGTCTTCACCCCGCAAGAACATTCGCTACCCGCAGAAACCCGATCCGCAACGCAGAGGCGGCCCTGGGAATCGCCGACGAAGCCGAAGCCGAAGCCGATTCAGGTGAGCGATTTGGCAATATTCGTTGGTGGATATCGGTAGCCGTCCCCATCCGCTTACGCGACGGCCGTTTAAGGGACGATTTGGCCTTATCGGCTGACCTTCCATACGGGCCGTACTACGTTTCACACCGCATCACGAGAGCGGCTATTTGCACGCCTGCCTCTCCATTTGTTGGTCCTTACGAGCCGCATCGGTATCGTATCCAACACCGCATCCACGAGAGCGGCTATTTACACGCCTGCCTCTCCACTTGCTATTATTAAAAAAAGTTTTAAGATTAGTTTGCTGAATTAACCTGCCACTTTCTGAAGCTACAGAATAATATTAATAATACAAAAGCAAATAATTATGTTATACAAAGGAAAATAATTCTAGAAACTGCTTTCCTACTTCATGAATCACCATTTTGCATTTCACTGAATTAGAGTATTCTTATAATCGATTTCAGCTAATACGATGATTTATTTCTATTTATTTCAATATATTTTCTCTATACTATTTTTTACACTTAAAAGTATCATTAGATTTAAAAATTGTAAAAAAGGTGCAAAATAGCTAAGGAGATTTCCTACTTGTAAGTCCGCGCCTTTTTGCAGAATTTACCAAAGTGTATGAGAAAGCCTTCATGTTCTACTGAACTTAAACTATATCGAGTTAATCTAAAGAAGTAATATTAGGGCTATTAATGTAATACATGAACTTATATTATTGCGATGCAAAATGTTATCCATACATTTAAAAAGAGATCTACTGTACAGAGAAAAGCAAGGTCGAGAAGAAATAAAAAACCTGATAATAAAAAGTGTCAGTAATGATAAATAAAGTGTTTCGAAAACTACAGTACAAATAAAGGAAACGTTCAACTCAAACACATAAAGTTTATATCTGAAAAAAGAAAACCTTTTGCATATTGCAAGCTCAAAAACTTTAAATACAGCAATCACGGATGATAAAACATATCAGATAAGACTGTAAACAAATAAGTGGCAGATTTGTTAATACTACCAACATAAATAGTAATCATTATTGAGAATGTTGAAAAAAAGACAATTTTTATGAATGGAAAATCACAATCAACATGTATTGTTTCATCCTGATTTGGTTATCCGCCGTTCTAGTAAAAATTAAATTACAATTCAGTCCAAAGTTATAAAAAAAACTTAAGGCATATTTTGGAAATAACGCTCTTAAATAAACTTAAGTGTATGCGTGACGTAAACATTTCTTGGGAGAATGATAAGCTGTTAAAAATAAATTGCCCACGTCGTCCAAAGATTAGCGTAACGTAGAGAATATTTCCATTATTAGCCACCTTCTTCAGAATAACTGCTATTTAATAGTTATGAAACTTTTCAATAAAATAAAACTTTCATATTTATGGGAAAAAATGTCCTGCTTCACAACGTCAGACCTCTTACAGCTGCCCAAAATCTACATTTTAAACTTGTTCTGAATCATCCGTCCTATAGTCCAGACATTATCGACCTGCAATAATTATTTATTTGGATCAATGAAACAGGAATCTAAAGAAGATAGGTTTTAAAACGATGACGTTGCTATTTTATTATCTTATACTTGAAAATACCTCAAACATTTATTCTAGTATTACATTTTTTCTAGTTTTATCATAAAATACACAATAGATACTTATTAAAAGCCTTGGTTCTTAATAGCTTAATTACCTTCAATAATAGTTTATTGTTTATTGTGTTACCTAAGCTTAATTAACACTAAAGAGCCACGAAATCCAAAACTCACACTGCTGTTATACGTCGTATTGCGTATTTTATTTTTAACCAACAGCAGTAGAAAAGACTTTGTTAAATAAAAACAACAAACTATTCTACTTACAGTAAAATTGCTACAATTATAAACGTTTAGTATTGTAAAGTATCCTAGCAGTATTTATCACTTCAATTAACCGCTGAAGAAAAATGAGAGAAACCGATAACTTCCTTAGTATAAGTGTAAGGTCTTTAATGAGAAAATGTAAAGCTTCGATTCTAACTACTAATATTCTCAGGCAGAATTGTAAAAGTCGCATCGAATTGTTATTATAAAGAGTGAAACATTTTCAAGAAAAAAATTACTCAATATAAAATTATTATGCTCTAATATATATTATAAATTTCTCGGTTTGTAAATACTGTGCATTTAAAAAAGTATTCAAGAAATTTGATGCTTCCTTTAAGTACGACATCTTGTGCTACAAGATGCGTTCAAGTCCCCAAATTTTTTTCTCCTCAGTGAGAGTAAATATAAAGATTGATTTAAAAACGCGGAAAATATTTCTGAATTTGTAATACAAATAGTAGTACCACATAATGTACTCAGGTTGTATTATCACCATCGCAGTATGTGTTGTTTTGTATACTTCTAGTGGCAAGAGCAACGTGTAATTATTCGTTTCTTTCTTTTGCGTGGTGAAACATGCATCGAAATTTATCTTCAATTGAGTGAGACATGCGGTGAAATAGTCATGGGTGTTAAAAATGTGTGTTCAGGGGCATCAAAGTTTAAAGAAAGTCGAAAGAGATTGTAACCATGACTGCGCGAGTGGAGCAAGTTGTTATGGAAGACTGTCGACTAGGTGTGCATGATATCGCCTCTAAACTTGGCATTTCCGTAGGATCTGTGGAAACCTAAAAATGCGGAATATTTCTTCAAGGTGAGTCTCACAAATGCTGACCGACAAATACAAGGCTTCGCGGGTGGCATTGTCTCAGGACATGTTCACACGTGATGTCGCTAGAAATTTCAAATTTGAAAGACACTTTTCGTAACCCCTAAGGAAGTGTTCTCATCAACCACGGCAACGACTTTGAGAAAAACGCATACGTCTAGACTTTCTTCCGTAAGTACTTTTCAGAAAAAAATTTGGAGATCTCAGAATTTGAACGGACTTAATTATATTTAAGTTAAAAAATGTAAAATTTATAACTGCGCACGAATTAAATTTAAAGATAATAGGATTTACATTTTTTCTACAAACTTTTAACTGTATTATTTTATTTTATAAAAAAAGTTACATTTTATGGGAGCCACTTTTTGTGCTTCTAGAATTAGCATTTAACCTACTGTGCAGCTTGGCACAACTGTTCCCATTTTTGTTTTTTATGCATGTTAGAATATTATTCTAATGCACTAGTATTTGTTTGTTATACATAAGCACTGATAAATTTCTTATATAAGGTTATCATAGTAATATAATCGTAATATAGTCGAAACAAAAAATAATTACAGATTAATAAAGTCTTCAAAATATATTAACTCTACAATTATTTGTTGGTAATACGCAAATTTACAGAAAGTAAAATATTTATTATTTAATATTTTCTTTTATAGATTATAATAAAATGATAAATGCTCTAACAGCTGTTACTGAAATAGAACAATATAAAACAAAAACAATGGCTGACAATATAGTTAAGCTAAGTGCAAATACTCCAGACACATACCGTAAGTTAGTAACATTCATGAAGGAAACAGGTATAATTTACCACACATATCAGATGAGAGAAAATAAAGCTTATAGAGTTGTCATTCGTAACCTCCATCCTACTGTACCCTCTACCGAAATAGCAGAATCACTGGAAGAGAAAGGTTTCAAAGTAAGAGCTGTAACAAACATCAAACACAGAATTACAAAATTATCCTTACCAATGTTTTTGTAGACTTGGAACCTGCTGAAAACAATAAAGACATTTACAACCTTAAATTCTTAAATAATCACGTTATAAAAGTGGAGCTGCCCATAAAATACATCAATTGTCCAGTGTACGAGGTGTCAACAATATAACCATACCAAAGCCTACTGTAACCGTCCCTACGCTTGCGTTAAATGTGGAGGACCGCATGATACTAAGACATGCAAGAAATCAAAAGATTTGCCGGCTAAATGTGCTTTATGTGGCGGTGATTATCCCTCCAACTATAGAGGCTGTACAGTACACAAAGAATTACAAAACAGACTGAAACCAGACACACAGACTCAAAACAGGTTTATCAATTCAAACCACTCACCACCAAGCAACAATAGACAACACTCAAAGTTCACACTCTCAACATACAGCCAAGTAGTACAAGGTGACACTGTACAAGCCAACAGTCAAGACAAAATCTTGCAAAAGTTCTTAGAAGAATTCAAAATGATGTTCACCCAGCTAATGCAACAAAACAACATGATAATAAACATGTTGTCTATTGTCATAAATAAACTTGTCGTTAATGTCTAAGTCCTTACGAATATGTTTATGGAATGCGAATGGCATCCAATCAAAAATTCAAGAAATCGAATTATTTTCAAAACTTCATAATATAGATATATTTCTTATATCAGAAACACATTTACGGACAGATCTTATCTAAGAGTTCCGCACTATACATGCTATCATACGGAACATCCGGATGGTACCGCCCACGGAGGAACAGCGCTACTCATAAAGAGCTCAATACATCATTATGAACTACAAAAATATGAGGATCCATGCCTACAAGCAACAACAATACAAGTTTGTAAATTACCAAACCCAATTATCATATCTGCTGTCTATTGTCCACCAAGACATAATATTACCAAGGAGGACCTCAGCCGTTTTTCCAATCGCTTGGCAGTACATTCATATGCGGCGGAGACTTCAACTGTAAGCACACCTACTGGGGATCTCGGCTAATTACCACTAGGGGTAGGGCACTATATAACCTCCTACGAGAAGAAAAATATGGATACCTATCAACTGGGGAGCCAACATGCTGGCCCACGGAGCATAATAAAACACCTGATTTGCTAGACGTTTTTTGTCACAAATAGAATTTCTTCTAACTATACGGATATTATCAGCAATCTTGATTTAACTTCAGATCATACACCAGTTATCGCTACAATCAGTACAACGATAATTAAAAAATCACCAAGACCATCACTTTATAACAATAAAACAGATTAGGACTCATACAGAGCCATTCTTCAAGAAACCCTACAATCAAATATTAGTTTAAAAACTCCCCAGGAATTAGAGCAAGCTACTGATCACTTTATCGCTACTCTGCAAAATGCAGCATGGAAATCCACACCTACAATCACAAACAGCGTTCAAAGAGATATAAATATTCCTAATGACATACTTGAATTAGTTCGACAGAAACGAAGAGTGAGAGCTAGATGGCATAGAACACAACATCCAGCTGACAAAACAGTGTATAATAGATTAGCAAATACCTTAAAGAACCAACTGCACAAGATAAGGCAAGAAACTTTTAACCATTATCTAACTACATTATCAAGAACAGATAATAGCATTTGGAAAATCGCCAAAACAAACAAACGGCCACAAAAAACAAATCCCCCACTAATAAAAACAAATAACGAGTGGGCTAGAACAGATCAGGAAAAGGCAGACTTATTTGCACGACACTTCCTCAAGCAAATGAAGCCCGCTACCTAGGCCTTCATTTAGACAAAAGACTCACATGGAAACTGCATATATTAAAGAAACGAAAGGAAGTTGATCTACGACTTAAAAAAATGTACTGGTCACTTGGTAGGAAATCGTGTCTATCTTTAGAAAATAAGATTCTACTTTATAAAATAATAATTAAACCTATCTGGACCTACGGCATCGAGCTGTGGGGATGCTCCTGCAAGTCAAACGTAAACATAATCCAACGCATGCAATCCAAAACACTGAGAATGTTAGCCAATGCTCCCTGGTATGTTAGCAACGACACCCTGCATACCGACCTGGAAATGCCAACAGTAGTAGAAGAACGTACTAAAAGAAGCAACAACCATTTCCTGCGACTTCAAGTTCATCCCAATGTCCTGGCATCCAGCCTGCAACATGATCCACCTCCTAGACGACTACAAAAAACGTGGCCCATTGATCTAAGAAGAAACTAACGGGATAACATCGATGGATGGACTCCCCTCACGTCACTACCGTCATCTCATTAGCTCATAGGATCTTACTATATCTTTATTATGTAAAATGGTTCTGATTGTTAATCTGCAAATAAACTTTAAAAAAATTTTTCTTTTATACCCACTTATTATAGTCAAATAATTTATAAGAGACGTATCTTGAAATTTGTTAATTCTCCTTTTCCGTTACACTATATTTAAATATATTATGCGTTATTTACACAGTTTATTATTATTGCAAGATATCGTATCATTATGGCAAAATATTGTTTACGTCGATTTTATTTTGTCTACTACCAATTTTTTATGATTTATTTTGAACAAGAAAATGATTTATTTAATAAAAACAATATATAGGATGCTTCGTAATGCACGATTTTTATTTTATTGGTGTATTCAGACTTAAAACTGTTTGCTTTATATATTGTAGCTGACATACAAAAACAAACTAAAAGTTAAAATACTGATGTAGACATACGTTCACACCGTCTCTTGAAAATGACACATTTTTGTCAGATGTTTCCTTTTAACCTATATAACATAATCGATTACTATTTGTAAAAAATAAAATTGGTTATGTAAGGATTAATAGAACTTTTACCTAAATAAATGTCATAATTATCGCGACCTCTCTCAAGCTATTAAGCCGTGATGGAGCTGGACAATTTTTGACGCCTAACATTTGCAGAATATCCCCTAAATTTAAGCTGCTATCCCGTTTACGTTAGCTTTTGTACTTGCGCGTATACAAAGCTTGACCGCTGTTAACGACTCAGAGATAAATGTTAACGTCAATCGGCTCGTTAATGCTAACGTTTCCTTGGCAGTTGTTGACTTCACTAGTCATTCTGGCTTTTCTCATAACGGATGCATTTTTTGACTCTTAAAAGCGGTAAATTAAGATATTGATAAGTGAACGCTGTCATCTGCGTTAAAACAAATTAAAATAAATTCCCACTGCTTCTATATAGTATTACAATTATGTAAAATTCGGATTTTTCTAAAATATATCTAAGCTAAAAGCGAGAAAAGATTTACGATCTGGTAATACAACCCCAAATCAAGTAAGACGATATTTCAATTAATGTCTAGCTTTACACCTTCTTATAACGTTGCCGAGATTATAAAGAAAATAGTTCCAAAATATTTACAAGTTAAACACAACTTTCGCATTTCTCAAGCGCAACAAACAAAAGTCGTCTTATTCAAAGAGTAAGTGCACATCTTAAGGAAGACCATCGTTCTGTATTCAGTAGAACTAATACAATTGCTCGTCAGCTTGGCTAAGAGGATTTACAAAGACGACTGATATATCATACACAGAATCACATTCCTGTCACCAATAAACAATACTTTGCTTATAGAAGACAGCATCTTCACAAATTATTTGCAAAAAAAAACGATACTTCCAGATCATAAACTAGAAAATTGTCAACAAATTTGCGGTAGCTAAAATCCATTACGATAAAGAGCATCACAGTAGCATGAAATAAATCAAAACGAACCTTTGAAGAAATTTGAGTCGAGACTTGCGTAATTTACGCCATCCTGCGTTTTCCGGAAAGAACATGCTAAATGTGAAATTTTTTCTTCATGATGTTGAAATATGTTATACACCTTATGTTAGATGGGCGCTTAAATAGCCAAAACCTAGCCGGTTACTTTTTTTACAAGCGTAGCTACGGTTATATTTACTGGGTAAATACTTTGAGTTAAGATGTTTGAGTTTGTCGATCACTGCTTCATATTTATTTCAATAAATACTTTGTTATTTGCTTCAACCTGTAGCCACCTTTTAGCAACAAGCGCAACGTAATGCCATTCGTGAACACAATCCCACAGCTTAGATATTACGTAACACGCACAAACTTATTAAACGTCCTTCTCTGAGTGGTATCGCTAAAAAAGGGATAACAAGATCAGATGAACTGTTCCAAAAATGTATGAAAGCTCCAAAGTCTACAAGACCTTACCTACAGGGTGGTATCCAAAAGTAATAGGATTGATTTTAAAAAAAAAAAATTATTGAACATTTTGGTACATCGACTTAATAATATTCGAAATAGGCCCCTTGGGTATCCACTCACTTCTGGTAGCGAGCCTTCTGGAAGTCGTCCTCCGGGATGCTGTTCAGCGCCCTCGACGTTGCCGCTTGGACTGCTTCCACCGAGTCGAAACGATGCCCTTTGAGCTGCCTCTTGATCCGGGGGAACAGGAAGAAGTCCGGCGGTGCCACATCAGGGCTGTAGGGGGGGGTGAGGCAACAAGGAAACGTCGATTTTGGCCAGGAGACTCCTTACAATCCACGCACCGTGGCACGGCGCGTTGTCATAGTGGAGCTTCCACTTCCCCACCAGGTCTGGTCGCACGCATGTGATCCGATTTCGCAACCATTTGAGCACTTCCACGTAAAATCTTACATTTACAGTCTGTCCAGGAGGTACAAACTCCTTATGGATAATGCCACGACGGTCAAAAAATGCAATCAACATCGATTCCACTTTCGATTTCGACATTCTGGCCTTCTTTTTACGGGGTGATTGTGCGGTTTGCCACTCTTCGTTCTGACGTTTTGTTTGCGGGTCGTATTTGTAGTAAAACTTGATGGCGTACCGCTGCTCCAAATTTCGCTCCATCGCAACTGACGACGAGTCGTCACAACATCCGGCCTTGCAGACCCCCCTCCATCGCTCCGCGCGCGCGGAAAAAACACAATCCTACTACTTCTGGATACAACCCTGTATAAATACAATATTTGTTGAACCTCTGACAACCACACGTTGGACTTACTATCAGTTACATTAAAGACTCTTCACATTTTCACTCAACTGCAGAATGGAGACTTAACAGTTTTAATGTAATATTAAACAAAAGTTTCGATACATATCTTGGATCACTTTAAGCATTTTTGCAATGATATATTGCAGTTATTTCGGTAGTGCCTTGCGCCTCTGATACTTTGTTTAACAAGACATGTATTATGAACAGAAAACCAAATAGCTATGAAAAGCCTTCTCACATTTGTAAGCACTAGTTATCGCACCAAGAAATTTGTTATTATTATTTCACCATGTAGAAAATGTACGCTTATAGATTGATATTTCCACAGTCAGTTGCATAACTAGCCAAGTCTAAAAAAGCGGCCAGGAAAATATTAATAAATTGGGCACAACAAATACGCCAATCTCAGTTTTTATATAAGGGGTTAAAACAACTGAAACAAAACTTACAAATAAATAGACAATAAAACATAATAAGTTGTACCAAACAACTTTTCTCTAGCTTAAAATAACAACATTACAAATCCGATAGAAACGAATCTAAACATACATAAAGTGAAAATCATTTACAGCACTACAGAAAAGTACATGATTTGCTTCACCAACTAAAAACATAAGGAATTCACAAGATACACTAGCAGTATAATTCACGCTCTAAACACAGTGATGTTAGTATACAGCGTAATCAGTATCGCAACACACATACTGCGTTTTTTTTAAATTGGCAATAAGAAGAAGTTATATAAAAGCAAAAATTCACTTTTAATGTCTCTAAACTCCTTTTCTAAATCAACAAGATAGCTGCAAATGCTTCTTGTGTTACAAAAATAAACATGCTAAAGATACACAATCCAAGTATCGTGTATTACTTGATTTGTCCCATATTGTCGCGAAGCAAACTAAACGACTTTGATACTAGTTTCCACATTACGATTAATAACAATGTAAGATTTTTACATAAAAGTATCCATTTTCCTGGCACCATACAAAAAGCAACAGTGTCATCGAAACGTGGCCATACTGCAGAAAATTGTTAATATATCTAAATAAATTACAAAAAATTCTTATTTAAAGAATGTCAACTACTGTTCCTACATAAAACTGTTCTACTACATCTTATAAGGCATCCTATAAATATATTTAAATTTACACCAGAAGGCAAGATATTGCTCTTGTAAAGCAGTATACAATTCTACTAAACAAATGTCAAAGATTCAAGTTAATAAAATAAATGCAAAATACTCGTTTAAACAATTCAAACCAAATACCCAAACTTTCATATATATGTATAAAGTAAATGTTAATTAGAGGAACAAGAAGTACTTCTTTAAAAAGTTATTATACTTTCAGAAATACAATCGTGATAAATGCCAATACTGTCCTCCATGAGAATACTCATGTCAGTTATATTTATGTTTATACGTTCTTTTTGCCCGCAAATGCATTCCCCAGCGGATGTGTGGTATAAAATACTATTTAAATGGTCCTTCATGAAACGACAGTTTTCGCGAAAGACTAAAATTATGTAAAATAGTATTATATCTATCATAAAACAGATGCATTTTTGAGTATATGTTCACACAAACTTTTCAGGAATTATCGTCTAAAATTTGTCTCTATAATGAACATTTTTCTCGACACAAGATATATTTAAGCGCCTAATTAAATTAATTACTTATTTTTCAAATATAATTATATATCATTCTATAATTAAATGGAACGTATAAAATTTACATTTGCCTTTATTATATATCTAAGGTATAGATGAATACTAATATAAATAGAATTTATTTTAATTTCCCACTTTAATTTCAAGTTCCGAAATTCTATGATGATTTCATAAACTTTCTAACTTCGATATTATAGAATCTTATATGGTGCGTTTTTTGAACTGAAAATTGAACAGCTCCTATTAAAACAAAAATATGTCAGCCAGCTGCTAAAATTACCAGTTGTTTAAAGCATATTTTATAAAATCTTAAGAACAAGAAAACTATTATTCACAATTACACAGAAAAAAATCATAAATTAATAAATAATTTTAACAAAGACATTGCCTTCTATTTACCTAAATTTTGATTTGTTGTTTTTAACGCTCATGAAACGGATCGCTGCACAGAAAAAAAGCCAAAACAACCAATAACACCAACAAATGTCTAAGAGAATTGATTGACATCGGCATCCAGACCGTTGCCTTAAGCAACAGTATACCAAGGTTACAGACACAAGCACAAAAATTAAAGCGCACAAGATCATAACTTAATTTTGAAGAAAATTTCTAGTCCTATGGTGCTTGGGCGTATTATCCAAACTCAAAACACACCCTGACAGCTCTAACACAAATAAAAGTATTTTTATTTTTTTGGTAAAATATGTCTTTGAGTCACTATTTTTAAACTAAAGAGTCGTATTATTTAAATGTGTCTACAAGTAATTATTGTAAACTTAACGATCACTGGCTAAACGTTACTCAGTACGCGGTAATTTTTAATATTCTTTAACGAATTTTAGGGTTATTAAATGTGTTTTCATCCATTTCGAATAATTTTTATCTATTGTATTGAACGAGGATCTCAAAAGAAACGCAATATCTAAAATGCGCGCCTTTTTTGTTCTCCAAGGTTGGAAGCATTCTCCTTGGTGACAGTTTGTAGTAAACACATTAAGCAATAAAGAACACTAGTCGACGGAGGAGCAAGTGATGATTGTTAAAATTCATTATAAGCGTCGAGACTATGCGAAAATTACGTGGATTTTTCGGAAACAACTGTGAAAAGGTTAATTAAAAAATTTGAACAAACAGGTTCGATTATAGACACCAAAAAAATATATACTGCCTTCGTACCGTTCGTTCAGTTGAAAATATTGCCGCTGAAAATGACAGTGCGCCGTTAGTCACTGCAACTAAAGATTTCAAAAAAATACCATGCAGTAGATATTAACAAAAAATCTGCATATGTACTCATTCAAATTCAGCTAACCCAGGAACTAAAGCTAGGCGATTATTTGAAATTCCAGGCATTTAACGATTGGTTGCTAGAGAGTCAAGTTGTCGACGGCAATTTTGCTTTTTTTCCTTAGTGGGTATGTTAACAAGCAAAATGGTCGTATTTTGAGCATAGAAAATTGTCCAATCACTCCAAAACTATCTACCTAAAAGAGCAACAGATGGGTGTGGATTTTACGCTGGTAGAATGGTTGGTCGGTTCATTTGTGAAAATGGAATCAAAACACCATAATTTAGACGGAATGATTTGGATGATTTGTAGTTTCATCATACGATAGATGAAGCAATCCAATTGTTAAAGCAAAAATTTAATAGACGACTTATCTTTCAAAATAGCGAAGTAAACTGACCACCAAGATCTTATGACCTCACACTAGGCGATTTTTTCCTCTGAAGATTCGTAAAGACTGAAGTTTATACTGCAAAAATAAGAAAGACGCCTGAATTTAAAAAAGCATGGAAGGCATTTGTCAAATGTTTTCGTCCACATTTACACTTTAAAATAATGTTACAACTTTGCCCACTAATAAATAAACATTTTTCCCCAAAATTCATTAAACGAATGATCGATGTATGCTCAAAACTAACAAATTCAAGATCTGACCATTTAATTGCCAAATAACACTTTCTAAAAATTTGGACTTCAAAACCGTTTCTTGCTGTTACTATACAGTTAACCCAATGTTAGAACAATCGTAAACCCATGATTAATTCTACATTTTTGAAATGCTGAGCTACAATGTAGGAACGTTAACAATTTTCTTAGGTTTTATGTAAACAATCAGTTGATTGCGCTTTTGATTCTATGTGCGAAGCCTAAGAACAAATTTTGCTGACACATACTTCATTCTTCGTAAAGTTGGATGATACGAGTCAATTAAAATGTTTGTTTCTATAGCCATTTCGTATATTTGTGACTGATGTTACCAGCTTAGAACGAAAATAAACAAACTTGTATGTTCTTTTAGGTCTGCAATTTATACTGCAACGAATAACATTTTGCTGTCTCCAAATTATCGTGTCTCACGCAGCACCGCAGCACAAGTCTGCCATAATATCTTTCCGAGTTGTTTGTACTATTGTACTATTTATGAAAAAAATTATAAACACGACGAGTAATATTTTCAAAGGTTCAAAAATTCGACTGTTTTTCTTGTAAATCATATACAAATTCTTTTGAACGGTTTTAAAATTTATTCTGGAGCACATTGTATATAAAGTCAATTACTTTTTTTCTTTTTATAAGTTTGCAAACACTCACACAGGCACCGCGTTCTTGCATAAATCTTGCATTCTTGCATTACTTGTAGCATTTAATTTCACTTGGCGGTGACATACTTATAAAATACAGTTGAATAACCTATTAAGCATTTGCTTAAGCTGCACAAAATTCGACTCAGCTATCACTTACATGAATGAAATTCTCGCATTATCTTAAAAATAATTCTAATAACTATTATAATGGTCCCCAGGCCCAGGCCCTTTTTTTCAATTATTACCTACAAGCTGAAACTTAGCGGAACTGTTCATCTAAACGAGTCGGACAAGTTTTTCATCTGCCAAGTCTTGAATAGGCAGCGTTTTCCCCCTCTACCTCTTAAACGTGTCAATTTGATGATTCTATATTTTTCTATGGCCTACCATGTAATTTTTATTTTAATTTCAAAACAATGACGGTAGAATCAAACAATAAAGCGGATCCGACAAAATGGCCGATTCTGTGAGAGCGTCCGACACGTGAAACGTGTCGAAATTTTGGGGGTATGTTTCACTTCATTTTTTTATCAAAAACTGTAAGCTAAACGTGTCGGACAAAAACTGTGCATCTTGACGCGAGTCCGACGCGGTGAACACGTTGATTTCCCGGTAGTTACTTTATTTATTACCTACAACAAAAAATATTTTTTTTACTTTTGTTATGCTGTGCAGAACATAGTGGTACACGCGGCCGACAAAAAATATGCAGCATATCTTTAAAAAATCAAAAATATGAATTTCGGATGCGAGTCCGACTCTGTCAAAATTCGTGTTATTCGCTGTATGTATTTTCGTATGCAATAACAAAATCGACTTCAAGGCTTACCTTTCCAAAGCGATTTTTTTATTTGGTGGATCACACAAAGTATAGAAAAAATAATATATGAGTTTTCCCCAACTCGTGAAATACTTTTGTTTGAACTTTTCTGATATTTGAAAACAAAATAAATAAAAAATTTTGCCTTTGGCGAAATCTTTGCTTCCAAGCAAGCTAGAATAACGCATTAAAAACCAAATTAAAGCTTTTGGAATCACCTTTCATTTGAACTTTAGTGCATTTAAATCGATCGCTTAGATCAATTGTAGTATGCGTTCTAGAATATAGTAAAAAAAATATAATATGGTAAACTTCCATTCATAAAATTTTTAGAGACGGTTTTCTTAACGAAATATATATTGTACTGACATACGCATCTTGGTCCTGTTCAAAAATACCGTTTAAATTCCAGAAAGTCCCTAGATAGTTATATCTAGTACTAACACTGTAGGGTGCGTTCGTCGACCAAACAAACGTTCTTGGAAATCAAACGCACCTTTTACTACTCCTATATGCCGCCAGTTTCTTTAACGGGTTTCGAGGAAAGCGAAAATGTCTAATTACGTCGAATTTGTGGTTAATGAAATATTAAAATCAATATGAAGTGTTTTTTGTGCGATGCATTATCGGATAAACCTGGATTTAAAGAGAAAACGGATGAGGTGAAGGCTTTTACGTCAGAAATTTTGGCTTTGTGCCATAAATTTCTAAAGGCCAGGCAACACCATAACCACAAATATAAACACGTGGTTTTACCGCACGATTTTCTGAATACTGATTTTGGATATCCCTCAAAAAAAAAGAGTATGTATATAAAAAAATTTATACATTATAATTTACTTCCTAAATTCATTTTTAAAAATCTCATGTCATTTATATGAGAAATTAAAATGCATCTAGTGGCACGTGTTACTCTTATTTTCATGCGGGTTTTATAATGGAAATTAACATTTTATTATATATGAAAATAATAATAATAATAATAATAATAATAATAATAAATATCTACAGAGTTGAACCTCCGCCTATTGAAGCAATCACGCCAGCAGCATCGTCGACTTCCGATGCCACAACAGCCTCCAGCTCGTCACCATCACAGTCAATGCCTCCTCCAATTGGTCCTGTGCAGAGTGTCGGTGAACTTCGAGATGATTTTACATCAGAGTATGTCTGTTTCTATTTACAATTTCGCAGTAACTGTTTAGTAAGCACAACCTTAATGTATTAAATTTTGAGCGCATATGAAAAATGGTGCGTATAGTGGGGCGCAAATTTTTTTAAGCAGAATAATGCGGAAGTAGTTTAAGCCTACTGAACAGTAACTGTAAACTATTGATATGAAATGCATTTTAATTGTTTAATTTTTTTCGCTGTCCATTGAATTTTAGTACTGCTTCGGTTACGGATACCACTGCCGGTGACGATGTAGACGATGGAGGAGATGACGACGATGTCAATACCACCGGTGATACAGCTAACGGTGACGTAAATGTGTCTTGTTTTTTTTGTGGAAAAGTCATTATTTACCGAAAAATGAGGAAAGTCAAGTGTCGTATAGTGAAAAAAAGGAGACTTTACAGAAAATAAAAACCTACGCCACGGAAATCGGTGACATTAATATGTTAAACAAAATCGCTACAGAGAGCCTTGACGACGACGAGTTACCTTTAGCTTATCACGGACACTGCCAACTTCAATACTACTCGCAATTTAAAAACAAAAAAATGAACCACCTACAAAAGCATTGGCTCAAACTCGGGAATCCAATAAAATAGCAAGAGAGAAATTAAACGACTACATCCGGAAAGAAGTTATTGAATCGTCACGTGTTTTGTCTCTGTCCTTTGTAAAAAGTGTGTTCGTCGATTTTTTACGTGAATTACACGAAGTCGACGATGATTGTGACATATTTAGTGCCACGACGATAAAACAACACGTACAAAAATCTTTAAGAAAAAATAGAAGCTGTGACTTTATTAAATAAAGTTTATTTTATTTCATCGGGAATCGACATAACTAAAATCAACGACCTAGAAATAAATAATATTGTGTTTGAGCAGGAAGCTGTTAAATTTGCTTTGAAGTATCGTAAACATATAAAGAAAATAAAAAAAAACAAACTTTGCCCGAGCTTCTCGATAGCGATGCACTGATTCAAGGAGAGTGTAAAGTGCCGAAGTGGCTGCACAGTTTTTGGAGTACTGCGCTATCCGGAGTTAATTGTAAAGCCACTGACAGAGTAGAACGATTAGCCTCGTCATTTTCTCAAGACTCAATATACAGTATTACTCGTGGCACCATTAAACCACAGAAACACATTGTGCTTGGCATGACAATGAAAAATTTAACGGATAGTGAAAAAGTTATCAATATATTGCACAGGCAAGGTCACTGTTTAAGCTACAGCAGTATTTTGGAGCTTGAGACGTCTGCGGCTTACTCGTGCGCTTTACGGAAATTACTCTGCCCTTCTGGAATTTATACAACGACAATTTTAGCATGTGGCGTTGGTTGGGATAATTTTGACCGATTTATCGATACAACGGGAAAAAATACGCTGCACGACACTATAGGTATCGCGTAGCAAAGCATTCCGACAAAAGACGAATTAGAAATTATTCTATTCCAAGCGAATGTCTCCGCGGGTAATCGGTATGACCAATCGATTGTCATCCGCGATGAAACAGGTCGACGTAAAAGATCTTTTGAACCCGACGATTACGGAAATTTACAAGCCAAGTAAAGACGTCTTGAGTTTCGGCAGAGCAGCAGTAGCACAAACGAAGAACCTATCAATTCATTAACATTTAAACACACAAACTTCCTATGGATGTTGTCGCATATGTTAAACATCAAAGGAACGCCGATGTGGCAAGGTTATAATGCGAAGATTCACGAAGATTTCAGCACAATACAAAAAATCGAGTATTTAACTCAGATAAATGACTCTCCCACAGATCCAACTGTTGTTAAAGAAACAATGAAGAACTGTGCAAATCGCTGCCGAATGCAGAAAACAATATTTTTGTGTTACGTCCGACCTAGCTATGGCCAAAATTGCTTTGCGCATACAAAGCGCTGAGGAAGAGTTCAACAATTTATTTATTAATATAGGTCCATGTTACATAATGCTTTCGTACCATAAAGCCTTGGGAAAATTTATTAGTGGTTCTGGCTTAATGAATATGGTTGTCGACTGTGGGATTCTGGCTACCGGTTCTGTTACATCGGTTTTGAACGGCAAGAACTTCAATAGATCCAGAAAAATGCACACAATGCTGTCGCTTGCACTCCAACTTCTGCATTTTGAGAGTTTGAGATGTTAAGTCAGTACAGGATTTTTTACAAACATTTAATAATGAGAAAAGCGTGTGTCCCACAATGAATCACAATACGTGTAAAGATATATTTGATAAGTATGAGCAATACAAAAGTGATACATTACAAGGAAAGCATGGTAAAACTGCGAAAAAAATTTTAATGTGTTATATAGTGGATTACTACTTAATGCTTGAGTGCAGCATAAGAACGGGCGACTTCAACATGTTTGTGTACGTTTTGCCAAAAATATCGAACATTTTTTTTAGTATGAACCATCAAAACTACGCTAAATACTTGACTATTTTTCATGATGAATTAATGAATATAGAAGAAACACACCCTGGCTTACTCGAAGATTATAGAAGTTGCTTTGTAGGCGTTCGCAGAACTTCTAAGCCTTTTTCACGACTTCCACAAGATTTAACGTTGGAGCAAACGATTAACAAAGACGCGGCTTCCAAAGCATCTGGAATTATTAATATAACGAAATCGTTTTCCGCTCGGCAGAGATGGGTTATTACTCACTCAATGCGCACACGCATTACGTCAGAGATGATGAAGTTGTGTGGCATGAGCTCTCCCGACGATGTAAGTAAAGAACTAAAAGAATTTGTTATTACAAAAAATAGCGTACTAGTGAAATCTTTAATCGACTTAATGAAGCAGTATACCAATCCCTTCTCGTCTGATTTATCAAAAAGTCACTTGTTTAATATATTATCCGGAAAATCCGTATCAAATGAGGTATTTGATTTCTTATCCTCAGTTGAAGTTCTTGGAAATAAGAAACGATGCGATTTCATAGCCGAAGCTCTAAAAAATCCAGACAGATTTGATCAGGCAATAAAAACAAATCATTAATTTTGACCAAAAAAAAATGTTAAAAAAGTCAAAGTAAATGGTAAAGTTAAGGAGATAAAAATTCAGAGGGATGTTTTCGGCAGATTACTGTACGCATCGATTAAAAATGATGTCGATCTTGAGAAAGCTTTAAGTTACCCGCTTGCACCAATTTCTTTTTCATTTTGTCACAGCGATGGAGAAATATGTAAGACTACCAAGTCACTTGTACTTCGAGAATTTGACGTCAACACCGGATCTCATGACAATGTCCCCTCACCCGACATCATTATTTTTGATGGATTTTATTTTCTTCCCACTTTAGGAAATCTGCCGGAAAGTTATGAGAAAATTTCTAAACATATTTTCAAGTTGCTAGTGTACGATCGGAAAGAAGTTCACGTAATATTTGATAAATACGAAACGCCCAGTATTAAGGATTACGAACACGATCTGCGGGATGAAGACGATACTCAATATGACGTTCAACGCAGACATAAACGTCCTGCTGAATTTTCATAATTATTGAGAAGTAAAAATTTCAAAGAAACTTTTGTACAGTTTTTAATTAATGATTGGTCAAACGATGATCTTGTCGTGCTGTGTGAGGGAGAAACTGTGAAGGTTAATTTTGATCAATGCTACGTTTTTCAAGTGTCGGAGAATAAAATCAAAAGATCAATAGATTATAATTTCTCGTGTAATCACGAAGAGGATGATACTAAAATCGTGTATCATATTTGTCAGCTAGATTACCCTTGCAACATTCGGGTACGATGCACTGATTCAGACAACCCCGTCATTATGCTTTCAAATTTTAAATTTTGAAAAGAAGATGTAAAAATAATAATTGACCAAAGCACAAGTAAAAAAGCGAAGTACTTGAACATTAATGAAATTTACGATCAACTTGGACCTCAATTGGCTCGCTCGCTTGCAATATGCCATATTTTTACGGGCAACGATTTTAATCCTGCGTTTTTTCGCAAAGGAAAAAAGAAACCTTTTGCTATTCAATCTTCTATCTATAAGACTAACACGCTTAACAACATCTAGTGATGCTTTCCAAAATATAGAAGAATTCGTATGCAGGATGTATGGTTTACAAAGTAAAAATGATATCAGTAAAGGCCGATACGAGTTGTTTCTTAAAAGCTATAAAGTCCGAAGTAATTACGAGCAAGTTTTAGAAAAAAAATATTAAAGGATATAATCCCTGCAGCTTGCCTCCTACTCGACAAGAGCTGTTGTAACAATTGAAGCGGACGATATACATAAGCAGTATTTGGTGTAATGCGCACATGCGCTACCCCACTGATTATCGTCCAGAAAATTGTGGGTGGACTCTCATAGATGGAAATTTTCAATATTTTTGGTTCGACGGACTTGAAAGTCCATCAATTCAAGAAATTGCACAAGGTATTGTATATTGCATTGCATTTATTTGTAAAAATAATATGTACCTAATTATATTATTGTTATTTACACTCACATAAGTGACGACAAGTAATGCCGATGAGGATAATGATGAAAACGAGGAGGATATGTGCAGTGATAGCGCAGACGAATATTCAGAGGATTCAGAGGATGAATAAGCTATTTTCTATTTGGCATCTATTAATTTTTCAATGGTTGTTTTGAATTTGAAGTTTTATATTTTTTTAATAAAGAAAAAGTAAAAAATAGTTGATAAAAAGAAATATTGTCGTCCATTCAGTACATAAAATTCCTCCTTTTCTGTTTGTCCTTTTATGCATACATATTGATAAAAAATATTACAAATGTTAATTATCACAAAGACAAATTTCTGTGAAATTTCAGATTAATAATGTATATATTTATACGTTCGTTACTGTAAAAACGCGATGTAATTAATTAAAGTTTAACCATTTTTTAATTTACATTTTTTTTCTTTCAAAATATTAAAAACAAAATTTGTCGAACAAGAAATATGTTGCATTCTTTCTGTCGGACACTTATTCTATTTTATATAAAATGTATTTTATTACATGTGTTATCAATGTCGGACAAGAGGTAGTAAATAAAGTAACTACTGGGAAATTAACATGTTCAGCGTTTCCGCGTCGGACTCGCGTCAAGATGCACGGTTTTTGTCCGACACGTTTAGCTTACAGTTTTTGATAAAAAATGAAGTGAAACATACCCCCAAAATTTCGACACGTTTCACGTGTCGGACGCTCTCACAGAATCGGCCATTTTGTCGGATACGCTTTATTGTTTGATTCTACCGTCATTGTTTGGCAATTAAAATAAAAATTACATGGTAGGCCATAAAAAATTGTAGAATCGTCAAATTGACACGTTTAAGACGTAGAGGGGGAAAACGCTGCCTATTCAAGACTTGGCAGATGAAAAACTTGTCCGACCCGTTTAGATGAACAGTTCCGCTAAGTTTCAGCTTGTAGGTAATAATTGAAAAAAAGGGCCTGGGCCTGGGGTCTATAATGTTTTGCCATGTTGAATCATATCAAGGTCATTTTCTAAGATATTCTCGGTAGTTTTAGTTGAATGGCCCATTTGTAATCATTTCTAGAATTATAACACATCAGCGTCACAAAATTTACTTAACTCATAAACCTTTTACGAATTTAAAATATTGGTCTTTCCGTATTTTATATACTGTAATATTTCTAGAAATAGTTTATTCGAAATTTAAAATTACTTTTTTGTCGTCTTGGAGATTTATGTATGAATTAATTAAAAAACAACAATGGCGAATAAATTAAGTGTGGAGCGGAAAACAAACTTAGAAATTGTTTTCCCGATAGTTATATAATATAAAAAGACTGAAAATTTAAATCTTATTATACAGGGAGTTTCTTAAGTAGATGCGGAAAGTGGATTAGGTAATATCTGAACAAAAATTAAGGCATTTTTTTAATATAAACTTGTACTCTGAAATGTCTCCCTTGAGTTACGTTTCTTCAAAAATAGAGATAAATTTTGGTTTTTAATCATTTCCTCAAATATAGATAGAAAAATATCTGATATCAAAAAATCTCTTTAAGAATATTTTCTTCTTATTGGTATTTTTATTAGAATCTTCTAATGTATCGAAGTAAGGATCAGAAAAACTGAGTTTCTTAAACTCTTACCTCCTTTTTTCGTGAGATAACAGTTTACAAAAAATAAAATAAAATATAACGCACTTCTTAGTTTTCTACACAATTTGTAGGTACCAAGCTTATTTTGCCTTTCATTCGTGTCTTGTATTTTTTACACAACATTGACAATTTTGCATTATTTTGTTATAAAATCTTAGACTAACGTAAAAATTAATATGATTTTCATTTACCATCTTACTCACAAAAATTGTTATGAAGCTAAACGTGCTTACACAGAAATAGTTCACATTGATCAAACACCTAATTATAAAACCTTCAAAAAGTTCAGAAACTAAAACCCCTAAATTATAATTAGTACTTCTAAATACGGACAAAAAACACTCAGAACACAAACACAAGAAAAAATTATGCTAATCCTACAATATTTTATAAATTAGTTTGAACTATTTTTTTATTTGCACTGATTTTTTGATTAACTTGTATTTTCAAGGGATCTGAACGACCCCGCATATGAATTTTTTTTGAAGAAGGTGAACACGGTTTATGCCTAATGGTGCTCTAGTGGTAATGAGGAGATACACTCCTCTATGATCCCAATGGAAGATAAATATACTTTATGTCTGCTGATTCTGTTTATACGAGCCCATGGTTTACTCATCGTAATCCTAATTCCCATCCATACCAATTATTATTACTCGTTAGTATATTATAAATAATTATATTGTTTATTATCCAGAAAACGACAATAAACCACATCGAAGTGGAATGAGTATAACAATATAAAAACAATTCATACTGCAGCAATAAATTTACCCTATTATATAAGGTGCTAAAAATACAACTAAATCTTATTCAAGTACACGCCAATAACTCACTATGATGATGAAGTGGTAGAAAATTTTTACAATTATATGGAGAAAACTACGAGCCAAATAAAACGAAAAGAAAGCAGCATTTGCTAAAAAATTGTAATGCCAAAAAAAGATCAGAAAAGGAAAAAATAACAATTGCTTTATATGCTTTTTGTATATTTAAATATCACTTACCCATACACCTCAATATATCGTGCGTAATCAAGTAGACTGTAATACAGCTGATGAATGATTTAAAAACACAGTGATGTCTGTTAAAACATACCCAGATGCAGATAATCTACTACTAACAAAAGTACGGATACAACAAGAAAGTGTAAAAAAATAAAAATCAAGAAAACATATATTTAACAACTCCTACCATCAAGAAGTAACGTAAAAGCAGCTGAGTCATATATTGGCAAAGAATCAGACGTAGAGCAAATATGGAATATTAGAACTATAATGGATCAGGCAGAAAAAAGGACGTTCAACTAAACACAAAGAATAAGAAATTTGGCGATGAAATTTTACAATTAATGAAAGAAAGGCAGAATTATAAAAACAATAACGAAAACCAGTACAAAGAAATAAATAAAGAAGTAAAGAGATAATTAATATAATCAGAAATCAAATGACTTATAAAGAAATATATTAAACTGTGGAGTATAAAGAGTGACACAACTTTAATCTGTCTAAAAGTGCCTAGATTATAGCAAGACATAGAAAAAATTAAATAGCTACTAAATTATTAGATAAAGAAGGCAGTGTCATAACAGAGTTTAAACAGAAACTCCTCGATGGGAAGAATACATAACTAAGTCGGAATATAGAAGTGTGTTGAAAGTATTCTTACGGATAATACATCGAAAAATAAATACAATAAAGCTAAAAGGTACACAAAAGAAACTCTTCTTTTTAAATTTTTGGGAAACATTTGGTTATGCGCAACATAACAAAATAATGAAGATCCTTAAAAAGCTAGGAATTGATAAAAAGAAGATATGTGCTATACGCAATTTATACTCTCAAAATTTTTCAATAAAATAGTAATTGAATTAACTGACATAGCAACAAATCTAACTATATTAAACAATTCGAAATGTAGATAACACAGTACTTTTATTTGTTTTGGTGAATAGTTTGCAATTATTATTG
The DNA here is from genome assembly GCA_036346155.1 of Sinelater perroti. NCBI lineage: Eukaryota > Metazoa > Arthropoda > Insecta > Coleoptera > Elateridae > Sinelater > Sinelater perroti. The sequence continues at coordinate 931,992 of JARFIY010000303.1, read as the reverse complement.
AACAGAGTTTAGAAGCACATAACAGATTTGGTTTAAAACCTAAACATACAAAAAGATATGTTATTTTAAACAAACATTAAATAAAAGAAAATAAACTACAATTCAGTGAAATACAGTTGGAGAGAGTAACAAAACCTCTTATCTTGGAAGCTTTCATTATGATAATTTGGACCATTCGCATTGAGAAAAAACGACTTACTTTCGCGTGTTTAAAAAATACACTGTGTAGTCACAATCTAAATGTAATGTTACGACTAAGACTAGTTCGTCTCTGTTCTATTGTATAGTGTCTAGACTTGGACTTTAACGACAGGGTCACTGAAAAAATTAGAAGCTTTGAGATGTACGTATATATATATATATATATATATATATATATATATATATATATATATATATATATATATATATATATATATATATATATATATATATATTATATCTACAGCTGTAACTCCTTGTGTACTACGACTTGCAGATTAAGATGTTAAGGCTCTCATATGTTTGCATTCTCTGCCCGATCGTCGCGCACCATCTCTGGGGCGGGGTGATGTGGCAACCACCACGCTTTAGACGACCGCCAGTGTTGTTCCTCGTTTGACTGAACGCAGGTGCTCAATTATTTTTAGTAATTGAGTAATTGGCCACGTGCCAGGCATCAGAAACATTTACTTAAAATAAGCCGAATGGTCAGGGCTGTCACATTGGCTCATATGGACACGAGCACCACTCCTTTGTCCGAACCGTCGCAGTTTGAGACTCGCTCAACCCATGGATGTAAGTAACATCAAAATATTAAGTTAGTAAGTTAGTATTATGACGAATGGCGATTTAAGATAATTATATTTATTGTATTTATAATTATAATTATAATTTTATTTTTACTCTAAAATAACTTAACATTTTTTAAATTGGCAGTTTTTTTATGGCATCTTAAATTTTGAAATAATTAAAAAAAAGTGAATTAATATTAGAAGTGTTGGATTTTTAGACTCTATAGAACTATTATGCTGATCAAGCTTACTATTAATCATATTAATATAAAGTATATCGAATTTTTGATTTAGATTGTTGTTTACGCTGTTATCGGTGCGATACTTTTTATACTTTTTGTCATTATATAAGTTCAAGGTATTTATTTTTAAAATTAAAAAAGGGTTCTTTTTTAATGCTTTATACATTTATCAGTCTCTTTGTTTCACTGTTATATTGTTGGTGATATTACTTTACATATCTTTGTTATTAGTGCAAATTAATTATTGACTCCTGTGTATTATAAAACTGTCACTTAGTTAGCACTACATTGCTTTTATTTTATTTATTTAAGCTAAAGGCACTATAATTCACTTTTATTTAATTTTCTCAAAATTTAAGATGCCATAAAAACTGCCAATTTAAAAAATGTTAAGTTGTTTTAATGTGGAAATAAAATTATGATTATAACTATAAATACAATAAATATAATTATCTGTAAATACCCATTCGGCATAACGACTATCGTCGTCAATGCTTTCGTTATGTTGGTTTTCGGAGTTAAGGTTTCGTCGTAATATTTTTCGGCGTCGTGTCGTGCTACCCTTGAGGCTGCAGTGGCGATAAGCGCGCCTCAACGAAAAAAACTTGATGGGTAGCATAGAATATGACGAGTTTTAAACCGAATTTTAAAAAACACTCTCTACGGCGGAGGCCGAATACATGGCGTTGACGGCGGCGACCCAGGAGGCCCTGTGGCTGCGGCGCCCTACTCATCCACTGTGACAATCAAAGTGCAATAGGACTGGCATCAACAGACTGTTATAAACCAAAAACTAAACATATAGATATTCGTTTACATTTTCTTAGGGAAAACATTGTTAATTCTAAGTTAAATTTAAATTTGTAAATGGTTTGCAACATGGTAGCTGATAACTTGACTAAAGGTACTACCTTTGAAAACATTTGTTCTGTATCAGAAAATGGGTCTGCGTTCTGTGGGAGTGTTGGCAAATGAGAACGCAACCATATTTATTATAAGTTGGCAACACCTATATTCAATTAGGTACTCTGTCTATATCTATGATTTACTTGTACGTTTCTAACCTATATGTCAATAATACACGTTCGTTGCATTTTTCATAATAATTTATTTATTTCCACCTAAATATCACCAGTTAACAACAGCTGGATTTCGAACAGCTGTAAGTTATTGTAGACAACATGGTTGGCAGCGTTCGATGATTGTAATACGGTATCAAGAGTAAGAACTCATCGAGCCTGTGGTTTAACAGTAGATAGATTAGTCGTGCACTTTCTACATTACATCAATTTTGGCCTCTAAAAACTTCGACTTCAATCTTTGAAACTATTTATTGTGGGCTTATTTAAAGATTTTATGTAACACACTAAAAGTTTTGAGCGTGTAGTTAATTCGATAAGATAAAAATTTAAAAAGGATTATTTAATTACTTTAATAATTTATTTGTTTTAAATACTTATTAATGTTAATTTTAATGTAATCAATAAATTTCAATAAATAAGAGAATTTTTTTTAATTCATAAAGTTTATATAAACAAACAAGAGATAAAGAAGTCAAAACTTTTGCAGAATTAAACAACTTCAACAAATTTCTCTGTATAAAAGCAACATAAAATACTTTAAAAAGATAAAAGGCACTCTTCACTACAACAAAAATTTAACAATTCAAAGTTACAGACGCTGTTGCTCAACGAGATCTTGATTAACCCATAGGCTGAGTAAGCTGCAACTTATAATGCCAGAATTTGGGAGAGTAAAATTTTAAGTTGAGTAAACGAAAAAGTGAAAGAAACTGAATAATTTATAACTATTAAACTTTGAAATCGTACATTCATAATTTATCAATGTATAATAGATTTTCAAAAACATCTATATTGTAACCGAAATAATATATCACAAAAAAATCATCCGAGAACTTTCCAGAATGATCGATCACCGCCATTTCTAGCAGCGCCCTTAAGTTCAAATTACAGAATCTTCTGATTCGTTCTGGTTCGCGCATTTAAATATAAGGCGGAAGTTTCTCACGTGGTGTGCAGAAATCACAATTTCCACTATGGATTTCAATGACTTCAAGTCCAAATTATATTGCACCAAATGTACAGCTGACAGACGCTACGAGCTCCTAAAATACTCTCAAAGAAAGAGACGTAAATCATAATTTTCATAAATTAGTCTCATTTAAACGATGACTCCGACTTTAAAGATTAGAAAAATAGTATGCCATTAAAAAAAATTGTACTAATTAATTATTTTGTAAAAAGTTAAGAAATAGAGGACGCATCAAACAAATTGGCTGGTTTATTCAAGATTAACCCGACGAGTATTTTTTACAAACTCTATAGAGAAACAAAGTTCCTATCAACTAAAGGGTTTGATAATTCAAAAAATAACCACATAATCAATGATAATGACAACAACTCACAAAACAGAGACTGCATAATAGCAGAACAATACAAGAAAGAAGCTTTGTATTGGCGAAATGTTTTATTACGAATTGTTAAAGTTGTAAACTTTTAGCTTAGATATGGAGTGCCAATTCATGTCGATAATAAAATATTAGGCCTTGTAGGAAATGGTAACTTTCTTATCTTTGTAATAAGTACCGAAATTTGAAATAAAGGAAGAGGTTTTTTCTCATGCTTATTAAATACAACTGTTAATAAATTATATTGTTAAGGAACCAAGTTAAAACAGCGATTGTCTAGGAGATTGTATATATCAAGTATTATTGCTTTTGTGATACGCTATATGCTACCTATGGGAACTCCTATTAAACAATGTTTGACGTTTATTCCTAACTGTGGCCATAAATATAAAGAAATAGCAAATTTTGTAATGTTACCATACATTTCGTAAGTCTTGACATAAATAGCTGTGTATAGCACAGAGGTACGACAATGCCAACAATATGTCCGGGTGCTACAACAGTCTTCAGGCGAAAATAACAGAAGTAAATAGCGCGGGCCACTCTTTAGTTGGCTCTGCAGCTACGGAAAACAGCAAGTAGTTTGTTGATTTTTTTTTAATAGAGCAACAAATCTATAACTTTTTCAGTACCTTACAGTTTCACTTTAAGAAAAACTCCTTATCTTTAAAAACTTTGGCAATAACGCGACGGAGTGCTGATGTCAGACAACCATTATACAAATCATACCAAAAGGTTCTTGGTGCTCTGACACATTACTCATGATAGTGATCAGATTATGAACGCATAGTATAAAGCAAATGTAAGATTGAAAGTGGAATTAATGGTATATTTCGAGAACAATGTTCTTGTAAATTATTGAGAAAAAAGTAAAAAACTTCAAGGAGAAAGTACAGACGCAAAAAAGGTACTTACATCCTATACTGTATGTTGTAAACACACCCGGTGCTTAGGCGAGTTCCAGTCTTGCTGGAAACTCATGGATGTATGTAGCGTCGTAGTGTTTAAATTGCATGTAGTAGGCACAGTAAACTTTTGAGCCTGCAGGTCAGTAAGTACGCTTCCAAAAAGAAAAATGTAAATACTGTATTAAAATGTAATCAAATAAATGTTTTGTCTAAACAATAACCTTTCTTCTAATCTTTTTAATAACGTCCCAAACATGCATAAATTTGGGGAAAACCAAAAATCTTAATCAAGCCCTGTCAACAACTTCCAATAAACTAGTACTTAAAATATCATCCATGAGTCATATAAAAATAATATAAATAAAGCATTAATAATTTTAAGGTAAAAAAATAAATATGAAAATCTTAGAATCAATTTGATATCACTAATGCTTAGAAGAGAGCACGACAACCGCGAGGTAAAGGCCTCGACCTGCCAAACTGGCGCGCGGCGGCCACAGGTTCGAACCCCAGCAATGACAAAAACATCTAATGCTCTCCGGCCGTCATACAAACACCTTTGGCGGTCATAAAAAGTACATTCTACCCTTATCCACTCGCCAACCCGCCCGGCAAGCGTGGCGTTTAATTGCCAAATCCCCTAAAAAAGGGAGGCCTATGCTCAATACTGGGCGCTATAAGGCTGAAGAAAAAAAATGCTTAGGTATATTCGTCGACATAAATTTATGTTCAAGTTCTCCAAATTCATCTTTATAGATATATTTTCCGATAGCATTGTATTTTAACATTTTTAAACTCAAAATTCGCTGAGTTGTAATTTATAACTTTTGCCAATCATGATAATGAAAATATGACTATTGTAACAGTTAAGTATATTGTTTTGCTACTTGATTTTATAACAAAACGTCATAAAATTGTCATTTTATACACATTAACAAATCAAGTGTTATTTTGTGATACAGTAACTAGGTTACAAATAACTGAAAGTCTCTGTACATAACTTTGCTTTGGATTATTTTTAAATTTATTTTTTACATACAAGAAGACACAATAAATTTTTGGATAAAGTAACAGTTTTTTTTCATAGTTTTTTTTCCATTTAGTTACCCATTTTAGGAAATTAATATTTACAGTAATTTTTATATATTTTATCTAATTTTGGACAAACATTAAAAAAAAATTACTAAAAACATGTTTATATATAACGGAGTAGAAAGAAAAGAAAGAAAAAAAGTAGGAGTAGCGTGTCTAATACAAAAAAAGGATATTAAAAGTGAGGAAGTGGGAAAGTGTTAACGAACGAATATTATATCTAGAAATAGGAACAGAAAATGAACTTACAACTATATGTAGTAATAGCATATGGGCCAGATGAAAATGAGAGTAAAAAAAAAGATAACTTCTGGGAGTTACTAAAAGAAATATGCGAAACCAAAAGGGGAATTAGGAACGTAGATAAATGGAAAGGGGTAATAGGGAAGTATGAAGAAGACAAGCAAAATAATGATGGAACTGGATTGCTAGAATTTTGTGTAGATAACAATTTGCTAATAATAAATATAATATTCCAGCATAAAGAGATACATACGTATACGAGGGAGATGAAAAGTAAAGGATACAAGTCAATAATAGATTATATTGTTATAGAGCAAGAGAACAAAAAAAGTTATAAAGGGCTGCAAAGTGAGAAGAGAATATAAAATTGATAACAACCATTACTTAGTAGTCACACGAATAAGAGGGAACAAAGCGAAGATACACGATAAGAAAGTAGAAGAAGTAAAAATTAAAGTTGAGAAATCCCGAATTATGGGGAAAATACAAAATAAAAGTAACGGAATAAATAGAGAGGAGATATGGTACTAGGAGTGATGATATAAATGAAAGGTGGAACATACTTAAACAATTACTATTAAGTGCAGCAAGGAAGGTACGTGGAGCAAAACCAGCAACTACAAGTACATCTTGGTGGAGTTGTGAGATACAGAAAAAGTAAAAAAGAAGAAACTATGAAAAAATACCTAAGAACCCAAGATGAAACAGATTACGAAAGGTATAAAGTCTAAAGGAATATAGTAAAAGAAAAAGTAGGTAAAATAAAGCAAAAATTATGAGAGGAATTTGGCAAACAAATTGAAAACAATACAAAAAAGAATTAAAAGATGTTCTACCGAGTAATAAAACCTAAGAAACAAACTAAAATACGTATTACAACAAATAAAATTAAAAAAGTGAAAATACTGACAGACGATAATCAAATATTAGCTAGATAAAAGGAATATTTTGGAAAATTACTAAACATAGGGAATGAGATAGAAGAAAGAGATGGGGAAAGAATAACAGAAACTTTAAGTAACGAAATGGTGGAAGGCAAAATATAAAATAAAATTGACTTAGAAACTTTAAGGCGTATAAAGATCGCAAAAGCGCCAGGAATAGATGAAGTAGCACTTGAAATGATAAGTATGTAGGGGAAAAAAGAAAAAAGGAACTAACAAAATTAATAAACCAATGTTGGAAGAAGAAGAGAATTCCGGATGCATGGAAAATAGGTGTAATATCACCAATACACAAAAAGAGAGATACTAAGGACTACGAAAACTATAGAAAAATCACATTACTGCGCACAACGCTAAAAATTAATAAAAGAATCCTCGAAAACAGATTTAGAGAGAGTGTGGAAGAGAGGTTAGAGGATATACAATGTGAGTTTTGCCTAAAACACAGTATACAAGACCATATCTTCATGGTACAACAAGTTATAAAAAAGAAACTAATAAATGACAAATATATATACGTAGGTTTCATAGATTTAAAAAGGCTTTTATACAATAAATAGAAAGAAAATATAGATTAGCATAGAAAAGAAAAACAAATAAACAGCTAATACAAGCTATTAAAAGTTTGCATCACAGGACTGAAAACAGAATAAAAGCAATTAAAATTATCGGAAAGATTTTACGCAATTGAGGGGGTGAAACAAGGCAGTATGCTAAGCCTATTATTATTTATATGTACAATGCATGCTACTACTAAAAAAAAGCTAACAAAACTTGGAACAGCTAGTAGTAGGCCACAGAAACCTACAGCCTATCCATATAGGGGCGTGCGCCTTCGCAGATGATATCCTTATAGTAGCCAATACTAAAAGCAATCTAGAGAAAAACCTTAGGAATTGGAAAACATTCCTAGAAAAGCTAAACCTTAACTTGAACATATATAAAACAAAATGCATGGTTATAAGCAACCAAAAAAAGAAAAATAAGAGTAACAATAGAAGAAAAAAAAATATAGAACAAGTTAGCAAAGACAATCTACCTACCAGTACTTTTACATGGAGAGAAAAATTGGGTATTAACGGAGAAACAAAAGCAAAGATTGCAGGCGATAAAATGAAAAAAAGAATTAGCATTAAAATCGACAAACCAAGTAATAGAAGAGAAGAAACTAATACGGTTTGGGCATCTAGCAAAGATAAAAGAAGGAAGACAAGTAAAGAAAATCTGGGAAGCGAAGTTGATAGGGAAGAACAAGAGAGGGAGACCGAAGCAGAAATTGAGCAGTGACATTGACAAGATACTGGAGAAGGAAGGAAATGATTGGAACACAGAGCCAAGGAAATGGCAAGAGATAGGAAATAAAGAAAAAAGTTTTTAATTTCGACACCCTAGCGTATTAAGAGGGCAGGACTATGTAAGCATACATTCAAAACATTTAGTCTCTTTTAAATATAGTCAAGAAAATACTAAGTTTTGTGCCCTTTTAAATTAGCATGATTTAACTTTTATAAGTACAAGTAACTAATTTAGGCTGAGTAACCTACAGAAGTAATACTTAATAAGCCATTGAAATCCAACTTAAAACGTAAGGTAACAAAGTGATTAACAGGTGAATGATGTCGCGCCGGCTTGGACGACCTTCTTGAAACATCTGAAGAGATGCAAAGTTGTGAGATGGTCGTTAACTAGATTTTAGAATAACAATATTCCACTCTAATCAACCGACAACGGGCCCTTCTTCACTTTTATAACACTTCCTTTCATTGGGCAGCGGAAATTGCGAAGAAGTAATCCCACATCCGGTACGTAAGATCGACTCTCAAATTTATTTCGGGCAGCGTAGCATATAACAGTTTATAACCTAACAGATGTGAAGAGTATACATGTGCTGCAAATTCTACATGTGTAGACGGCCAGAAACATAGCGGAAAGTTATACAATACCTATATGGCTTGCACTCGGATGAATATTGCATTTACATGTTTCGTTTATTTATATAAGCAAAATAGAAACGAACCTGGTGGCGGAAGCTTAGGTGCGTCACTGCCACATTATTTATCTTATGTGAAAGATTACAGCAAAACTACTATTGTTAGCAGAGCGATAAATCAGGTTTACAACATTTTAGATGTATTGCTTAACAACTTTACGTTAATCTCAGTTTTTACTCCACTCACATTAAAAGTAATGGAAACAAATCCAGCTATAAAATGAATAATGCAAACTGACCCTCATTAATCCCACATCGTACTACTCAATTTAATTTAAATAAGCAGCGTAAGTTGTTGTCGTTACAAACTCACCAATTTCGTGTACAATTATACATAGGTCTCTTATCGTCCAGTGCAGAAAAAGCAATAAAACTCGATAGCTCTTAAAATAGACTTTAGTAGCGCGGAACGTTTTCTCTAGAAACTATTGTTTGCTATTACATAGCTCCTAAATAAAGCTACACTTTAATTTTATTGTATTATAACATTTTGATTATTATTATTATTATTCCTAATGCTGTTACAGTTATTTAATAAACACTTAATAGCATTAATTTTATAAACGAATTGACTTAAACTTACTCATTGTTCCCATAACGCATTCGTAATCACCCGCACCTGCAGACTGTAAAACTAAAATTAAAGCCGAGTGTTGAGGGACAAAAGTTGATCTGAGCACGGAGCACACGTGTACTGACTTGCTGCGCGCCGATCGAAGAATTTATGAATGATAACTGATTCCAACTTGCGCCGCGCATAAGCCCAATGCCGATTGCTCGATTATCTAATGATGGCGCAGCGCCGCAAGCGAGGTGTATGATTAATAAAGTGGATAAAATACCTTTGCGAATTCGACTGCGCTATAGACTTCTTTTATAATTCAATGTTACAACATTTTTGTTATACAGTAAAACGCGCTTTTTGATAAAACCGTATAAAACAAAATAATTAATTTTCATTTACAGCATTGAAATATCTGTTTGGTGCTTTCTTATCAGTAATTTATGTAACACAATGTATTCTTTAACAATTTGTTGTTATTTATAGAAAACTGTTGTTTTTCTATTTAAGAAATAACAAAGAAATCTCAAATATAAAAAATTAAAACCGCAATAAAATTAGGCTACTATCACCTTTAAAAACGATTCGACTTAACCCCAAAAAAAAAAGTAACTGCCTTTTATAGAAACAATCAGAAACGTATAGGATATTCTGTTTAAACAAACGCTAGGCATGCCAGGAAAAGAGAACCTTCTACGCCTCGAAATAACCCACGTGTGTGTTAAGTAATTATTAAGCTTATCGGGTCTTTTTAATTTCACCACGATTTTTTTTATTAACATATTTTTATTTCCTAAACTACAAAATTGTGACAACATGCGAAAATATTATTTTTTCAAAATCTATGAGGTCCTGTCACAAAACAAAAGGTGCAATAAATAATACTTTTTTATATTACACTTCTCTGTTCTGGAATTTAATAATGTTACTGACCTTGACTTATAACTACACATAAAATACCCCTAAATCTTTTATTAATGTAAAAATTTATGTAAAGTAATGTAGGAAGGAAGGGTTGTTTCGGTGGCCTTGCGGTGTCGCTCCGGTGTCCGCGGCCCGGCGCTCAACCCATAACTGTACGTCTTATGTTCTCGTATTTAGTTAAGTAACATAAATGCATGTTAGCAGGCACAATAAGGTCTTGGGACTGCAGTACCGGTAAATGCGCTCTAACAAAAAAAATTTGGTGTGAATATCACGCGACTTTCCTTATTCTATTATTATATATTATACCGGGTCCATCGTCTCGACCCTGCGCTGCTCTCGTCCCGGAACTTGTTATTTTAAAAAAGGGCGAGGCGCGAGTCCATCATCTCGGCCCTACGCTGTTCTCGTCTAAAAATTTGTTATTTTAGAAAAGGACGCGGCGCGAGTCCAACACTCGAAAGCTGATTGAAATAAACAATACAAGACAATAATTGACTCGTACTGAAAGTAATCGTGCCAGCTCGGTCGCACAGCCTTCCTCATTATCGCCTGCTCCCTCTTAGCGGCCAAGTGCTCCCCCCGTCCCCCCGCAGTCGGCCAGGAAGCTCTCCGAGCGCGCTGTGATTGGTCCGTTTAATTAATTTTTAATCGGCTATAACTTATTTATTTGACCTCGGATCAAAAAATTTCATTGTAATTTTTTGTTCGTCTTGGTCTGATCTATAAGGTAATATAAATTTCCCAAAACATTTTATGAACACCCGGTATATTAAACATCCTGAGCTTCAATTTTTTTTCGAGTTCCTATTTTACTAACTTTTACTTTAAATTCATGTTTATCTTCTGATAACAAATCATTTTTATTCTCATGAATTTTTTGTATCTTCAACCGTTTAGATATGCGACCGCTTTGCGACCGATTTTTACGACCTTGCGACCAAAAGCTTCGCACTGCGTTCCTTACCTACAAGTAACTTGCATACCAAATTTCAAGTCTCTAGCTCTTACGGTTCTCGAGATATCCTGTTTACTGACAGACCGACACACACACACACGCGCACACACACACGCACATGCGCACGCACACGCGCACGCGCTCACACACACACACGAACCAATGGCTCAAACCAACTTTTTGGATAGGTCAAATTTCCGCCGATGACATTACTTTCCTCCATGTCATGACTTCCAAGAAAATTCAGTTTAATTTTCGTTTTATGTCTTTCAGACCTCAATACCAGCTTTCGTTCAAAACTTTACATATGCGCACCCGTACATAAACGAATTTGTTCATGGATTGTTTTTAAGATAATTATAAACATTTTAGCATTACCTATAATGTCATTTTCAAGAGAATAATGATGCCATTTTTCTAACTATCATAAATCAGCAAATACAGAAACGAAATTAAAATGGTGCTAGCCAACTTTTAACTTAGGGAAGAAGAATAATATATATGGCATATAATATAACATCATTTTAAAGAGAATTTCGATTTTCACACGCGGGCTTAATCTGTCAACTCCCCAGAAAGAGCTATAAGTCTTTGAAGACACTAACCTTTTGTGTGCTCTGCTTTACTGTATATAAAATTGGACGTAAAAGTTTGTTCGTGATATTTGTTTGGTTAGAGATACACTGAGTTGGGGAAAGTTTGTTGTTTTAAAGATTTGTGTGACAGAGGGTGTAGAGTAATAAAGGGTTTCCACGACAAGTAAGTGTTGGCTGATTATCTTTTTTCATTTTTAATAATTCTATTAGTAGGACGAGAAATAAGAGCAATGTTTTTAAATGAAAGTTAATTTTTTGGCTTGTTTTTTTATTATGTATATAATATATTCGGCTCGATATTTGCAGTTTGTTTGACCTATCTAGGTTTTTTGGAACTCTCCATAAAGTATATTATATACTGCTTAGAATTTATTAGGCAATGTTTATTAGGTTTATTAGGTAATGTTTGACCTAAAGAATTTTATTACTGGTCATAAAAAATGCTATAACGGGTAAAAATGAAAAATTCATACAAGCACTTCAGTTTATCTGTAAAATTTATTTTGAAAAATAAAGTAGATATTAAATGGGCAATGGTTAATTAATTAGAGAACGTCGTTTCTTATATTGTTATTTGATTTTAATATGTGTATGGTTTCAAAAATTGGGATATTGGTAAACAAGGAAACAACAAAATTCACCATAACATCATCTTTATATATTAGAAAAAATTTAAGTATTTTTTGGAAGTAGTAGGAGTTTTCGATGCAGAATAAAGCTTGCTCTAGAAGAGGTTAGAAAATTTTCGCAATTAATTTAGCTAGGTTATGGATGGAAAAACCGAATGCAGTAATCAAAGAAATTTTTTCTTTATTAAATTTTGGGATACCATATAAATTAAAATTCTAAAGGATTTCCTTGGAGTATAAGATATTTCTTGACATCATAGTATCAAACATTAGAAATTGGGTCTTCAGTATTCATTTCAAGATAAGTAGTCAGATTGTAAGATACATGACAACAATCGAATGGTTTTTGTAAGTTTTCTATTTTGCCGCTATAGTCTGATAGCACTATTTGTAAAATTGTAAGATTATTTGTTTTGGAGCTTTTAATACATCTAATTCTGAGTCTTCATATTAGATTTTGGTAACGCGAGTGTAAATAGTTTTTTTAGTTACATCTTATCTGATTTAATTTGCTACATTAAAAAAAAGTGGAAATAGAAGACTATTCGGGATACGACGTAAATACAAAAGATAACAGCCATCGCTTACCTATCATATAGAAACTTTGCATTACCCACATCTCCAACCAAACAAACTTTCCTCGGTCCAATGCACCTCTAACCAAATAATATTCCTGTTCAACTTTCACTTCAAATCTACTATACATTTGAACAGAAAGTAAACAAAGACGACTGATATGAAAGGTGGGGTGGCTTAGCCCTGTGCGTTTGGTTGCCTATCTTCTATCTTTTTGCCTATCTTACGTAAGGTCACTTATTTCAATACGAGGAAAGGTGGGTGAAAAATTTTCAGCCTGGCGCGCCAAATATTAAAGTAAGGCAGACGACAAATTAGTCTTCTTCACAGATTCTTAGCTCTCGTTAAAGAGTTAAAAAAATAGGGCCCTCAGTAAAGAGCTAAATTCTTAAAAATAGCATCATAGAAAATGCCGAAACGTCTCAAAAACAACGCAATTCAACCCATCAACCAAGCTATTCAAATATAATTACCAAAAAAATTTATCCATACATTTCACATATACACGGTATGTCCAGAATAACACTGATATGTCGATATACTTTTAATAATCTTCAAAACAATATTCTTCAGCAGCAATATATTGTTGCGAACGGTTCTACTATGCAAAATAATTCGTCTGAGATATTTTTAACATTCCCAAAATGGTGTCGTTTGAGCTGAGGCGACAGAGAGAAGTCGGGCGTTGAAGCAGCATTGCCATGTGCTTTTCGCCAAAAATTTCTCACTAGCAGCAACGCATGGCTAGGCGAATTGTCGTGGTAAAGAACCTAGATGTTGGCGATGTCCAGGTAAACGCGCATAACTTTTTCTCAACTCGTGTAAGTACTTCCACGTAAAGTACAGCGTTTGACCGGCACGAACTATTTCATTTAAAGAACAGTTTCATATTGTAACTAAACCAAAACCTTGTTTCACTAGGTGTCTTTAATTAAAAATAATAACTATGCGATATATAGTACACAGGCATCATAATGGTTCTGCACACGCAGTTTCCACTGTCATAATACGAAACTGAATTAAACATACTGAACTTTTGAAATACAGATACGACCATATACAAGCAACAAGCGCATGCGTAAGAAATTTGTTTAGATTTTTGATGATCACTGTGATGTATGACCCTTCAAGACACATCAAATAGGAACATTATGAACATTTCTTCAATACAACGAAAGCAGATTCACTGCTGTAGGTAACTACAATTAATATTAAACCCTATCGTTGTAGTTATGAGGTAATTAAAGCTAAAAAAGAAGTGTTAAAAATAATGCAACAATAACCTGAACGAATTGTCTACTAGTCAACCAACTTATTGAATTCTGCGTAGTAAAATGGATATCTAGAACCTATGTCAAAGCTAAATCAAATCTAAACATGTCATAAGTCCATTTATCTCACTAATTATAAATATTCTACCGCACCAAAAGTCTTGACTTTTAGCAGTAAGGAATAATACCACAAACTGGGAGAAATCCAGAAATCTATTAGATGGTAACATCCCGCTAAAAGTGTCTTTAAAAATGAGAAGAAATTTTTAACACAGCGAAACATCTAACATGCTGCATAACACGCTACACTCATTGTACACCAACAGATACAATGATAATAAAGCAAAAAATTGCAGAGAAACGGAGGCTAAGACGCATGTGGCGAAACTCAAAAACTGAAGAACACTAGATGATGAACAGATTCTTCCCTTCGGACAGCCAAACGGGTATTGGGTAAACAGTGAATAAGAAAAGGCCTTTGCCAAGCATTTAATTAAAGTTTTACTCTATATTCATCTGATATCCCACAAGATCACGGTCAATATATCCATGAATATTTAAAAACACAATTCCAGGTGGACTTGCCAATCAAAAAGTAAAAGGAAAGAAGTAAGGCAAATTATTACCGAGTTAAACTGTAAAAAAAAACAGGAAAATATTCTGAAACAACTATCAGATAAATGTATCAACTTAATCACGTACATATTTAGTACTATATTAAGAAGTAAATTCTTTCCCAACTACTGAAAAGTTACAAAAATTATCTTTATATATAAATTAAACAAAACCTACATAGATTAATTTTAGAGTTTTTCAGGAAAGTGTACCGAGCTTAACAGCATATTTACTGTACACTGCAGATGTCCTAATTACAAATCTAACAGAAGTAGCGAACTTTGCCAATGATGTAGCTATAATAGTGTCTTACTACCTTAATATTTTCAAAACTATCTAAATAAAATTGGTGCATGCGAATAAATAAGATGAAATTAAAGCTTGTCACTTTTGTCTTTTATCCTCAATTCCTCTTAAACTATCAACAGATGTGGAAAAACATATTTGGACTAAAGGGAAGCAATTAGACTATAAATTTGGAAAGCTATACTGGTTTATCGGTTGCCGCTCTGTTATGAATACAAAACAAAGTCCTACTATACAAAGCGCTACTGGAACAGATTTGGTCTTAAGGACTACAATTGTGGAACTCAACAAGTAAATACAGAGTCGTCTATGAAAAAAGTTTGAAAACTTCCACTTAGAATACATAGTAATCATGGTAGATAGCATATTAGATGCAATAAATGTGTTTACAACGCCGCCATCCCGATACGTTAAATTGTTTTAGAATAAGTCATTACATTAAATAAATTAGTGCAAGAGGCTAACACGATACCGTATTTACTTCTACTAATAGGCGTAATTAGATGTATTATAAGCGTTATCAAATTTTAATTTCATTATTTGATATTAGAGCCTTCAAAAGGAATTAAAGCTACTCTTTAAAAATCTCATTTTGTTGAAAATTAAAATGTTTGTGAACATAGTATAGTGAAATGTGATTCCACCAGATGGTATTGCTGGAACGCACAGCAGGAAAATCAGTGAATCATTCGTGCAGTGTCGTTGGTGCAATTGAAAATAAAACGAAAAACTATATAAAAGAAGAAAATCATTTGTTAGGGGGAGAAAGTGACTGCTTCTGTCATCCATACAAGAGTAGTAGCCGTATGTGGAAACATAGCACCGAATTACAGAAGTATGCTATACTAAATATCGGTGTTTAAAAACGACAAGGACTGTGCTAAGGAAATCAAAAGCTACATATTATTTAATTTAATGGCAGATGCAACATATTTGTGTTGCGGGACTTTGTATACTATCTTCCTTAAGAATTTAAAGATGACAAAGCCCGTGTGAGCTGAGTTTCTTATATATTCACTTCTTAGAAGGAGCAGAAGTGTTCGAGATACTACAACAATTACCACAGATATACAGGATAAATTTGTAGACGTATTTTAGTGTCTGCTCACAGTTAATAGACCTAAGGGACAAGTTTCAGTTAAATGTCTACAAGTGGTGCACAGCCTAAACAATTTTTGCAACAGTTTTACAGAAACCAGCGATGGTAAAAACGTATAGACAATAAAGAGAAATCATTTTATTGAAATATATACTCACTTCTTCTTAGCACACAATGAATGAGAAGAAGACAATTATAAGTCAAATTATTTTTGAAGTTCTAAAGTAATTTCTTTGTATTTGTGTTTTGTTGTCATTATTTTTATTTTGTTATTATATAGTAAGCAATATTAGAAGAAAAAATATTTTTATTGTAACTAGTATTTATAACATAATATGTAAAATCATACTGTTATTGCGTTCTCTAAACTATTTTATTATTAAGTTATAGTAATACCAACTCACCAGTTTGGTTTCCGCGAAGGTTACGGCACAACGAGAAAGTGCATAGAGTAACTACTAAAATAAATCATGACTTACATCTAAAAAGATATTGGTCGTTTGTGTTTTTTGACATAAGTCAAGCTTTCGACAAAGTATGGCATACAGGTCTGCTATATAAGATCAAGATAGCTTTACCATCAGAATACTACAAATTTCTTAAGAGATACTTGGCCGAAAATACATTATAAGTTAAATTTAAAGATACACCGTCGAGCATTGAGCCCATAGAAGTTGGAGTTTTCCAAGGCAGCATTCTGGGACCTGTCTTATACTTGCTTTGTACGGCGAACTTACAACACCACCAACACTAGTAGCAACATACGCAGACGATACTGCAATTCTAGCGTCACACGAGAATCCACGAGCAGCATCAACAATCCTACAGAAAAATCTAAACAAAATAGAAGACTGGTTAAAACTTTGACAATGAAGCGAAACTGGCTCACGTAACTATTACCCTAAGAAGAGAAACTTGCCCACCAGTACTGCTAAAGAGCACACCAATCCCACAGCACGATAACGCAAAATATCTAGAGATTCACCCAGATAAACGTCTAACCTGGCGAACACACTTATGAAAAAATGAATGCAGCTTGGATTGAAACCAAATATATTGGTTAGTAGGCAAGAAGTCCCAGTTATCTATAGAAAACAAACTGTTGCTCTACAAATCAATCATAAAACCAATTTGAACTTATGGTATTCAGCTCTGGGAACTGCTACCAATTCGAACCTGAAAATCTTGCAGATATTTCAAAACAAGATTCTCCGGGTAGCAGCAAATGTCTCTAGATATTTTTCAAATTGGATTATTCACAAAGATATTCCCCTACCTACTATCAAGCATAAAAACACAAATGCAAATGCAAAATAACAAGCCAAACTTAGTGGACATACCAATAGATCAAATATTTATATAACATTAATTTTAGGTTTATGCTAAACTTTTGCCTCGTCATTACGCAGAAATAATGATAATGATTATTATTTCCTCATGCCATATATTGCACCTAAAACTAATTTACTTAATGTTATTGAAATATAACAGATTGTAAATACTGCAAAGAAATACATATGTGAAAAAAATTATAATAAAAACTAAACTAATTTATTGCTTCCGTTTTCCATTAGTTAAAAAGTAAAAAAATGAATATACGTACATTACATAGCAAGTAGGTATAAGAATATTTGAAATAATTATTTAATTTATATATACATTTGGCACCATTTAGTGGCAATAATATAGTCGCAGTTCAGAATGTAATCATGTTGAATCAAAAGAAATCATTTTTAGTTAAAAAAGATTTAGACTAATCACTCAGCTATTTTAGGTTACATGCAATTAAACGGTATCACGTAAACACGCAGCTAACAAATAAGTCTTATCTCAATGATCTATAATAAAAAAGCATATTATAATATAAAATCAATTTACCACTTTAGGCACTGCATAACTAAGGCAATAAAAAAATTAAAAAAAGTAATTTAATAATAGCGTGAGACTTTCACATTTTAATTTCTGTTATTATCTATATGGACCTAGTTCGAAGTTTCACACTCGAACAGTTCCGAATAGCTGACCTAGATTGATTTAGAATGTAAAGAAATACAAATACATTAATAATAAATTAAATAAAGTTCTTTGGCTAAATAATTATTGTCCCAGCCTTTACTTCAATATTTCTAAGTTACAATTTTTTCTTTTTAATAAAAAGATAAGTGTAACATAATACTAATCGTAGTTTAGTATAAATTACCAATAACAAACCAATTAATAGCACTCAAAAGAAAAATATTGAAATTCTAAGTAATTATGCAAACCTAACTTAGTCTTCATTTCTTGAAATATTATAACTAAGGAACAATTACTATAACAAATTTCTTTTCGGTGGAATAATAATACTTTACTATTAAAATTAGAGCACTATTATTAACAAATTACATATAGTGTATTAAGGCTTTTATATTACATTTATATACATATTATAACCAGGCAACGATTAACAGCGAGCATAGTCGCTGACGCGATCGGTCGAATTTTATTTTCGAGCGATATCAGAGACCGCAGTCATAGTTATCGCCCGGGCATTCAAATAATATTCAATTTGTTTAACATTTGTTTAATGAATTTAAGCAATATAAACTATAGTGATCGACTATTAAAGTTTAAATAACTCAACCTGTTAGGGCTGAGTTATCAGCTAAAGTAACCAACACTAAAAGGACAACGATAAATCTAATTAAGAACACCATTAAATGAAATTTAAGTTAAAAGATACGCTTAGAACTCTAAAGAAAAAACCTTTACTATCCTTTTTCAGGTCCTTGGCCTGATAATATTAACGACAATACAACCAGTCAAACCAACAGCCAAGCAATAACAAAACTCAAATTCCACCGATATTAGTCAATTACGTCAACAACCATAAAGAAATAATAATCGACAAAAAAAATCAGCGTGGAATGAGAATTTTCATCTCACAAATCTATACTATATATAATAACAGCTGTTGTTATACGAACATTTAAATTGGGTAAAGTTCAAGTTTGGTCATACGAAAGTGTACTCCATCAAAAATAAGTCGACATGTGTTTCGTAAAAAGTTTTTATACCTCAAAGGAAAACCTTAATGAAATCGGTGCGGACGTCTGTCTGTCCGTCCGTCGTGACTTTCAACTCGAGAACTACTGAAGCTAAAGACATAAGGGTGTTATCATTCGAAAGCCCATGTCCTACCGGGTTCACATCCGCGAGCCGGTATAGGTGGGATGTCCTACAACAATGCAATAAGGGTTTTTAGCGGACCCAGCTTCCAATATGTTATTCCTTATAACTTCCAAGCTGGAGATTATTTTTTATTTCTGTCATTTCTGACATCTGTCATGCCTTATAATTTCTGATCTGTGATAGATAGAGACATAACGTTTTTAGTATTCAACTAAGGACCATAAGTCAAGTCCACACGCCAAAAATCAGCCTGATCGGAAAATCTCGAGACCGGTTTGACCGGAAGTTGCCGCAAATTTTTGTTTATATATAGAAACCCGGAAATCTGTGGAACCGGAGTTCCACGTCCGTACTTGTTTAATTATATAAGGGGCTCCTCCAAACAGGATTGAAGTTTGAAAATCTAAAATTTTGTAAAATTATGTCTTCGAAGCGATTAGAGCTAACTATTTCAAACTACAACCAATCGGTAGATAATACCCAAAAAAGGCACATTTTTAAATTTTCCCGCAAGGGGGCGTTTCCTAGTTATGATGATTATCGTAAAGTCGCTAAATTTTATATAAGCAATAAAATAGAATTTAATTCATTTCAAGATCTTCATAAAAGCCACTTATTAGTTGTTATCAAAAACGGCCCATTTGCTTTCTAAAACTTGCCAGTTACAAGCATTACGTAATTATTAAATGAAGATAAAAAACAATTTCTGTATGCGCAGTAATACTATCACAAAATAAATCAACTAATAAAAGATACTAGAAAATCCAGCCAGCTACGCTTGGCTGCTACACAGAATGCAAGTGTTATGAACTTTCTGTAGAAAACGTTACTACTATTCTGCAGCTATTTCTTCCATTCTTTGAGAACGTCGCAGGCACTTTGCTTGGTTTCTTGCTGTTATTTCTTCCGGGGTTCTTCGTAAACTTTGCTGTCGGCTTGCTTCGCTATCTGCAGCTATTTTTTCCGGTGTTATCTAAGAACGTCGTTGTCATCTTGCTTGGTTTTCTACTTCAACTTACTCCGGAATTCTTTCGGCACATATACGTCGCCTTGCTTCATTTATTGTTGCCCTTTCATCCGCAGTCTGCTCACTTCTTCGTTTTCTCATGTAATTTCTGTGGTGCTCAGCTATTTGTACCCGTTCCATACGAAAGAACGCTTATTTGCAAAAAGAACAGAAAAACTAAAACAGTAGAATAAATATTTACTTTTTAATTTAAGTTTTTTAAAATTGCAGCGTGCTTTAAAGATACGACGATCGTTTGTGTATTTCCGCGTGACTCTCAACGTTACTCTGGCAACCAATGCTTTTCACACGGCCGGGGGGCCGGAGACTGAGGATCTCCGCATCGCATTTTAAACATATTAATTAGATTTGAGAATATTAAAAATGTGCTATTTAATAGTCATCATTGAAACAAGGAAAACAACAACAATTCTACAATCTCATAAATGACAAAGGTACGGTTTCACTAAGCTAAGCCTCGCTGTGTTAAATACAACAAAGACCGACCTCTTAACTCGTGCAACAAATCTCCCCAACAACCTCCTATTTGTGTTAACTGTTCCGGAAAGCACCCAGCTAGTTATGAAGATTAGCATCTCAACGAACTTATGCGTTATCAAACACCCCCCAAAAGCATTTCTTACAATCAAACCGCAAATCCTAATTTTAACTTATCCTAAAATAGCCAACAAAATTAACTCAGAAGAATCATCATTTATCTTAGATTCCATTCTTAAATTTATTCAACAACTCATAATACCCCATTTGTTCCATATTAAATACTTTATTACATCTCACATTTTACCACACCTTTTCACTGTATAAACCTCACAATAATCTCCAAAATATAACAATTCTTAACTGGAACGTCAATGGAATTGAGTCTCAAAGATTGATATTTATATCATCCCTGTCAAGATATAATGTCGAGATTCCATGCTTAACTGAAACTCACTTATCACAAGGCGAAAATTTTAAAATTACCACAATTATAAAACAGCTTCTACAACTTGGGAAGGAGCAGCAATTATTATTAAAAAACAATTGCAACATCACACAGCCATTATCTCAGATAACATCGGTATCGAAAATATTTCAGCACTTATTAACATGCCTAATAAAAATAAACTGCAGGTTGCTATCGTTTATAAACAACCTAATAAAATTCTCACTCAGACAAATATCATCAAATTATTACACAAGACTAAACCATCATTAATTATTAGTAATCTAAATAGCAAATACACCTTTTGGGGTTGATGGGTAAATAACCCCAATAAAAGTAAAGTAAATGACATCGCTGTAAAACATCAATTGCAAATACATATATTACCCTTCTAGGAAAGATCACTAACCAGACATTCTTGATATTATCCTGACACAAAATTTTAATTTATCTATCCGACAAACAATAAATAACTCCCGAACTTCCTGTTCCAATAATCTTCAGTTCCATTCCTTATAAAATTTCTATACTGTCATTATTAATTAAAAGTCCTACAGACTAGTATAAATTCCAAAAATACCTCAATTTTCTTTCACTAATCCTAGCAACTTAAAAACCAGGCATGAGGTTGACATTAACGTAGATATTCTAACTAAATCGATTAAAAAAGCCATTCAATATTCAACAAGTCACTAAGAACACAAACTAAACACAATTACAATATTTTACCTACATATATAAAAAAACATATTAAACAAAAAGGTAGAATGCGTACACAGTGGCAAGCAACAAGAAAACCTCATCTTAAAAATATGATTAATAACTTGTCACATTCCATAAACGTAAAATTAACAAATTTTGAATTTACAATTACACCAAAAACACCTTGAAAAACCAGAATCAAGTAGCACAAATTTATAAAAATCAACTAAGACTTTGACACGATAAATTGACATTTTGTATTCCTCTGAGGAAGGAAAATGTAATATTTTTGCGAAACACCTTGAAACTGTATTTGTTCTATTAATTGTACGTATAATTAATATTTATAATGAACCACATTTTCCTATTCCTGACGATTTGGACCACCCAACATCTGCGAAAGAAATTGAATCATACATCAAAGGATTGCCAAATAAAAAAGCACCAGGCTACTATCTCATCCCTAATGTAGCTCTGAAATATCTATCAAAAATCTGGTGTGAACATCACACGACTTTCCTTATCCTATTATATATATATATATATATATATATATATATATATATATATATATATATATATATATATATCTTCTTCAGCCCATTTGTATACTCCATTGTTGGATATAGCCCTCTTCCAATGTTTTCCAATTTTCTCTGTCATATGTTTGTTGTATCCAGTTTCTGCCCGCTACTTTTACAATGTCGTCCTTCCATCTAGTTTTGGGTCTTCCAACACTCCTGCGTCCTGTGCGGGGTCTCCATTCTATTAACTTCTTGGTCCATCGGTTGTCTTGCCTTCGCATTACATGTCCCGTCCATTGCCACTTTAGTTTTAGGATCTTATGAATAACATCTTGTGCTTTCGTTCGGCTTCTTATATAATCGTTTCTCTTTCTATCTTTGAGAGTTATACCTAACATTGCCCTTTCCATGGACCTTTGGGTTACTTGCAGCTTGTGAAGTAGTGCTTTTGTTAGTGACCACGTTTCTGAAGCATATGTCATTACGGGCAAAACACATTCATTGTATACTTTCGTGTTTAGTATTTGGGGTATTTAAGATTTAAATACTTCTTTTAGTTTACCAAATGCCGCCCAACTCAGTCTGATTCGTCTATTCACCTCCTCGTCCTGTCCATCTTTATTAGGTGTTATTCGCTGGCCTAAATATATATATTCCTGAACGTTTTCTACTGTAGAGTTTTCTATCATTATTGTTCTATTTCCTAAATTAAAGTTTGCCATGACTTCGGTTTTGTTTATGTTTATTTTTAGTCCGACTGTTTTTGATACTTCATTTAGTTCTCTGATCATATTTTGTAGTTCATCCAGGTCGTTGGCAAACACTACTATATCGTCTGCGTATCGGAGGTGCGAAACCTTCTCTCCGTCGATGTTCAAGCCCTTTTGGTCCCATATTAATGTTTTGAAGATATCTTCGAGTGCTGCTGTAAAAAGCTTGGATGAGAGAGTATCTCCCTGTCTGACTCCTCTCTTTATTTCAATCGGATCCGTACATTCGTGGAGATGTACTTTGAAGCTGCTTGATTTGTAAAGGTCTTCAATTAAAGCTATGTAACGTTGATCTATCCTTACTCTTCGTAGAGCGTCTATTACGACCCAGTGTTCAATACTGTCGAACAGCTTCTCATAGTCCACGAAAGCCATTACTACGTCAATGTTATATTCTCTAGTTTTTTGTACAATTTCTCTGACCGATTGGATGTGGTCTACAGTCCCGAATCCTTTCCTAAATCCCGCTTGTTCCGGGGGTTGGGCTTCGTCCAATTTATTTTCTATTCCATTTGTTAATATAGTAAAGAACAGTTTGTGGATATGAGAGAGTAGTGATATGGGTCTATAGTTCTGGAGTTCTGAACGATCGCTCTTTTTGTAAATTATAACTACTTTTGCTATTTTGAATGCTTGTGGGATTATGCCTTCGATTAAACACTTATTGAACAATTTTTGAAGCATTGTTAAGGTTTCTCTTCCGCTATTCTTTAGTAGTTCAATTACTACTCCGTCCTCGCCTGGTGATTTATTGTTCTTCATTTTCCCTAAAGCTAACTTTATTTCATATTTACTAATATCAGGGAGATCTTCAGTAAGATGTTTAGATAGTCTCGCGCGTGGGTCTTGATTAACTATTGGTTTTGCTTCATTGAATTATATAGTTCCTGGTAAAATTCTTTCACTATTGTTAACAACGAATTTCTATCATTTATTACTTGTCCGTTCGCGTCTTTAATTTTATTTATTTGGCTAGTAGCGTTGGATATTTTGGCCTGAACACTTTGCTACCTCTATTCTGATCAATGGTCTCTTCTATTATTTTAGTATTGTACTGTCTTATTCATTTCGTATTTTCTTTTTATAGTTTTATTTAGTTCAGTTCTTTCAAGTCTTAACCTGAAATTGTCTGTGTTGTTACTTTTTCTCTGTAATTCTTTTCTTCTTGCTATAAGGTTTCTGGTGTCCAATGATAGTTTATTATTCTCTTGTTTCCTCTTTTTTCCCCAGTATTTCTTCTGCTGTAGTTATTATGTTCTTGGTAATTTCTTGTTGAAGTTGATCTACGTTTTCATTGTGTATTTCCGTCATTTTTTATCTAGTCTATCGTTAAACTTCTCCTTTATTTCACAGTCTTGCAATTTTTCGATGTTGAACCTGGCAGTTCCCTTTGATATTAGTTTAAATCTATCTAATTTTGTTTGAATACATACTTTTGCGCGAACCCTCCGATGGTCACTAAGGTAGTGACCATCGGAGGGTTCGCCTGTTTACCTGATTTAAGACTGTTACGTCTTGTATAATATTCTTATTATTTGTCATAATGAAATCGATTTGGTTTTTAGTAACGCCGTTTGGGCTTTGCCATGTCCATCTTCTGTGATATTTTTTATAGAAGTGAGTATTCATGCAGAACAGTTTTTCTTTTTCCATATAGTTGATCAACATTTGTCCTCTGGGGTTTCTTTGTCCATATCCATAATATCCGATATATTCTTCGCCCTGCTGTCTCTGGCCCAGTTTGGCATTGAAGTCTCCCATTAGGATTACGTATTTTGTCGGTTCTATTTGTAGTGCTTTATCGATGTCTTCGTACATTTCTTCAACTTCCACGTCTTCGTGAGCAGTTGTTGGTGCATATACTTGGATGACTTTTAGACTGTATCTTTTGTTAATTTGTAGTATCACATAGATAACTCTTGATGATATGCAGTCTACTTTTTAAGTTTGTTTTAATTTCTTATTAATTATAAATCCAGTTCCATGTAGGCTGTTATCTTCATTACCTTTATAGTACAGCATGTGTCCTGTTTTCAGTATTAGTAAATTTTCTCCTCTTTTCTTGTTTCGCTGATTCCTATTATGTCCCATTTTATTGATTCCAAGGCGTTCTCTAGTTCAGTTAGTCTCTCTTCGTTACTTAGGGATTGAGCATTGTACGTAGCTATATAAAAGTTACTTGTGCAGCCTTTGTGTTTGGGTTTTGGTTATGTGTTATCGAATTTTGCCCCCAGAATCGAATTGGGGCAGACTGCTGAGTTAGCAGTGTGAGATTTTCTACTCACCTGGGGTATATGATTTTGTAAATTCGACCATATTTCGATTTGGTTTTGGGAGGTAGTTGGCATTTAAAACGCCGCGCTTGCCGAGCGTGTTGGCGAGTGTGATTTTCAGCCGCCCCTAACATGGAGTCAGACGCTGTTTGCAGCCGCCCACTCTGGGTCAGACGCTGCTTCTCACCATATCTGGTTACCCTCACTTGGTTTAGCCTGTAGGTCAATACAGTGTACTAGGGTGTGGCGCTTGGAGCCATCAAGTGAGAGTTGGGTGCCTCGCGAGGACCAACTGCCATGAACCTCCGCCCATCTATGACGCTTGGAGTGACCGTCCATGACAGAGGGGGCTACCTCGCCGACGCAACCCCTACACCCCTTATATATATATATATATATATATCGGCCCTGCGCTGCTCTCGTCCCAAAACTTGTTATTTTAAAAAAGGACGAGGCGCGAGTCCAACACTCGAAAGCTGATTTAAAAAAATGGTACAAGACAATAATTGACTCGTATTTAAAATTTTGCTACGTCACTGAAGGTAACCGTGCGAGCTCGGTCGCACAGCCTGCGTGCTCCCTCCTAGCGGCCAAGCGCTCCCCCCCGTCCTCCCGCAGTCGGCCCGGTAGCTCTCCGAGCGCGCTGTGATTGGTCCGTTTAATTAATTTTTAATCGGCTATAACTTATTTATTTGACCTCGGATCAAAAAATTTCATTTTAATTTTTTGTTCGTCTCGGTCTGATCTATCCGGTAATATAAATTTCCCGAAACATTTTATGAACACCCGGTATATTAAAAATCCTGAGCTTCAATTTTTTTTCGAGTTCCTATTTTACCAACTTTTATTTTAAATTCATGTTTATCTCATGATAACAAATCATTTTTATTCTCATAAATTTTTTGTATCTTTGACCGTTTAGATTCGCGACCGCTTTGTGACCGATCTTGCGACTTTGTGACCAAACGGCTTGGCCGATTTTTACCAAAAGCTTCGCACCTTCCCCTACCTACAAGTAACTTGCATACCAAATTTCAAGTCTCTAGCTCTTACGGTTCTCGAGATATCTTGTTTACTGACAGGCAGACACACACACACACACACAAACACACACGAACCAATGGCCCAAACCAACTTTTTTGGTGTCCTGAGGCTATAATTCGTCCAGAAATGTGAAAAACTGGGTAGGTCAAATTTCCGCCGATTACATTACTTTCCTTATTATAGGATAAGGAAAGTCACTTTTTTAGCCACAATATTCAACGCGTACAGGAGTATTGCATAGTTCCCAAATAAATAGAAATGTGCCTACGTAATCATGTTTTGTAAACCAGGAAAGAGCACACACGACTGTAGTAGCTGTCGACCTATAAATCTCTTATCAACTTTGTCAAAACTACTAGAACGAGTAATTTATAATCGCTTCATTGTGTCGTCGGATGAACTTAAGATAATTTCCGCTCAATACCGCTCAATAATTAAAAAAAATACTAAACTATTGGAATAAGGGTATGAAAACACAAAAATTTTGTAACGATGTTTTTAGGCGTAATCCAGGCAATGGACAGGTTTGAATTGAAGGACTTCAATTTAAAATTTAAAAACGCAAATTCTACGTTATTTGGTCGCTAATATTTTCTCCTTCTTGTTTCAGTTGGAATAAATGTTTTCATTTGTAACACCTATGCGATTTATGCTAAAGTCCTCTAAGACAGTGTTCTGCGCCCTACTCTTTTCAATTTATTTAATCATAATATCCCAATTCTCAATATGACTGAACTTGCATTATTTACTGACGACACAGTAATTATAGTCACGACCTTTTAATTGCAGTTAAACTACTCCAATCAGCCATTAATATATTCAGTCTTTGACATAATAAATGATGCATCTCATTAAAACCCTCAAAATGCGACGCCAAAATATTCACCTTAAAACGAATAATGATTCTACCAAAAATGCAAATATTTAGAGCTGACATACATAAGGATTCAAGAATTGGAGCAATTAATTATCTAGGAATATATATGGAAACGAGATGTACATGGATCTAGCACATAAATAATAAATTAAATTCATCTTATGCAAAATTTGAACAATTATTTCCTTTAATCAAAAGAAGTTCTCCATTAAGAATGTGATATTTTACTGTACCAAACACTTCTTAGACGAATCATAACATATGCTTTTCTTTATCGATTACAACTTCTAAAACAAATATGAGAAGACTACAAGTTTTCCAAAACAAACTTCTCATGTAGGTATCAACTTCCTGTGGTTTGTTACAAACGATGAAGTCCATAAAGAATTTGTGGAAATGATAGCGAAAACTTCGTTACAAAATTGACTAATAATTTTACCAAGAATTTAAAATGTAGCAATATTGAAATCGTTCAACGGCTGTGCCGTAAGAACACGCACACACGACTCAAACGCCAACTTCCGCAAGATTTCTTAGATATAATGAAACATCAACGGTCTTTAAGTTAAAGCAACTATATTCCTTCGTATTAATACGAGGGGCGTTCAAGTTCTCAGGTCTCCAAATTTAATTCTTAGCGATAAAAGTAAGTAGAGATATGCGATTAATTTTAAAGAATGCGGGAAATGTTTCTGAATTTGTAATATAGACGGAAGCACCACAGAGTAAACACAGGTCGAATTACCGCCATTGCAGTAAGTATGTTTTTGTATACTTCAAATGGCAACGTTCAGTGTTTAAGAACAACGTGTAATCATTCGTTTTCTCGTATTGCATGGTAAAAAAAATTATAGCCAATTGAGCGAAAACATGCGGTGTAGGTGTTATGAATGTGAGTTCGTGGGTGCGAAAGTTTAAAAAAGGTCCGAAGTTCTGTGGTAATGAACTAAAGCAGCCTAGGTCACGAACCAGCCGGACCAAAACTATGATTGCGCGAGTAAAGCAAGTTGTTACGGAAGACCGTCGATTAGGTGTGCCTCTACACTTGGCGTTTCCATTTTGCATGATGACCTAAAAATGCAAAAGGTTTTTTTAAGGTAAGTCTCACGAATGCTGACAGACGAACACAAGGCTGCGCGGGTGACAATGTCTCAGGATATGTTGACACGTAATGCAGGCGTAAATTTCGCACCATAAAAGACATTCTTTGTGATCGCTCATTTTTCAGACACACTCCTAAAGAAGTGTTCTCAGCAGCCATGGAATCATAGCGACGATGTTATAAAGAATGTGTACGTCTAGACGGAGATTATCTTAAGAAGTAACAGAAGTTTTAACTTTCTTGATTAAGAAAAAAATTTGGGGACCTTAGAAATTGAAGGCATCTCGTATATAATGTTATTTAATGTAAAATTTTATAAATACGATGTACTTTTCTTGGGGCGCACTTATAGGCATTGCAGCCACAAGGGCTTATTGTGCCCACTAACATGCACTTAAATGCTAGGACATTCACACACACCCATGGGTTGAGCGAGACTCGAACTCGCGTGCGCCGGTTAAAGGACAGAGCCAACTGGTTGAACCATCTGAGCCACCACGTTCCCACCATGAATAGAATTGTAAGATTTTAATCTGGTGTACTTAACAAAAAAAAAAAAGTTTGTTTATGTCTGTCCGAGATTTGTTGATGTTATTTGTTAGATATTAGGTCTAGGAAAAGTCACCTGTAAAATAGGCGTAAGTAAGAATGCCTTTCCACTGATAAAAGGTACAGTATCAATAACTTAGCAAATTTAAAAGAGGACGTCTTGTTAGCCTATATAAATTAGGTTTTTCTTAATAAGAAATATACTAAAACATTGATCATCATACTAGTACTGTGGCCCGAATAAGCAATCGGTAGATTGAATAAAGTACTCATTAGCGAAGATCAGGGTCTGGAACCAGAAGGAAAGATCATCTTCAGAGACCGTAGCGCAACTTCAAGTGTCCTAACTCAACAATGATGGGCCATTGCACAGTATGGATTGCCTACCTCGTCTGTTTTACATTGATTGCTCTCAATGGGGTTAACACCACGACGCCCTTTCTTACAAATACCACTGACATCTCTGCTCCTGCAACTATTACAATGGACAACGGAAGTACGTTGATAAACAAACAAGTGATATAAAATTGTCTTTTCTGGTGCATTCAGATTTTGTTTAAACGGAAACGATGATTAGATATTAATACTCTGCAAATCCTAAAAAAAGGAAGCAAAAAATTGAATTTGTACGAGTCATATAAAGTCAACTATGTGGGAGCTATTATTTATGACAGCAACTCACCTTTAGTTAGAATAAAAGGCAACGTTAACAATCTGATATACGTACATGAACGTGATCTTACAGTTAGTGGCGTCCCAAGCAAACTTTCAACACTATGACTTCCTACAACAAAATGTCGTGGCTAATATAATCCCCTGTTCTTTCAGCGACCAAAAATGTCTAGGATGTCATTTTGCAAAGATTACAACAGTATCCACGAACTTTATATAATGACTTGATGGCAAGAAGAATGGAGGAGATGACAAGAGCCCAAAGTGGAGTCTTATATTACTGAATAAATGTAAATAAATGATAAATTCAATCATTTAGTTGTCTTTGAATATATAAGCAAATTTTTGTATAGCAATATAGTTTTTTAATATAATTAAAACACATAAAAAATGCTACGATAATGCACATAATCTCTTGTGAACTATGAACTATATTCACAATTTATTTTATGTTGTACCACATATTATTTTTTTTGTTTCAATCATGATTATATCATTAAAAAACAAACTAATAGTGTATAAAAAATTATAATCTGCAGATCCTTTAAATTTTAAGAATTTTCAATCGACAGGTTCCGGATTTGCCCTAACTGGTTTAGCTTAATTTATCATTTTTTTATTTTTTTTACACTAAATATTCGTGGTATATTTAGAAAGTATCGCGTCAACGTTGATATAATAAAAACAGTAACCTAGCAGCAGATTAGAATAGACTGTAATACTCAAACGTAAATGAGGACGACTTTACTAGAACGAGTAGAACAGAGAATCTGCATCAACTTTTTTACGAAGTTGGAAGATTTATGTAAAGAAAATATTCGGATGAATCAGAAGACTTTCGATTATGTCAACTCTCTCGCCCATTCATCATATCTCACGCAGATTCATTTGCAAAAACTTAAAATCGTGCAGGTGATTTTAGATTTTGCTCTCCGACTTCTAATCGATTTAAAAACTTTTGGAAAGAAAGAGATTCTAAATCAATACTGAGCAGCAGTTTTTTCGAAATTCCAATACAGGTCCTTATGAAATATTTTTAACAATGGAAAATGTGTAAGATTCTAGGGGCATTACTTTGAAGGAAACTAATGCTACATGCAATATTTCCTGTACCTTATATCATTTTTACTTAATATATTCATTTTTACTGTAATCTCTTATATTATTATTATATATATTAATAATACATAATATACACTCACCGGCATAAAAATCCGCCGACCCCGATTTTTCTCAATAATATCTAGTTACTAATTGATATCATTAGGTACACTATTGAAAATGGTAACTATTTTACTAGCAGGCATAGTTGATGATAATAACAATCACATCTGTTAAAAAAAAATTACCAAAACAAGCATTTAAAACAAATTCTGTTGCAGTCATTTACATTCTAAATTTGAGCTGCGTAAAGTTTTGTGTTTATTCTTGTATTCTTTTTAAATCGCTGTTACTTTTTTTGTTACTTTTTGTTTAATTCCTTTATTGCTAGTGTTTTTGGTTTATAGTGCATTAAAATTATGCATTTGCCAGTAGAAACTGTTGCTAAAGCAGTTGCACTACTTGAAGACGGACGCAGTCAACGTTATGTCTCTAATCGGCTAGGTATTCCTCGTTTAACGCTAAAAGATATTAATGGAAGATTTAGAGAAATTGGTAGCTATGGTCGCAAGACGGGAACAGCAGCTAAGCGTAAGACATCCGCTCGTGGCGACCGTGTTACCATTTTGTCTACATTAAGAAATCGACATAGTACTGTAGTGAAAACTCAAAATACCCTTCATCGTGTAAGAAATGTCAATATTTTTAAAAGAACAGTTATAGGGAGACGGAACAAAGCAAATTTGTGCAAGAAGACCAACACAAGGTCTAAGATTACTATAGCAACATCGAATAGCACATTTGGCGTTTGGGCGTAATCATGAAAACAGACTCCCCTGTTTTCATGATTACGCCCAGTCGAGGACCGTTATCTTTTGTGATGAGTCCAGATTTAATCTTCGTGGCTCAGATGGTCGTGAACGAGTATGGAAAATAAGGGGAGAAAGATTTGCTCCTTGTAATTTTTCGGGAAGGGTACGATTTCGTGGAGGTTCAATTGTGGTGTGGGCAGGAATTTCTGCTGACGCACGAACGGAGCTTGTATGTATCGAAGCAGATTCATTAACAGCAGATAGGTATGTAGAAGAGATTCTATTACCTCATGTGATTCCTTTTGCTCCTTTCGCTGGCAAAGATGTTTTGTTTATGTAAGATAACGCCCGGCCACATTCTGCAAGAATAGTAACTACCTTCTTAAATAAAGTTCAGATTCTCGTTATGGATGGTCCGGCAAATAATCCCGATTTAAATCCTATAGAACATGTTTGGGATATGTTAGAACAACGCCTCAAAGCCAGACCTGCAGCTTCAAATAACCTCAACAAACTTCGAATTGCTTTACTCGAAGAATGAGATCAGATCCCTCAAGAAGATATTCGGGAATTGATCTACAAAATGAATCGCCGGATGCCTGCAGTGATTCGCGCACGATAAGGCAATACGCGATATTAGCACTTTAGATAGTGGTTGTTTTTGTCGTTTTGCTAAGTTTTTTAAAGTTAAATTAAAGTATGTGTTTTGTTGTTATCTTTATTTTGTCATCTTTTGGTAACACTAAAGAATAATTTAAGTATAAGTGTGACTAATAATGCAGTAAAAATAACGTACTCGGTACTAAATTCACTTTAGTTCGCATTTTTTCAAATTTCAATTAGAAAATACCATGAAAATAGGATAGATAACTGGATATTATTGGGAGAAATTGGGGTGGGCGGATTCCTAAGCCGGTGAGTGTATATAATATTATATACCTCGATATTTTCAAATGCACCACATATAAGAGGTGCATTCAACACCTCAAATGCTGACAACTTTGAAGTGATTTTTCATGCTCCCTACTCACCTGACCTGGCTCCGAGCAACTTTTGGCTGTTTCCAGCGATGAAAGACACTGTCCGTGGTCGCAAATTCACTAGTCGTGCCACTATTGCATCAGCGATTTTCCAGTGGTCAAAGAAGACTCCTAAAGACGTGTTCGCAGTGGCCATGAAATCATGGCGTCGACGTTGTGAAAAACGTGTACGGCTGTAGAGAGATTACGTCGAGAAGTGACACAAGTTTCACAGTTTTCGTGTGATTAGTATGCGAGATAAAAATCTGAGGCGCTATAACTTGAATGCACCTCGTATATTCCAGTTTTGTCTATTGTCTATTAATACTATTAGATATATGTTTAGTAATTCTTTTGCAATTATTAATACAAGTTTTGTTTTTTATATTGACCAAGTGGTATTTGCAACAAATATATAATAATATAAATTTCTAGTTTGTTTTTAACATTTACACTAAAGTAATAAATACATTCTTTAGTCACTTGTTTGTAATACACATTACCCTATTATGAGATGTAGTATTTTATAATAAAATGATTGCGTTGGAAACTACACATTCTAGAATTTTTTTAACATAATTTTTTAAGAAACATCGATTACTAAAGATTTTTTCTAGATACAAGGAAATATGAAACCGTCTAGATGCAAAGAGCTATAGTCACCTCTCATTGAGAAATGATCTTAAGCATGCTCTATTAAAACTAGTGAACTAGTGAAAAATGCACTAGTAGAAATCAGCGTAAACTGAACAAACAACAGATAAACATGAATCGAAAACTTTAGTCAAGTGATTGGCTTTTAAAACTAACTCCTTATCAAATCTTATGGGGTTACAGGAGGACATGCGCACAGTTTAAGAGGACAGAAAAAATATTGAGTGCTCTTATTTACATCTGAACTGGTCCAACTGAAGTAAGTTGAGCGGGTGTGACAAGCAAAGGTTATAGTTCGTAAGTTGCTGTGAGTGATTGGGCAGTTTCTATTAGCCCCGTAATTGCTTCTGAAAGGGCTGCGAGCAGTATGGATAATTTTAAAATATTTGCACGTATTGCCATATAACAATTGTCAAGATCAGCAAAAGTTAAAATAGGACAAGGTTAATGACACGGCGCACCCAGAAAAATGTGCAAAATAAGAAAAAAGAAAATTGATGGTACTCGACAAGTTGTTTGAGCAGGAGAAAAGGTTTGGATTGCGCTGACACAAACACCAGAAAGACTTTAGCAGGTTCTCTTAACTATAAGTTTGTAATACAGATTTTATTGTTATAACAGCAACAATATGATTGTATTTTCCTAAACATTTACAAATATATATTTCGGAAAAAATTATTGTCTGAAAGTTATTAGAGAAACAATAAAATACGAGAAGTTCTTTAAGACAATGCTTTATTGCTTCTGAAGTATCGAAAATATTTGATAGCTCATATTTCTATGATAATGATAACACTGAATCTTTCAAATAAATAAAACTGGCATAGCAACTTTTTGAGTATCAAAGGTTGTTGTGTATATAATAAGATTATACATGGGTGCTTTGATTCTTTGTATAACTAGGTGTATTAACAGCCTACTTACTATAGCAAAAAGATATGTAAGGTTCCAAAAGCGTTGATCAACGGTTTTGTAAACAAGTATCTTGGAACCAGTTTCTTGAAAGTATAATTGATTTTGCAATAATATCGTATAGCGTTAGTAAGGATAAGCTTGTACCTGTTTAAGATAATACTTTTACCTGTATAAGAGAATTGTCAATCGCTTTCAAACAAGGACATGTTAAATTAGTTACCATAACAAACAACGTAATAATTAACACGTTTGGTCTGAAGAAATCGAATGTAGTGTATCGGATTATAATATTCTCCACGAAATAATGTAGGTTCTTCAAAACAGGCTCAATCGTGGATTTGAAAGAATACGACACATAGGATTCGAAAACAAGGTACTGGCGTTATTAAAAGAAAAAAACAATTGATTGATGTTGAATGTTGTTAGTAGACGTTAGATATATTGTTAAGAATCAAAGCCAGGGTATTGAATGCTACAAAAATTTGAAGAGTACCATTCTGATACGATCAGTTCCTCATCTTGTAAAAAATACTACAGTTGTATCTATTGTCAATCATTATTTTGCTAATGTTGATAAAATAAGGGATTAATAGTGAGCATAGCACATTGAGAATAATATAAAAGTATTAGTTGATGTCATTAAATTCAATTGTAAAACATTTAGTTCCGTAAACTTAGATTCAACTGATACTCTCAGAGTTTCCGCAAACAATTTCCGTCGATTCGTATATACTGAGTTGTTCATATTAAGACCTGCAAAGTTATATTACTTATGCTATATAATGCTTACAAAAGTTTATACACCTGATTTAATTATCAAATAATTTATGTCTATGCCTGCAAAATCAGAGTAGAGAAGCCACTATTCCTGAAGGATAAAATGGAAGCGAGACGTAGCAACTCCCTTTTTCTCTCCTTTCTTCTCCCGTCCCCTCTTTTGCCCTTTACCAACCTAGTCTTTATTCTTCTCGATTTTCTTTTTGTTGCACAACACTGCGAGGTACATTCAAGTTAAAACACCTCTTTTTTTTAGGGTTGGAAACATAGAAACATGCGGTTTATTTCAAAATACGCACGCACTCTTTGTGAATGTGTGACATAGATAGCAGTACTGCACGGCACATAGGACTCTAGCAGTAGCCGTGAGAATGAGGACTGTTTCTGATACTTAAAATGGCGACGTTTTTATTATAAGAGCAGCGTATAATCATTCGTTTTCTACATTTGCGTGGTGTAACACCAATTGAAATTCATCGCCAGTTGATTGAGACATGTGGTGACGTTTTTATGGATGTGTCTAATGTGCCTTTGTGGGTACGACAGTTCAAAAAAAGCAAAACGTCGTGTGACGACAAACCAAATCAATCGTGGCCTCTCACTAGCCGGTCTGACGACATGATCAAGCAAGTAGAGAGACTTGTTTTGAAGGATCGTCAAATGAGTGTAGAATACATCGCCTCCAAAATTGACATTTTTGTGGGATCTGTGCACACAATCCTGAATGAAGATCTGAAAATGAAAAAAGTGTCCTCCAGGTGGGTGTCACAAATGTTGACAACTTTTAAGTAATTTTTTACACTGTCTACTTACCTGATCTGACTCCTAGCGACCTTTAGATGTTTCCAACGTGGTCGCAAATTCACTAGTCGTGCCGTCCATTGGTCAAAGAAGGCTCCTAAAGAAGCGTTTGCAGCAGCCATGGAATTATGGCGTCTACTTTGTGAAAATGTGTACGGCTGCAGGGAGATTACGTCGAAAAGTGGCACAAGTTTCACAATTTTCGTGTTATTAGTTTGTGAGGTGTTATAACTTGAACGCACCTCAAATACCTATTACATTTTAGCATATACAATTATTCATACTGTTTGAAGCTTTGAACCATCACCTGTAATTACAACATATTTAAATTAATTGTAACTCGTTGCCAAAAAGAATTTACTATAAACTCTCCCACAATCAAGTATAGAATTATAAGAATTAGCACTTATTTAAAAAGAATCGAAGAATAATCATATAAAAAAGCCAGAAATAAGTAAGTCCCAATGTAATTAAATCCAAATAACTTTTTTCGTAAAGAATTTCGTCATACAGTTGAAGAGGTTTTCTATTAGAATGGAGGAATTAAAAAATACATATAACCATCCCAAAATACTGCACGGTCTATCAGAAATACTAAACAGATTATTGGAAAGAACATAATCAATAAAGAATAATATTTATTTATAAGTTATTCATAAAATTACGCAGTAATTAACAAATAGCCTAAACTATATCGTAGATTAATAACAAAATAAAATGATTTCAAAATATCATCGGTCGGCATAAGCATGCAAGAGATAAAACGTAACTCTAAGCTGTTACAGTAAAAAAAGGGTTTTTCTTCCTGTTATGATAATAAAACAAAAATTAGAATTTATAGGTGAAATACTTCTAGGATGCCATGCTATCTAGGTTAATTTCGTAATTCGAAATAAGAAATATAGAAATCATTTTGTGCTTCAAAAGTTTGCAAAGAAATACTTCTTATTCTAGATGAGCACATGTTGCATTGTAAGCTTGTGGAAACTTTCCATAACAACGTCTTACCAACGCAGCTATACAAAATACTTTTTGCGTCCTTCGATCAGTACGAAAGATAACTCTATTTTGGTTTGAAGGAATTCTTAGCAAAACAAGCTTCTTCAACCCAAAATAAAATTATTTATGCTAAAAGCCAATTCACGCAAGAAAGCTCTGATATTCATCGACGCTCCTTTGCCAATAACTTTAGCTCCATCAATAATGAGAATTTTAATTTAAACAGGCCTCTAAAAAAACTTTTAGTTTAACAGGCCTTAAGCGAACACCTCAAATATTTTGCTCTCTCACCAAAAGTTGTTATTTAAAGAAAGAGTACAAGCAAAGGAAAGGTAGTAGATCAAAAGCTACTCAAATATACAGAGTAAAAAATATACTAAGTAATATATTACGTATTTTTAAAACCACAGAACTTTCTTAAATCGTTTACAAATACAATACAATATTTTATGCGTCACTTTTCAGGGTAAAATTTAAAGGAAACGTTTCATGAAAAGAATTTTCTAGTTATACCAAGAAATTTTATTTATTATTTGAATCCTTTGCGAATTCTAAAAGAATATGTACTTATTCATTCTTTTGTTAATTCTTTAAAATAAACCAAAATTTAGATTTAGATTATTATTCAGATAAAATATGAAAAAAATTATGGTAGAGTTATTAACATAAGTATATTTATAACTTTTAAAATAAAAATGTATGTAGTGTGCTAATTATATTAACATGTGTAATAGCATGAAAACACAAAACAAAATGTTTGTGTAGCACAGAATGTCGGAACAAAAAGAGCAACTGCGTTACATCACGTCCAATGTAATCTAAACTACATAGGCAGTTTAACAAAAATATACATATAATGAAGGTTTTGATTTTTATGTAAATGAGGTATTATGAAATTAGTTGATTATATTAACAGCATTCATACAACAACAGCAAATTTTTGTCGTATATTTTTGAATTTCAGCTAAATAGTTCATTAGAGATACGATTCTAACTACAATTATTGCAACATACAGGGTTTGTCTAGAAAGTATCAAAAATAATTCAATAAAAACAAAATTATTGCAGGTAATCATTTATTTCTTTAAAATTCTACATTCTAAAAATCTACATAGCGTTTCCACCGGGCCTGCATTGAATGTTTCCTAAAATGCGAAAACTGAAATGCTGTTTATGGACTCTCACCGCCGACTCAAAAAAGATTTCTTTCAGAACGGATTTAAGTTTTAGGAATAGAAAGAAGTCGGGCAGGACCAAGTCTGTACGGTGATACTTGCCCAAAAATTCTCCAGACACATTTCATGCACTACGGTTTTTGGAAAATTCAGCTCCTGTGTTATCAATCGAACGCCGATCGAAGTCCAAAAATTATTTGACTTTCAACAAATTTTTATTACTACGGCTCGTTGACGGACGTTCTTTACATTCTTCGTCTCCCACGGTTTCCTTTCCCTCACGAAACATCTTGTGCCGTTCAAAAATCCTTGATTTTGACATGGCTTTCTCTCCGTAGGCTCTCCTTGCCAGGTTCAAAGTCTCGATGGCAAATATTGTGAGTTTGACAAAAAAAATTCACAGCATAACATTGCTTTAACGTACGCTGCATGTTGAGTCCAAGACGCGTCCCCAATACATCGTTTGTGGAAAACGCAATCCCCACTCTCTCAAGCCTCGGAGGCAACTGAGGCGGGTCGCACTCTTTACCTAAAACCCCCTCCCCTCAACCATCAACCCCGCCGAAAACCACGTTTTTCTGGCCCTTCTTCTTGGCTAGAAAAATTATTCCCGATCCTCTCTGGACAAACCATGTATATGTGCTGTACTACAACATCACTTAATTTCCCTTCATATGTATAAAATCTAGAATACTACGGAAATGTTTGATTTTTGGTTTTACAGTGAGTTAGGTCTTAAAGAAAATATAAATATAAAAAAAATAAAAGAATAATTTATCATACCAATTATTAAGTTACGACTGTGTTTACTTTAAATTTTAATAATATTTTATTTAAATATTTTTTACAACATTTAAAATGGTTGTATTCCGATTGAATAAGAAAAAACTAGAGAGAGCAGTTCATGGTTATTTGCGGCATATGTCCCATATACTATATATTCGAAGCTACAAAGAATCAGATTGCGATTTTGATCATTTTATGGTGGGTGAAAAATTTAGAGAAAAATTTCTGAAAAAGAAGAAACCAAAGCGATGAAAAACAAACTTTTAATTTAGAAATATTACTGAAAATGAAACAATCGCAGCTGAATACAGTGAAATGATTTCAGAAAAAGTTAGAAAAAAAGAATAACTAAAAAGGACAATAGAAGAAAACTATGAAAAATAAGAAATGCACTAATAACAAATTTAAAAATGTTAGGAAAAGGGAAAATAGGAAGGAAAAGAAAATAGTTATGTGAAAGAGCGACAACAAAAAGAAATAAATCTAAAATGAGAGTATGGGTCATAAAAGTTAGAGAAAATTGAAGATAGGTACAAAAAGTGAGAATGCAAAAAAGAGAATTCCAACCACGAGTGACATTGCGCAAAAAGGGCAATAGGAAACTTACTGGTGGCAAATAAGAAATAATAAAAAGATGGAAGCAATACTTAAAAAGTTGTTAAATATAAGAGAGAAAATCAAGACAGGAAAAGGCCAAAAACTGACAGAGTGGCAAAAAGAAGACAACGTCGCAATTGCAATAGATCAGAAAATTAAAGAAATTATATATACTAACTTGCAGCGAAAATATTAAAATTTACGTGTATAGACATAATCTAACTCAGAAAAAAGGCAGTAGTAGAATATTAGTATAGATTTGGGGAGCGGGGAGGTCAAATTTACGTTAAATCATATTTTTACGATGCGGCAAATTAAATAATAGAAAGAAGCTATGGAAGAAATATAGGCTTATTTTAATTATTTATAGATTTAAATGAAGCATACGACTCATTTCAAAGAGCACAAATGTACAAAATATTAAAGATGTTTTAAGTACCAACAAAATTAATTATTTTAGAAAAATTTAGTCTAAAATAGAAGTTGAAAAAGTTACATTAGAGATATTTAAAATTCAGGAAGAGCTGCGACACGGTGATTCCCTATCTTCAGGTTTATTTACTTTGACGCTAGAATGGATAAAAAGACAAGTACCAATTACAAAAGTAAAATGGACAATATTAAATAAAACTATACAAATCCTCGCATACACAAACGATCTAGTTATAATATAAAAAGTAAGTTAGAATTACAAGCAGAGTTTATATTG
This sequence comes from Sinelater perroti, assembly GCA_036346155.1. Taxonomy (NCBI): domain Eukaryota; kingdom Metazoa; phylum Arthropoda; class Insecta; order Coleoptera; family Elateridae; genus Sinelater; species Sinelater perroti. The sequence continues at coordinate 891,855 of JARFIY010000303.1, read as the reverse complement.
TTAGAAGGAACTGCAAATAACGTGGGGCTTAGCATAAACTAAAATAAATCCAATTTTATAACATCTTCTCGAGGGAGCCTGAAACCCTTAGACTCTTTGCAGGTAGCGGATAGAGGAATTCCCATTAGATATGATGGGTAAGAAGGAAATAAAATACCTCTCGCGAACCAGCAGGCCTAGTGGTAGGCAGCTGCACTACTAGTACCACCTTCAGTAGATGTCACGAAAACAGGAACAGTGTACAGAACATAATATGATGGCGGGGATGTAGTACATTTGAACGGCATTATAACAGCGGAACGGAAGGCAATGGAAAACCACCGCTCTATAAATTCCCAGGAAATTAAAACTTAACTTGCTTTTTTTTAATATTACGAAATTTTTATTTAATTATAAAAGCATCATTAAATAATTCTTTCTTTATTTTTAATTGACTAAGCATTGTTAGTATATTTGTTACCACACAGAATTTTATAAAAATTATTATTCTTTATTACTAGTAGAATGGTAGCTAAAAAAAGTTTGTAAAATTTAGATTTTGACCTCTTTCTTTATTGGGCAGTTTCTGGTTAGCTAATGTATTTATATACCACACACTTACCACTCTTTACCGAATTAATACATTAATATATTTTAGGTTTTTCTAATTTGTGCTTTTTACAGAGGTGCTTTAATTTATATAATTATGTATACACTTTGCAAATTAATAGTCACACAAATAAGTAGGGATTGTGTAGAAATAGTGTTAAATATTCTGTGCATTAAAGTCAACGGGAAAAAATGTGTTTAGTTCTGATATTTTAAATTTTTGTGTACTGTTGTAGGATCAGCTTAACGCTAACAGCATAAGTGGTACTATTTTTTAAGAATTTTTTGGTTTTTTCAAATTTATATATTTTCGACACTTACAATTACTTTAAATTATGAAGATTTCTAGCAAGCAAGTAGTAAAATATTGTGACATAATAAAAATAACAGTTAGCAATATTAGAAAAAGTTTGACGACACAAGCTATCAAAAGCTTAAGGGCAGCAATAAAAGCTGTTATGTATGATAATCTTAACACCATTAACAGCATACTTTCATAACATACACAAACACATGTAAGTTATTATTTTAATTTTACATAATCTCTCTTATAAATATCCTCAAATTAATTGTGAATAAAACATGAAAAATTAAAAAATTTAGAACATACTTTGTTATCTACCAAATGAATATCTGTATCTATATATTTAAAAACAATTTACTTTTTTTTTAGAGGCGCTATCCCTAATAAGGATGCATTTTATTATTAAAGCAGAGGTAGCATTCATTTGAGTTTCCAATAGTAAAGCTACGTGATTATTCTCTGTGTTCTAAAACATCAAATACAAGTTGATAGCCTAAAGTCAGTTAAATGGTAATAATTGAATTGAATAATATATTTTATAATTCTAAAATTAAATTAAATTTGGTAAGCATTATTTACAATAATAAAAAATACCTGTTAGAAGTGACCAAATAGCCAATCCTAATTTTAAGGTGTCTTGTCATTTGCTTTGCGGCCATATTTCATAGCGTTGGCGCCGCGACTCTTCTAAGTACGTGAGAACCATGTAGTTTGCGCCGCACTTTTTAACTACTTGAAGACCAAGGCGTTGTAATTAGTGTTAAATGCTTTTTTGGAACATTTTGGCAATATACCAAAAATTAGACCGATTTGAAAATTATATTAAGGGCTGTGCTGATACAATCGTTTTTAATTTTAAACCATTTATTTTTTAGCCCACGTTATACATATACTATTATACACTATATACATTCATATTATTCTAATTTTTGTATGTAATCAACTGCCTTTAAATAGGATTTTACATTTTTTGTTCCCGTATATTTTCGAAAAACATTTTCTATTTTTATATCTAAATTATTATAAATTGTTTTTCGACGTTTATGAAGCAACTCCAATTCTGCTAACAATGGTAAATTTACACTTGATATTCACTATGACCTTAAGACGACTTTTTTTATTAACAAGTTTATAAAGTTTGCCGTGCCAGTCTTCCATTGCATTATTCGTACTGAATCTAGAAAAAAAGCAGTGGAAAAAAATCGATGGAAAAAAATCGGTATAATATTAAAATTCAACAAATTTAATTTATTAAGAAATAAATGTACACATTTATTCATCTAATTATTATGAATTACACAAAATCTTATATTATGCAGTATTACTCTTAGTAAATTATGCGAATGCGAAACCAAAATAATATTTATTCTAAAGAAATACTTAGTTACAGCTGCCAATTTTTTTAAGTTGAATAGTGTTCACTGGAATCTCATTTGTTGCCACATGGCTGCTTTCTAGTAAATTCATTTCCTTAATCCACGATAATCCTTAATCCAAAATAACAAAAAGTGAAAATCTGAAGACTGGGGGACTGTAATTATCGTTGCGCTTTCTCCCGAAACAAGGTCTTTCTTGTTTATTTCTAAATGAATTATTTCATGAGTTTCTGGAATACTTAAACTAAACCCCTTGCTAACGGTTTTCCAAAAACAGTGAAAATACCAATGACCTGATTTGCCAAAAGTTTCTACTTTTACTACTAATATTCCTATAGTTTAAATAAATACCTACCGGCATCGATAAACATCTTTAGTAGGTAGTTTGTTTATTTGTGCGAAATGTCTAATTTTGAATATATTTCAAAGAAGACTGACAAGCCACTGCTCATTACCGATGATTTTGTGTATCGGAGGAATAAAATAAATAAGAACGGCTCAATTGTTTGGGTAACTACATATTTTATAATATAACATAATATTATAAAATACTCCTACATATTTATTTGTAGATGTACAAACAGGAAAAATCGTTACAATGTAAAGGGTTGATAATAAATGGGAACTTAGTATCTTGTCAACAAAAACATATACGTACGTATGTAAGAAGAGAACTAGAGAAGAAATGTCTGTTCTGGTAAACCACATTTTTAAAACATAAATTAAAAAATGTTTTGATCATGAATTCGACCTGGTGTAATGCTCTTGCAGTTGTGCAAGATCCTGTGAATGCAACACAAGTCATAGTTCCAGAAAATTTGAGAACCTTTGAAGATGGAAATCATTTTTTGCTATTACACGATACCGAGGATTACAAACGAATTCTTGAATTTTTCCACAATACTCATTAAAAAAATTTCTAAGATGCACGAATGTTTTTTATTGATGACACATTCAGTAGCTGTGCTAAGTAATTATACACAATACATGCTGATGTGAGAAGCAACCATATGGCAACGCATATGGCTGCAGTAATTTTTGCATTGTTGCCAAATAAAACTGAGAAGACATGCCTTTGTTTATTCAACTTTAAAAAAAAGAATTGGCAGCAGGGTATGTTAAAATGCGTAATTTTGGCTTTAAAATTGCGGTTTTCAAGGCAAGAATTTAGGTTTATTAATTTTTTGACTTTCTAATTTTACAAATTGCTAACGAATCTACTATTTTCGTTGTTTCAGGTGCTTATAAAGTCTTTTCCATGGTTAAACATACGAGGCTGCCTGTATCACTTCAACCGAGAAATGTGGAAAAAGGTACAGGCGATTATAGAAATCTAGAAGGAACCAGAACACACGCAAATGTGTTACTTTAGCATATTTGAGAAGACGCATTCCTTACGTTTACGCAAAAGGTGAGAAAATAACTGAATTCAACGATTACTTTGTTAGGCAGTGGTTGGAAATGACTCCATTCCCCTCGCCGCTTAGTAGTTCCATAACAAAAGGCATCGGTCGAACAACGTTGTGTAAGGCTGCCACGGCAGGCTTAATAAACTTATAAAAAAAAACATGTACACCCTTATCAATATTTTAAGATCAGAATCGATTGCAAGTGTTAATTTTCATTGGGAGAACTAGGGTTACTGTAGTATAAACGCACAAAAACAAATTATATAAATTTAGAGATAAAAATAGAAAACGTGCTACAGATATTTGCAGAAACAAAAAATTTAAAATTTTGTTTAAAAGCACTTACTGATAAATAAAAATTGGATTAACAAAATGTATTTTCTATAATTTGTAGGACTATTTATACTGCACTATATATGGTGCTAGATGATGTATAATATATATTATATAAGGACTACGAATGCTTGTGTGTCCTTCCACTCAAAATTGAATGTTAGTTTTTATTCTTGTCATCCTAATATTTTTCAGTTTGCAAATATTCTTTTAAATTTTCAGACAGATACATACATAAACCAAAAACGTGCTTTAAATGGTCGAAAATTGTAAGAATTGAAGTTAATTAAGAAAAAATAATTTATTAACGACGAGTTAATTAAATTGCGCAAAAATAATGTTAACTATATAGCAAGTTCGATTTTGTTAAAAAATGTTTTACCATTTTCAATTTAGTACATAATTTCTCTGGTGTTTTTAATACAATAAGTCATTTATTTTTATCTCATTTAATCTCTGTACTTGCGTACCGGGGCACAACTGATGGCGAACCTTTTTGCATTTACGGATTAGAATTGATTATTGGGTGACAACTGATGCCTATCCTTAATAACTTTGCGGCGCAAACTACACGGTTTTTAGGTGCCTATAAGAGTCGCGGCGGCAACGCTACGAAATATGGCCACGGCTCGAATAAGACTTTAATACCATGTTTTGTATGCATTCCGCTTCAACAATATATCCGTACAATCAAAGTGCACCATATATACCAGCAGGCAATGTGTCTTATTTATAGCTGATTTTACAACAACCATCAGAACCATGTTTTAACTACAGCTATCAACAACTAAATATGTAATTACTCAGTGAAATAATACATAAGCGATTACACCACTCTCTGTTATTGATTGGCAAATAGTCAAAAATAGCAAACAACCAAAAACAATAAAAAACAAAGAGCTTTTAAATTAAAGCAAACTAAACAAATATTAATTAAGTACGGTACTGTATTAAATAACCGATGTAGCAGCTATCATGAGAAAAATTAAATTAAAGAACCAAAACTTTCACCAATTTTTATTGTTGGAGTAGGAAATACAAATGCTCTAATCGTACAATTAAATAAAATATCAGACGACAAATGTCAGACCAAAGTATGCAGTAGTAATCAAGTTAAGCTAACCAAATATACTAATATTATAAAAATTTAAAAAAAACACTGAATATCTCACCCAACAAAATAAGGTTTTTTGACTTTTATTTAAAAATGTCCTTTACCAATGCAGAAAAATTAAAATAAAGATCTAAGACATAAAACTCACAAACGTGCGGAACATCATAAAACTAAATACTCACATTTTTGTAGGTTTGAAACCAAAAGACAACAATAAAAAATTTACAATTTGAAAGTGCTGATAAACTAAGTGACATTTGAAGCACCAGATACAAAATAAAATATATGCGGTGTCAAGAATATGGCTACAAAAAAAAAGGTTTTGCAACAAAAGTCTGTGATGCGTGAAGTACATAGGTTAGAAGTAACACAAAAGAGGCTACAGCGTTTGCGAATCATCTAGCAAATGTTTTCCAACACAATATAGATGCTGCCGACCATAAACAATAAATTGAATGTACCATATTAAATGGGCCTATCAATAGAACCTTATAGAAGTTAAGCAATCTTATGAAACATGAATCCCAAAAAGATACTCTAATTGATCTTGATAGTTATTAGTAAAGTGTTACAACTAAACTTTACTACCAGTTGTAACATTTTTAAAAAGGATGATACCCATCACTGATAATAACAAACTAATTTCTAATACTTAGTACAATTTTATAAACCAGTATGGAATTATTGAACATTTATTGACATTAGGCAAGCCTTCAACAGAATATTAGACAAAGCACTTCTGTTCAAACTCAATAAAAGTTTCCCATGCAGTTTTATTGTTATTTTTAATTTATATTTTACAAACAAATACTTTTTTGTAAAATATCACGTACACTCTGGATTAACACCGATAGCATATAAAGTACCATAGAATAGTATCTGCGATCCTGTCCTGTACCTTTTGTATACTGCGGAGTCATCGACAAAAAAAAATGCTACACCTGTCACGTACTCAGATGGTACTGCAGTACTGGCAGTTACTCCACCACAATATTTTCAACAAAACTAAAATAGATTAAAAAACTGATTAACTAATTGGAAAACCAAAACAAATCACAATCTATTCACGTAACATGTATATTAACCAGAGATACTTATGAAAACTGAATAAAAATTAAAAGTTGATTTATCCAACAACATAAGTCTTTAATCTCGATTAATCTAGAAGAAACGATCCTCTGGCCACACCCGACGAGGATAAGTTTTGCTAAAAACACATGTCTTAGTATTGATTGTAGCCACAGTACTAATAGTGTGGATAACAAAAAAAAACTGCTTTTAAAGAAAAACTAAAATAAAAACAAAAAATTCCTTTTTTTAGAAATAGCAAGGTACTACAAAAAGTTCGAGCCACAAATCTAGAGTTTGAGTAAAATGTAACAAGGTTAAGAAATTACTCCGCAATCCGGCGCAGACGAGTTCGAGCCTCGCTCAACGCATGAATGGTATATGATGCTTTAGCATTAATATTTCCACCGAATTTCAGCTACCCATCTTTAACACGACGACAAAATTTTACACAGCAAGCTTTTACTTATCAAATGTCTTATTTTCGATCACCGCAACTCTACAATAAAATTATAACTCAATACCAGAAAATTCTACTAAGAATAACATGAAAACAACAAGCAAACAAGAATCATTAACAGAAAATGACAACACACGGCAAATTAAAACATTTACGAAAAGAAAGACATATAACTTTCCAACAGAAATTAAAGAAATAACACCCACGACAGATGTCTCAACCTGAAGATAATAGTAATTCTTAAGTAAACAACGCAGTACAACAACCTAAAACGTCTAGACCACCGCCCATCTTTATGGATAGCGTCTTTTCTTTTTATGGTAAGGCTCTACGCCCCACGTGGGAGCACGGCCTGCGAACTGAGAGGTTAAGGCTCTCATACGTTCGCTCTCTCTGCCCGGTCGTCGCGCACCATCTCTGATGCGGGGCGATGTGGCAAGCACCGCGCCTAAGATGGCCGCCATTATTACCCCTTGTTCGAATGATCGCAGGTACTCAATTATTTTTAGTGACTGTGTAGGCCACCCGCCAGGCATCAGAGAGCACCGGGAATTGAACCCGGGTCCGTCAGCATCGCAGCCCGCCCCTCAACCATGGGACCACGCTGGCACTGGATAGCGTCTTTAATTATACTCAAATAATGAATAATTTATCGAACGTCATAGCAAAAGAAAAATTTTATACCAAAACTTTAACGAGGAAGACAATCGAAATTAACGTTCAAACCATAGACACCTTCAGATGATGAAATAATATGTTACATGTGCTAACTTAAAGAAGATCGAGTATACAGAGTTGCAATCAGAAATCTTGACCACTTTATATCAACAAAATTAAGTGAAATAAAAATGGTTGAAGTATGACATATAAGTGATGGGGTAACAAAAAATCTAGTATATTTATGTATATTTCACCTTAAACAAAAAAAAACAACAACAATAACATATATAAAATGAAATACTTAAGTAACGTTAAAAGTTTTAGTTGAAGCACCTAGAAAGAAAAATGTAACACCTCAATGCACGTGGCGTCAGGAATATGGGCCCATATGTTTGTGTTAAATCTGGCAAAAAACATAATACTATCACTTGTCAAAAAGCTTGAAACACTCCTATCAAATTATAAATGATATTCAGTGTACAAAGATCTATAAAAGGCAAAAGAAGATTCTAACAGAAAAAAAATAAATAATTGCCAGTCACAAGTACCGATCTTAAATAAATTTCCTCCTTTATGAAATCAAGTTGTCGCTTTACTATTGAAGGGTAAACACCTACGATAAACGCGCTCTGAGATAAGTACAGTTCAAATGCTATCGTGATAACGCGGCCACGGCCGCTTTATCATTATAAGTGCAGCAAATATTAATAATTCTAGCAATAAAACTTACTTGCTAAAGACGACATGTCCCTCTTCTCACAATCAGGAGGGATGAAAACCCCAATGTTACCACCAACGGCAATGAAAACACATGACCACACCCAGATGATTAACGGCCAATCGCCACAAATAACAGGTAACTACATTCCTTAACCATAATAAATATTTTATTCCCAACCCTATTTACAATCTCAAAACCAAACCTAAACTCCTAATATCCCACCTTACATAGGCAGAACAAAATATAAAACGGAAATAGAAACCAAACATGCATAAGATAATCAATACTGGCTCAACTTATACTCCACAATATTCGCATAGTTCAAGGGATGAACCGCGTCTATTTTTGGTAAATTCTCGGCGTTTCAGCATCGGCTTTGATGCCATTTTCAAGAGGTTAGCTCTTCACTCGGGGTCTCAATCTGCCTACTCCCCAAGGAGAGCTATGAGTCTTTGAATAAGACTGAGCTTTTGTGTGACCTGCTTGATCCTTTATAGGGCTGGAAGTGAAAGTTTGTTTGGCGGGAGATGCGTTGGGTTGGGGAAAGTTTGTAGGATTAAGGGTGTTGCGTAATTGGCGGTGCGGAGCAATAAGGGACTTCCACATGACAGGCAAACGCTGGCTGTCATCTCTTGTGTTGAGGCACTGTGGGCAATTGAAATAGAGAAACGCCCACAGTGCCTCAACACAAGCTCATGGTGAAACTGCTGTAATAATTAAAAATTCTATTAACCATTATCAAATACATAGCTATACGGAAAATTATCTACAAGCCACCAGTGTGTTAATTTCGAATTCCACCGTATCACTAACTATTACGGCAGTGTACCTTCCTCCAAGACACAAGGTTAAGCAAGAACAATTTCAACCATTTTTTAACAACTCTGTGTTGCAGGAGGGGATTACAAAGCCAAACATACATACTGGAGATCCAGACTCATAACCCACAAAGGACGCGACTACACAAAGCATTGGAAAGCAATAACTTAAAGCACTTATCTACGGGCGAACCTACGCATTGGCCGTCAGACAGAGATAAAATACCCGATCTAGTAGATTTCTGCATCACTAAAGATATTACTCTAGATCTAGCTATAGCAAAATCATGCTTTGGCCTATCATCCGACCACTTCCCGGTGTTAATCACGCTATCCGATAGCCCAGTGTACAAGGATAGCTAGCCTCGCTTAGGTAACAAACACACTAACTGGGATATGTTTAGATGTCTGGTAAAAAAGAAGTTGACCTTATCGATTCCCCTTAAAACTAAAGAAGATATCGAAGATGCCGTTAAGTTCTTTAATGATACCATACAATAGGCAGGTTAGGACGCAACGCCAGAGACACTAGAGAAATCACCGATCAACAAATACCCCCCCAAAAATCAAGCAAAAAATTGAAGAAAAAAAGAGATTTTGGCACAGTTGAGAACACCTTATAGTAAACAATTATACAACGTAGCAACACAGGAGCTAAAAGAGCTACTTAACAATAATAAAAACAAATGCATTCAAACATACCTTTAAGGACCTCCACCTACAGAAGCTAATGACTATTTCTTATGGAAGGCGACAAAAAAAACTAAAACGATTTACCTCGCCACCAATTAGAATTCTGCAAGGCGCCTGGGCTAAAAGCAATGAAGAAAAGGCACACTCATTTGCGGAACACTAGCGGAAGAACTCCAATCATATCCACCAGAAAACAAACTTAAACAAGAAGCTGAGATTATTCGTCTTTTGAAGAACCACCGTTTCAACATTTTAAAACCACTGACATCCTAGAAGTGATTTCCTCTTTGAATCCTAGAAAATCCCCCGGACACGATTTATTTACGGGCAAAATCTTAAAAGAGCTACCTACCATGGATTCAAATATCTCACGCAATTATTCAACGCAGTCCTACGCATAACATGCTTTCCATCTCAGTGGAAGGCTGTGCAGAATATTCTAATTCTAAAACCTGTGAAATCGCCAAATGAACTAAAATCCTACAGACCAATAAGTCTCTTGCCTATTGTTTCAAAGGTATTTGAACAGCTACTTCTGAAAAGAATCACTACAATAACAAACTAGTGCCCAAACACCAGTTTGGCTTCCGACGTGGGCATTCCACAATACAGCAGGCCCATCGACTATTTTAGACAATTAATGAAGCCTTTTAAACAACACTATTATTCAGCAGCCTTTTTTGACGTCTCATGAGCATTCGATAACGTATGGCACACTGGTTTTCTTTATAAACTACCTCTTCTCCTTGCACTGAATTATTTCCTTATCCTTGAATGTTACCTATACAATAGACACTTCCTAGTAAAATTTAAAACTGAGTACACCAAACTGTTTCCAATAAAAGCTGGGGTACCTTAGGCCGGCGGCCTTGAACCCTTCCTGTATCTGCTGTACACTCCAGATCTGCCAACTACCCCAGAAACTCTAACAGCAACATTTGCCGACAATACTGCAATTCTAGCCTGTGACAGCGTTCCTGCTATTGCCTCCCAGAAATTACAAGCAAACCTAACAACAATCCAACAATGGTTAAACAAATGGCGAATGAAAGTAAATGAGTCTAAGTTTATCATATAACGTTCACCACCTGTAGAGATACATGTCCTTTGGTCCGTTTAAACAACGATCAATTACTTCAAGAAAATGAAGTCAACTATTTTGGACTGCATCTCTACAGAAGACTTACTTGGCGTAAACATATATAAATCCATAATCAAACCGGTATAGATATACGGTATTCAACTCTAAATCTAACATAGCAATATTAAAACGATGTCAATCGAAAATACTAATGACGATCGTAAACGCTCCCTGGTTTATGCCGAACGCAATCATTCTGAAAGACCTCAAAATAACAACAGTCAAACAAGAAATCCAACGCTACAATACCAAGTAGAGTGACCAAATAAGTGCGCACTCAAACAATTTAGTGTCAAATCTTACCAATCCTCCCCCTAACCGGAGATTACAAAGACATAATCTGATTAACAAATTTTAATCATCTTAAGTAGATTAGATTAGTTTTTAAGTTACTTTCCTAAAAATCAAACTGGCCCTAAAGACCAATTGTTACAGAAGCTAGCTACTGAACCCTCTTCTAGATGCCTGATATATATTATACACACCATTTGCTGAATGCATTTATACAGTTTGTAAATAAATGGGATACATAAAAAAATTAAAGTATATCAAATGCACGTCACCTAAGATTACAACAAAAACATTAACGACTTTCGCGCAAGTAACTATGGCTAGAAAGAGCACAAATTCTAACAGAAAAACAATAATTGGAGAACCACTGTCACAATTTCTTGCAAAATTAAAAAATGTGCTTGTATAGCTAATTCATCGAATTAGCATGATGGTAATGGTTATCGTTATATCTAAACAACCTTAAAATAATTTCATCATTACGCATGGTATCATAGAATACAAATGGATTAAATAATCACATCCCAAAAATAACAATATTTTTACAACCACAAAAAATTGCTTATCTCCGAAACTAATACTACAGATAAAACTGTAACTAAATACTACATTGTATAATTTATAATACAAATAACTCAGATGGAAAGGCTTACGCAGGACAAACGGAATCGTTCTATAATACAACACTTTGACTTATTTTGGTATCAGACCAATACAATTCAGAACACATTACTACAAATAGATACTAATGCCTACCCCTTAACCATTGCAGATATTTACCGCCCTTTTCAATATCGCATAATAAGCACGAAGAGTATTTCCAAAAGTTTAGTAATAAATTTATAATCGCTATCGACTGCAACACTAAACACACCACGTGGGAAACGCATTTAATTACTCCGAAAGGACGGAACCTCCTACGCGCTATTCAAAAAATAAACTTGAATTATTTATTAACTTGTAAATCCACTTAATGGCCTACCAGTCTTAACAAAATCCCAGATGCGTTAGATTTTGCGATATTAAAAGTCATTGCTAATACGTTTAATGAGATTTAAAATACCTAGCATTGTAATTTCACCTATCAGAAAAGCCGACAAAATATGTATCAGGACCGACATTAACAAAGCAAACGTATACGGTAAACATCTTTCGCGTCCTTGCAACGCCACAGTCAAATGTAAATAACACTAAAAAAGAAATAAAAAAGTCCCGACCATTCAACTAGGGGTCTGTACGAAACTGTGAAATAATATTATAATTCTACATCAATTCCAGTTCTAAACACTTCGCATGATGGTAAATGCTTCTTGGTACGTTAACAACCAGACCCTTTCCGAAGACCTTAGGATTCTTAGGTATTCATCAAAATCTAGTAATTAGCATCTACTACACAAAAATGATCTTGTAAATCAACCAGAACCAATTACACCAAGAAGATTAAAGCGCCACTGGTCACATAGCCTTGCCCCTTAGCCCTTATATTTGGGAATAAGGGGTTATACTACCCAGGCGCATCGAAAAATGACCGTTTCTTTGGAAATTTTTTTCTCGGAAACTATTCAATGGATCAAAATTAAATTTTGAGACTTTATTAAACATGTTTTAAGGTATTTAAAAAAAAATTTTATTGTAACTTTTTATACAAAATGGCGTTTTGACAAGTGATAAACCGAACATGGATTTTTTACGAGGAGCCAATCTGCGTACATCAGAACGTTCTCCAAACAGCACCTAGAGCAAATAAAAAATTTTTCGTTAATCTACATGAGTTTTGCCAGGGAAGTACACACGATTATTCATTTTTATCAAAAATTCGCAAAATGGCAGCAGTTTGAACTTTTTTTTTCGTTTTTTCACTAAAAATCGACCTTAAATTGTTTATAACAATCTCAATTATTTATTAATCTTAAAAATCGTGTGTACTTCCCTAGATAATCTATCTAAGAAGTTACAGTTAAAATTTCAAGTGAATCCGACGAAAATTGACTGAGTTACGGTGTACGCAGTTTTGAAAAATGTAGTTTTGACAAAAACGCGTTTAAAGTTTTAAAACGTATTTACTACATGAAATTTTTTAAATATCGGCTTGTCAATTTTTTGCCTTTACTCTGCTATCCCAGCACCGTATAACTGCCCTTCCAAGCATTCATTTTGCTCTTCTGCTTCTTTTCTGAGAAATGTAAGGTCCTTTCGAACGCTTTTTCGGTGTTTCGATGATAAGCGGTTTGCGGCTTTTACTCGATGTTCATCGGTTTCCATGATAGAATTGTATAATTCTGAACTGATCCTCGGCTGAAGTGTGCTCATGACATCTAAAAGTCCTCGAAAACCATCGTTGTAGGTTATGACAGCGATGTCAGTGGCGATGTCAACCACTGCTTTCCCACTGGAAACCGCTTTCGGTGCAATAGTGCAAACGACGGCATTTAGGCTTTCATTAGCGTTTTGAGTGAATCCTCCAAGACAACGGGAAAGAAGATCGTCTCTTGTCAAATCTTGATAGATTTTCTGTGCAGCATGGAAAACTTGCTTTGTCATGGCCGGTTTATGAACATAAATATCAAGAGTATTCGAGGCTTTTGCTCTTTGCCATGAACACCAAGAATCTTCTCCTACTGGACACATGTCGTGCTGAGGCTTTGGATCGGTAGATATTTTATGATACAATGTAGCATAAATTTCCTTGCGCATGTTTTCCACTGAATCAGTATTTCGACGTATAGCAAGACCATAATACACACTCAGTTCATCTATTAATTTACCAGTCAACTTGCCTCGACCTCCAAGATTTTTTACATCCTTTTTTAAATTACGCAGTCTCGTTCCAAGCCTTTTTTGTACGTGTCCGATGCACTCTTTCTTAGTAACAGAAAAATCACCATATGGTTTGGCATCTTGAATACTTTTAAATGTTTTGCTGTCACCATCACCGACGTAATAAGCGTAGCGAACGTTATACGTGGACTCGAAAACATTTCTACGTTGCGTCGGGCTCCATTTTCCCTGCACTTCCACTATGATTGGCATTGCAGTATGGTTCGTGCGATTCGTGCCATACTTCGTACTCAGCACTTTCCTTCCTTTTCTGCCAATACTCGGACTCCTTGCAATACTTTGATTTCACACAAATATCTATAACATTTCCTGTAAACCAACCAATCAAACTTGCGAAGCCATAGAGAGAAGAGAAGCCCCGCTTTCTCAATGATCCGTCTCCTGACACTGTGAGTCCCTCAAGTTGGCGTTTTTCAATAGAAATTTTCCTTTCGTCCTCAGCAGCTTTCCGTAAGACTTTTGATTTTACAGCGTCCGTTGCTACAGCTATACTTTTTACGATTTCGTCATACGACTTTTGAAACACCGGTTTTGGGAGACACATAAAGGCGCAAAACTTGCTTATTCCTTGAATTCCAATCCCAATAAGCCTCATAGCTACAGTGAGCCGCCTATTCACATCGTAAGCACGGCCATTAGTTAGAGGGCTACTGTCAACACTTGTATTCCCGCACTTTTCACACACAATTACAAGTTTGAATCCAAGGACACGTTTGCATGACTCCAAAAATGTCACACTACCTCCACATTTTTTGCATGCTAGAATTTGAGAGAGTGTGCTAAAAACAGCAAGAAAATTAATGATTCGATAGCCGAATGCAGCATCCACTTCGATTTCAGTCTCGGATGTCGAATATTTCATTTTTTTGCTAGCCTTGATACGTCCTCAGTGTCGCCTTCGAAGCCGTGAAGATTCGGCGGCTTAATTGCGGAGATTCTGCTTCGACTGGCACGAGAAGAGGAGCCTCTTGCCCCTTTTTTGTACACATTCTCACTCATTTTTATAAAAAACAACAATATAAACACTACCGTAACGTTAGTAAGCGCGCAACTCGGAATAACACGTGGAACTGTTTACTGCGTGTTTCTTCGCAGTTTAACGGTTATTGTAGCGTCCAATATGGCTTCTCTGAGATTTATTAACGCCATCTATATGTATTTTGATTGAATTAAATCGATTTGTACCGACAAAAGTTACCGACAAGCTATAATACATGTATAAGGCAGCACGCACGTGAGCGGTCTTTTTAAACGTTTAGGTGCGCTCGGATTTATCATGATAAAAGTAGTTTTTTGAATTTTTCCCTTCAAAATAGTATTTGCATATCATTCTTGGATAGTTTACACATCATTTAAGCCAATAAAAAAAATGAAAAAAAAAATTTGTTGAGTAGTATAACCCCTAATATCAATAGCCTTCCCTCAAGCCACTAACCTTCTCATACGATTTACTTAGTAATAGTTTATGTTAATAAGAGTAGATTTTAAATGAGCAAATATGTTAATAAAAAAAACTTTTTTGGTGGAAATATAATGGTTAAGTCATTTCTTTAAATCTTACTTCTAGCATAACTATAAAATTACATCAAACCGTGGTGTCACTGAAAAGAATTTTTTTTTCTCATTGCAGTTGTATGTATCATGTGGAGTTGCTTTTTTTGATTTACAATATATTATAGCAACACATTATATATTTTAAGTAATTTTAAATATTTTTATTTTTTTAATTTTGTAAGTAATTTGAAAATAAAAGAAAATGGCCGATTTTAGATTTCTACATTGTTTTCTTCAAAAACGCAGTAGAGAATAGTAGGCCTATTTTCATAGTATATTTCTTGTTGTTGTCTAGATACTCTTATAAGAACATCTAAATTTGTCCATCTTGGACGTTCCATATCCATTCTTTTTTTGTCCTTTTTATGTTCAGTTTTTATCCTATGCACTTTTGGCCAAGACTTGCAAGTTCTAGAACTCCACGCAAATTTGTCCCATTGCGGCCCATTTAACTAAGCTGTCTACTATGAATCATTACTTGCAGTCGTTCTCTTTAATACAAACATTGTTATTAGTTTTGGTCCAATCCAATCCATTCAATAAAAATCTGGTGTGAACATCACACGACTTTCCTTATCCTATTATTATATATTATAGCGGGTCCATCGTCTCGGCCCTGTGCTGCTCTCGACCCGCAACTTGTTATTTTAAAAAAGGACGAGGCGCGAGTCAAACACTCGAAAGCTGATTAAAATAAACAGTACAAGACAATAATTGACTCGTACTTAAAATTTTGCTACGTCAATGAAGGTAACCGTGCGAGCTCTGCCGCACGGCCTTCGCCATTATCGCCTGCGTGCTCCCTCCTAGCGGCCGAACGCTCCCCCCCGTCCTCTCACAGTCGGCCATGAAGCTTTCCGAGCGCGCTGTGATTGGTCCGTTTAATTAATTTTTAATCGGCTATAACTTATTACCAACTTTTATTTTAAATTCATGTTTATCTCATGATAACAAATCATTTTTATTCTCATAAATTTTTTGTATCTTCAACCGTTTAGATTCGCGACCGCTTTGCGACCGATTTTGCGACCTTGCGAACAAACGACTTGGCCGATTTTTACCAAAAGCTTCGCACTGCGTGCCTTATCTACAAGTAACATGCATACCAAATTTCAAGTCTTTAGCTCTTACGGTTCTTGAGATATCCTGTTTACTGACAGACCGACATACACATATACACACACACACACACACACACACGAACCAATGGCTCAAACCAACTTTTTTGGTGTCCTGAGGCTATATTTCGTCCAGAAATGTGTAAAACTGGGTAGGTCAAATTTCCGCCGATTACATTACTTTCCTTATTATAGGATAAGGAAAGTAAAAAAATAACTCTATATGGTCCAGTAATAATTTAAAACCATAAAAATCATAATCTGATAATTTCTTTGATAAATCTACGTCTTACTTCTATCAAATGCAACCAACATATTTTTTCTTCTGTTAGCTTTAGTTGTCAGTTAAAATATTGCTGTTCAAAATTGTTTCTATAAGAATCATGTTACTTAATTGCAGAACAATTCCTAAAATGACCCATCCGTGTACCATAGTCTGTTTGAAAGATAATCATTAGTAGGAAAACAAATAAAAGAGTTTTTTTTTTAATTTAAAAATAACGACTCTCAAAATGGTTCTTAAAATTTCAAATACGGGCAATATTAGAAATTGTGCATACAACCAATACAGGTTTGTAGCCAAGCAAACTGGTTTGATTAAAATCGGCCCGATCTGAATAGAGGTATTAAGAGAGCAAAACCGAATATCCAACGATGAACACATTTTAACTTTGTAGTTTTTACGTCATGCGCGAGCTATTTTACAACTCTGATTTCTTGGAACTCCGGTACTATTTTACACTGATAGCTTCAAGTCCGTGCCCAATATCACTAGGGAAATAATTTGTTCCAAAAATTGGCGGTTTTGGATTTTGGGGGGGGGGGGTGCAGAATAAACAAGGCTGCTCCGGCCTACGCAATTGAAAAGTTGAGACGTCAATTTGGATAGCATCACCCCGGATTTCAAAGAAATTCTAGTTAACCTTTTACTTACCTTTAGTACTCTTTCGATACGACTAAGCGTAAGTAAAATTATAGCAAACAAATAGGCTACTTTCCACAAGTTTTTGACCAATGACCTTTACAATCTGAAGAAAATTTATATAGTAACAATCATTAAAGAAATCCAGTCTTTCTTCATCATCATCATCATCAATCTGTTGTGGCCCACTGCTTAAAATAGGCCTCTTTTGTTCTTCTTCATGTGCTTCTATTCTATATAACCTTAAACCATTGCTTTCTTATATACTTTTTTACCTCATCCAACCATTGACGTTGTGGCCTATCTACACTTTTTTTGTTTCTTTGGACATCCAGTATAGCCATCTTTGCGAATCTTGTGTGGCATTTCAAATTATTTTTTATATCCACTTTTAAAAAAATCCTAATTTATTTTAAACATTTAAAGTAAAACAATCAATTTACAATTAGGAAAAAAGCTTCTTAAGATAATCTTCTTAATATATACAGGGTTTGTCCAAAAAGTAATGCAATTAAGTTCGTAAAAATATTTTCAAGATATCGTTACACACATTTAAAATTCTTCATTGTCCCATTGAGCATCCACAGACTTTTCCAGCGATCTTTTCATGCACGATATGTATCCTGGAAGGCGTCGACGAGAACCTCGTTTAGAGCCTTTGTCACGGTGATTTGGATCGCTTTAATAGTTCCAAAACGGGTTTCTTTCAGGGCGGACTCAATCCTCGGAAACAAAAAAAAAGTCTGCCGGAGCCAGATCAAGACTGCAGGGGAGCTTCGTTAGAAACTCCTAGACGCGAAGGTTTGAGACTACGAGAAAACAGAGTCCCTGCAGGCTACCTGAATCATTTGGTGGGTTTCGGCAAGACATTTGTTCAATTTAGTACAAAACTTGATCGTGTAACGTGGTACTAACAGCAGATTCAGGGAAACAGCGATCCTGACGCTCCTAGAGCTCATAGTAGACCGAGCTTGGAAGCGTTATGAAGCTAAGAGTGCCCCCTACTGACCCAACCGGTATGAACCTGGTATATGTACAGTTTTAGTTAAACATGCGGTTTTATTTTTAAAATTTAGTAAAATTCGTTTCGTCAGTTATTCAATAATAGAATGCAATTTATAAAAGCTAGTCAATAATTCGTTGTATTCAACAAACTTAATATATGAGATCATAATCCTCAACATATCTTTTATATGAACAAAATAAACTTTAAATCAAAAGATTAGATTGATAAAGTAAAATATTTTGAATGCCGCGTCATTGTGTACTTGGCAAAGTCTAAGGAATTTGTGTTTTATTATTACTATAATAATTTACATATTATGCAGATTAAAAGGTGAGAAAATAATTTTGCAGATACTTAAAACTTTTTAGTTAAGGATTAACTGTTTCTATAATCTGTGTTAACTATATGATTTTTATATTTAGTAAAGGATATTTATTTTTAGTTATTATTTTTAAAGAAAAAAAACTATATACCAACAAGTTAAAATCAATTGCAAATTATTACAAAATCAAAGATGATAAAATATATTAATACATCATCGTAAGTAAGCATATAATTATAGTAACATTTTATTCCTAAAAATAGTTGCTTTGACTATATTTTTTAGCTGCTTTCATACTTGCCTGATGTCATCGTTGTAATATTTCTAACTTAAGGATAAACAATCAGTTCTTAATATATATAAAATTATTTATCGACTGTTTATATGTCTTAAGAAACAAGTTGCTTTAATTTTTGTTTTTGAACTCGTATGTTGGAAAATGTATTTTAAGTTTAGTCATTTACTTAAATGACAGCTAATTTTTCACGTATCATCATAGAAGTTTATCATCAGGCGAACCAGTATAGTCCCCAAATATATAATAAAATAAAAATAATAACAACAAAGTCTACTTTCTTCGTTAACTTTCTTCTCAGTTGATATAAACGCCATAGAAATTGTCTAAATCTATAACTGTCATTCCAGATGCAAAAGAAACCTTCATTACAAATTGTATATCCCTATCTTTCGTGAAATTAGTTGCATGTCATAAAATTTAATTGAAACCATACCAACTGATGAGGTCTATTTTGGATCCAAAAATCCTATTTTTGATGATGCATTTTAATATAAGTTCTGTATTTATAACGAGTACGAAGAAATTATTCGGCCTAATTCTGATTGACCCATAATTTGTTCCTATAATAAAATTAGAACTAAACAAAAAATTATCATAAAATTTTAATATTTTAACAAGAATTATGATTCTGGAAAATGTAAACATTCAATCATTTTAACCAAATCTACGTTGTGGATTGAACTTAATATGTACTCAAACTATAAAAATTGTTATTTTCTTTTCAGATTTGTATTTAAATAACCCGTTTGTATCATCACAAGCTAAATTTATCCTAGAATTAATACACGTATGACACATTTTTTAAATCCTGACTATTACGAACAATTTGCAATTTAAAGTTAAGTTAACACGTAAAAACTGTTTAATTCTAATTCACCAAAAATTCCTGCTTTCCATTTTCTTGTAATTAACGTTATACTGATTATTCACTTACAATTCTTTTCCATGAAATAAAATGGAAATTACTGTTATCCAACTATTAACTGGTAAACTCAACAACTGGGTATTATTGTAAAAGAAATGCATAATTATTTTAATTAGTTGAATAGGTCTTATAGTAAAATAAAAGTTATAGTTGCAAAATATTTATAGTTTACCTAATAAATAACATCAAATTTATATTTTACGACAAAAACAATCCAAAAACATATTTTATATACAGCCTTGCGTGTAAAATTTAATGTTATGGATATTCCACATCAATTATGTGATACAAAAACCTTGAATTAATTACCTAACTTAATTAAACTTGGTTACTAATACAATTGAAATGATAGAAAATGGTAAAGGTTATATTTTTTAAGTTAATACGTAGATAATACTTCAACAACAATGAACAAAGCAGCACTTGATAGTTCAATAACCACTCCACACTTCCGTCTGAGTAAATAGTATTACAAAAGGCACTGATTTGTGTTTATTTCATTTTTAAAAAACTTTAAATTTAGACTAATCATTCTGTCATGCAATGGAAATTGTAATTTGTATAAATTTTATTATATATCTCGATTTTTATTATGTAATACTCCTATAAATAACAAGAATTTAATCATTTTCTTAAAATCCTCAAAAATTCTATACAAATCTAAAACCTTCCTTAAAAATAAATGTTGATAAACTTAGATTGAGTTTTATAATTTTTGTATGAAATTTAAATTTTCATATAGTCACCAGAAATAATGTTACCTTTATGATATAATATTAAGGACATTGTCTTTGTGAAAGAGCACTTTTTTCTTGGCCAAATGCGGTCGTTTGTGCTCCAAATCAATATCGAATCTGATCATTTTACCCTTTTCAAGGTAATCGATGTGAATGACACCGCTTGCATCCCAAAAAAACTGTCGCCATGACCTTGTTGACCGACAGGCCCATCTTGGCTTTCTTTGGTGCACGTTCACCCGAAGAAGTCCACTGCTTTGACTGTTTCTTGGTCTCTGGTGTGTTGTGATGGATCCATGTTTCGTCCATGGTTACGAAACGGCTCAAAAACTTGTTCGGATTGCAGTTGAATATCGCCAAAAACTCCTTCGAAGTGGTCACACGGTTGAATTTACGATCGAGTATCAGCACTCGCGGCACCCAACACGCGGATAGCTTTTTTATGTGCAAATATTCATGTAAAATATGATGTACCCGCTAAGTTGAGATGCCTACAACCTTAGCCACCTCACACAAATTCATTTTCCGATCGTTCAATATCATTCCATCGATTTTATCGGCGATTTTTGGCGTGACGACGTCTTTTGGGCGACTTGAACGTCCAGCATCACTTGTGTCAGTAAACCACTTCTAAGCCATTGAAATTGATGGTGCAGAGTCCCCATAGTATTTATCAAGCCTTTTTTTAGTTTCGATGATGTTTCTTTTACAAAAAAAATAATGCTTGATGAGCACACGAAATTAACTTTTTTCCTTTTTCGTCGAAATTCACAAAGATGGTAATTGACAGAAGCAGTATTGAATTTAAAGTTATTACGCGGGGAATTAAAAAAGTCATTGACTTATCAAACTGCCCTCGTAGTTCTCGGACTGTTAGAGTATGATTGGAATTTGAAAACTCTTGACGTTGCTTCTATACTCATAATGAGTATAAAAGCAAGAGTGCAAGAATTTTCAAACACCAACCACCAACTAACAGCCCTAAAACGAACAAAGCGATGCACCAAGACTGTTTTTTAGGAGTTGTTCACAATTGTGCAGCCGTTCACATACCCAACATAAACACAGTAAATTTAAACGTCTCTTGTAATAGTACAAAACTCTCCGCCATTGCATTGTGATGTGATGAATCTCGCTACACCATCTAGTAATTCGACAAAACACGTCTAGGTTTGGCCTGGTATCTTTGTCTCATCTAAGTGTATTGTAGCAACAGTCAAGTTTGGTGACTAAGGTATCGTGGCTGTTTTTCGTGGTTTGACCTAGGTCCCTTAGTTACCGTAACCGGAGGGATGGATGTGATTTTGATATTATTAAAAACTTTGTGCTTCTAACTTTTTGGCAATTGTTCGGAGAAGGACCTTTCCTGTACCAACATCAAATGTTAATATGTACATATATATATATATATATATATATATATATATATATATATATATATATATTGATTTCGATTTACTTTCATTTCTAAATATTAAAAGAAAACTTTTAATAATAATTTATTCTTTTTAGAAATTATAGTTTTAGTAGTCTCGGGCATCCCTTGAATGGGGAGAGGGTGCGAAGAATCCCCCGGTCAACCAATTCTTTAAAAATAAATTTGCGAAAGAGAGTCGGTACGTGGAATGTCCAGAGTATGTTTCAATCTGGAAAAGCAATGAACATTATTCAAGAAATGAAACCTTTAAAAATAGACATACTAGGAATTAGTGAAACGTGGTGGCCAAATAATGGAAAATGTGAACTCGAAGACCACAAAATTTACTATGCCAGAAATGATCGCAATGGAGTGGCTATAATAGTAACCAAATTGAAAAGGCAGTATTGGGATTTATCCCTATATCTGATAGAGTAGCCCTAATGAAGGTTAATGCTTACCCTTGTTACTTAAATATGTTACAGATCTATGCACCAACTTCTCAGAGCTCTGAAGGAGATATTGAAAAATTTTACACTGATCTAGAGGAAGGTTTAAAACATACGCGAAAAGAAGAGTTAACATTGCTTATTGGGGACTTTAATGCCAAAGTTGATGAGATTAGAGTCGATAACGTAGTAGGCGATTACGGTTCGGTAACCCGTAATGAAAGAGGAGAGAGGCTAATCAAATTTTGCAAAGTAATGAATTATACAATTATGAACACCTACTTCCGGCTTCCTCCTCGACGACTATATACATGGAAATTGCCTGCGGATAACCAACAAACTATGATCAGAAATCAAATTGACTATATTTTAGTAAATAAGCGATTTCGAAACTCAGTGACGTCAGTCAAAACATATCCCGGAGCAGATGTTCATTCGACCCATAATTTATTGCTATCGGCAGTAAACCTACGGTTAAAGAAAATTACATGATCAAAAAGACCACCAAAAATAGATACATATAAACTCAAAAATGAAGAATTTCGAGAAAGTATAAAAAAAGAATTAAACGAGGAAATCGTTAAGATCAAAAGAGATACCAACAGCATAGAGCAACAATGGGAAGCTACTAAAAACGTCGTAGTGGAAATTGCAAAATCAAAGCTCACTACTAATATAAAAAAGAAGAAGAACAAATGGATGTCAGATGAGATCCTGTTATTAATGGAACAACGCAAAAAACATAGAAATAAAAATGAACTACAGTATAGACAGCTTCATAACACAATTAAAACGAAAATTAAAGAAGCTAAAGAAAATTGGTTAGAGGAAAAATGTAATGAAATCGAACATTTAGAAAATCAACATGATCATTTTACGTTATATAAAAAGATCAAGGAAGCTGCTGGAAAAAGTAAACAAAGAAGCTTTGGGAATATAACAAGCGATAATGGTAACATATTATTAAATATTAATGACAAGGTCAAAAGGTGGAAAGCTTACATGCAAACACTATTCAATGACGTACACCAAGAAAACCTTGAAAACCTCGAAAATCGAGAAAATTTTGGACAACTACCAGAGTTAGAAGGGCCGCCAATTACTAGAGAGGAAGTTCTAAATTCAGTTAAAAAAATTAAAGACAATAAAGCAAACGGACCAGACGAAGTGTGCGGAGACATAATCAAGCTTATCGAAGAAGATAACTTAGACGTATTTGTAAACCTATTTAATTATGTTTATGAAACAGGGGTAATTCCAAAAGATTGGCTTCGATCAACTTTTATTCCTATACCAAAAACAGCCAACGCAAAAAAGTGAACAATATAGATCGATAAGCTTGATGAGCCACATTTTAAAAGTATTCCTAAAAGTAATGCATGAACGTATTTACCCCAAACTCGAGAAGAACATTAGCGAGAAGCAATTCGGACTTAGAAACGGTTTTGGCACTAGAGAAGCATTGTTTAGCCTTAATGTCCTAGTGCAGAGGGCGCGCGATGTAAACTGCAACGTTTTCGCTTGTTTTATTGATTTCAAGAAAGCATTAGATCGAGTTAACCACAAAAAATTAATCGAAACGCTTCACCTAGCAAAATTGGATGGCAAAGATATTTGAATAATCACCAACTTATACTAGCAGCAAAAGGCAGTTGTACAGGTGGAAGATAAGACATCTGAAGAATTTTAAGTTCGTCAAGGAGTTCCGCAAGGGTGATGCTCTCTCCATTACTTTTTAATGCTTATTCTGAGAGGCTATTTCAGGAGGCATTGGACGATGCACAAGAAGGAATTAGATTAAATGGACTACTAATTAACAACTTACGATATGCGGATGACACCGTTTTGCTCGCTGACTCCGCAACAGGATTGCAAAAATTGATAACAATCATACAACATGCGACTAAATATAGATAAAACCAAAGTAATGATTGTGAGCAAAAACGAGAATGTCACTGGCCAGTTTTATGTACATGGTTCTCAGCTGCAAATAGCTCCAACAATTAAATACTTAGGTACCAGTTTAAATAACAAATGGGATCATATCCAAGAAATTAAAGTCCGGATAGAAAAAGCCAGAACCGCCTTTAATAGCATGAGAAATGTGTTATGTAATATCAACCTTAATCTCCAACTTCGTATCCGCAACCCTAAAATGTTACGTCTTATCGATACTATTATACGGCGTGGAAGCTTGGACCCTAACCAATAATGCACGTAGGCGACTAGAAGCATTTGAAATGTGGTGCTACCGACGCATGCAGAGGATCTCTTGGACTTACCATATAACAAATGAAGCTGTGCTAAAGCGAATGAACAAAAATAGAGAAATAATGGAGATTATCAGAAAACGAAAATTTTCATACTTTGGACATATAATGCGTAATAGTAAATATCAATTGCTGCAGCTTGTCAGGCAGGGAAACTTTGACGAAAGGAGAGGACCGGGATGACGAAGAACATCGTGGCTACGGAATTTAAGACAATGGTCCGGCATAACATGAATAGAGTTATTCTGTGCTGCAGACAACAGAATTAGATGGGCTATAATAATCGCCAACGTCCATTGAGGATATGGCACAGATAGAATGTTAATACATTTTAAGTTTAATTTTTCCAGTGTCAAGGATCTAATTCATATATGCAATAAGGTTTAAAAATCTCTAGTTCAATTACTTCTTTTTATTACTTACTGTTTATAACCCACTTTTATTAGTTTGGCTTACAAAAACCACTTTTATCAAACGGAAATTATTTAAGTGACAAACGTTAAAACATCATTACAGGGATTTTAAAACTTTGTTAAGTTACGTAGTTACAGGCTCTATAAAAAAACTCGTAAATCACAAAATTGCTTTCAATTTTCTCATTTTATTATAAACGAGCTTGCAGGTGAATGATGTTAAAGACACTTTTAATATGACGTTTCCATAAAACATTAAATCATATAACTTTAGAGATTAAATTGCTTCGTCGTTTTATTAACTTCTTTGTGTTTACAAAAAGAAACCTTTACATCCACTATTATAACAAAAGAAGCTTATACATTAATTTTTCCCCAAAAAATATTTGAACCAGTAAACAAGGTAATAATCACAATATTATTCAAAGTACGTATTTGATTTATATAAACGTATATATATATATTTGGAAATTCTTCTATGATAGTTACTAACATATCACTATATAAATAAAAAATAGATTATATTAAAAAATAAATACACTTACTTTATCTTATCACCCCTGCGACGCTTTCGAACCGGAAGTGTATAAATCCGTGAACAAAATTTGCATTTTGTATGGCTCTGGATTAGGTGACTTGTAAATCTGCGATCCAAGGTAAACATTATATCAAGCATGTAACGCTTCTTGGCATCTTACGACATATTTGTAGTCCCAATGTCACCTACTTTAGTATTAATTATAATAACAAAATTAAATACAATGTCGTTGTTATCATGACAGAACTAAAAGCTGTTGTTCCTCAAAACATGGACTTCAGCCTATCAGCTAGCTGACTGTAAAAACTTTTTTTAACTTAACACTAAGATAAAATGTTCACGTACAAGGTGTGGCCGTAAAGTAAATTTTACTCGGAATTTTTTCTTGCATTCACAATTTATTACATATTTGCAAACAATAATAAGCTATATGCACTACTTAAAAAATAAAAATAAGCGTGGTGTCGTGGTTGAGGGGCGGACTGCCGTGCTAACGGACCTGGGTTTATTTCTGAACTTTCTGATGCCTGGCGCGTAGCCTACTCAGTCACTAAAAATAATTAAGTACATATGTTATGTTATGTACAAGGGGTAATAATAGCGGTCGTCTAAGGCACGGTTTCTGCCCCATCGCCCCGTATCAGAGATTGTGCGTGATGGTTAGACACAGTGGCGAACATATGATAACCTTAACCTCTCAGTTTGCAGGCCGTGCTCTCACGCAAAGCGTTAGTGTCTTACCACTATAAATCATTATAACTACTATAAAAACGGAGACAGGAAAATACACCAATACTGAAACAAAAACAATAAGGGTACTAATCAGAGCACACTTACCGGGGTCGCAGTTTGCTAATATATCACCGAGTGACTGAAAAGATTCAGAACTAAAACGTTCAAAATGGGCGTCTAGGATGAATTTCGAAGACCCAACGAGAGTGACAGGAATAAACAGCAAGAAATGAACAATTAATACATTCCAATCTTATAAATTACATAGACCTGACGGAATTTTTTCTATTTTGTTGCAGAAGGAAACTGATCTTCTGTACTACAGGATATGCGATGTACTTAGGGCAAATCTTACTTTAGAGTATTTACACAAATCCTTGTAAATGACTTGAGTTGCTTTTATACCAAAATTTGGAAAGTAGGGCAGGATGAGGCTAGCACTCTAAAATCACTTTTTTTGATATATTTTTCAATGGAAACTCTAGAAAAACAACTTGACAGGTCATCGAGGACGGTGTAGTAATTATTCGTCTTCTACATTAAGACTATTATACGTATAAATTAGGAGTATCCCCAGAAACAACATTGCATAGGCTTGTCACCAAAGTAGAAAATGCTGTAGAAAACGAAGACGTATTTTTTGCTGCCTTTATGGATATTGAGGGAGTGTATGTTAATACATTCTTAGAGTTAATCATTACAGCGTTGAAGAATAAAGGACGCTACCAAACTAGGTGCAAGTGGATAGACTGTGTATTTAAAAAAGGTTAATGTAAGTAAATTGATAGTTAAAACAATGATCGGAGTGCAAGATGATGTCTACAAAGAGAACTAAACATTCCCGTAAAATCTACTATAGTAACATTCACAATAAAGATAATCTTAGAAGGAGTGGGACCTCTTAGCCTCAGAAATATAGAAATAAAGTTACCAGATGGTATAAATATCTTAGAGTTATTTTAGACTAAAAATCCCTTTAGAATCAACACTTTCACAAAGTCAAAAGCTAGACGAGGGTAACAATAGTATTAGCTACACGAGCTCATAAAACACATACGGTCTAAAACCAAAAGTGATGTATTGGATATACTCCATAGCGGACACACCCATGATAACATGTACATCTTTGGTATTGCAGACAACTAAGTCCAAAAAACTACTACAACCTTATTAAATAAGATGCAAAGACTTTCTTGCCTAAAACTAATGGGTGATATACAAATGACATTTACAGCGGCAATAGAGACACTCCCCCCTCTTCATTTTAAAATTGCCGTAAAATCAGAAATTGCTCTTTATAAACTGTGCAACTTACTCATTTGCAGATAAAATATGGAATTAGGACTAAAAATTACACATATGGGTGGAAGCACACTGAGTTTAATAACAGACCATATTACGCCAAAATTCTCATTCAACATAAATTTTAAAGTTAATGATATGGATAGTTTGGATGTATAAATAAAATAAACAACAGGAACAGACTCGGAAAAATTATCTGGTATGCAGACGGATTAAAGACCGAGTTAGGAACGGGAGCGGGTATATACTGTGAAAAGAAAAACTTATAGTTAAGTTTTTCACTAAACAAATATACATCCGTTTTTCAAACGGAGAAATTTACAATACCGCAGTGAGTTAAAAAAAATTCAAAGGCCTGTTGATATAATATATATTTACAGACAATCAAGCTCCCCTGAAGGCATTACAGATCTCTAAAGTAACACCCAGGGTGATATAAAAATGCCGCAAAGAACTCAAGGCTGTAGCAGACCACAAGTTAACTCTCTTGTGGATACTAGAGTACTGCAGAATTGCAGGAAACAAAAAAGCTGTTGAGCCAGCACAAAAATAATTATAAATTCCATATATAGGCCTCACACCGGCTCTGGAATTACGTAAAGGTACAATCTAGAACCGGGTGAAAAAAATGAGTCAGAAACATACATAAAAAATACTGGAAAAATGTGCCAGGACAAAGATAGAGAAACATTTACAAAAGGATCATTACTTAAACGAACTGAAGAACTGTTTGTACAAAGCAGGAATTAGTTACAAACTATTATAGGTCTCCTCACAAGACATTGTTTTCTCAGAGCACAGCCCAACAAAATAAGATTGTATAATTGAGACTTGAGTTGCAGACACTGTGACAGGGAATTAGAAACAACAATCTATATCTCGTGCGAGTGTGAGGCTGTAGCTCACAGAAGCCAGCTATTTATTGAAGAAGCAATAATAGATCCAACTATCAAATAATAGTACAATGTCCAAGTACAAGATGTGCCCATAAAGTCAATTTTATTTGGAAGTATTTTTATATGCTTGCTGACTTTTGTATATAATACCAAGCTAGATATACTACCATAAGCTGGGGTGAGATTGGTCCAAGCTTGGTGATTTTAACCCAAGTCTTAAAAATGTTCGTTTCCGATGGTATTGTTTAGCAGATACCTTTACTTAATCAGTTTTGGTAGCAAACGGCAGGTAGTAGTAATACTTACAACCGATCGGTATGTAGTTTAGTTGGTATTTTAAGTAAGACCTACAGGACGAAATTGCAGAAAAAAATTGTTGAGCCAGCACAAAATAATTATAAATTCATATAAGCCTAACCTGAACTTCTGAATTAAAAGGTACAATTAGAACTGGTGAAAAATAGGTCATAAACATAAAATACTGGTGTGCCAGGTTAAAAGATAGAGAAACATTTACAACCGCGAATCATTTTAAAGTCGTATGACTTGATCCACATTTGGACTGACTTAAAACTATTATGTCTCCTTATTTCTTTCGTAATAATGAGCACGCTTTCCAAATGTTATTTTAACAATTTAGAAGAGTTTGTGTCATTTCTTTGCAGGATGCCACGAAGTTATCAAAAAGTTAGGCTTGGTTCTACGACTACAAGTCCCATTGCAAGAATGCGAAAGTAAGTCTGAGCAAGCAACTCAACTAGTTGTTAAAATAAAATAAAACAAGATTAACAATAAACAGTAAAAGATCTGCACTAAAGCCGGTGATGGCTCAGTATGTCGAGGTCGAAGTAGTATACATCAATTTCAATTTAAAGTACAATGTCAATCAAGATGCCTAAACTCGCAATTTTATTTCCTGAAACGTTGCTCGACTTTTAACTATAAATTATTCCTCTAGATATCTTTACATAATGGGTGATTGGATCCAAGCTTCTGTTTTAACAAAAGTCTTAAAAATTCGTTTCGATGGCTTGTTGCGATTTAAAGTTTACAATCAAGTTTTGGTAGCAAACGGCGAATAGTAATACTTACAACCGATGATGTAGACTTTATGGTATTTTAACGGTCAAATCGGACCGACTTTACATCAGGCTAATTTTTGGCGCCTGGACTTGACTTATGGTCCTTAGTTGAATACTGAAAACGTTATTTTCTATCCATCACAGATCCAAAATTATGAACGTGACAAATGTCAGAAATGACAGAAATAGAAACTTAACTTTTAACCCTCAGTTTAGTCCCTGTGGGGGGTTGGATCAAAAATTCCCAAAACACGATCCTTTCAATTTGGCCGAAGATTATTTCCGCCAAGTTTCACGTTTCTAACTCGAGCCATTTTCAAAAGCCTAAAACTTTGGACCCCATTAAACCCCCTTGGGGGGCAAATTTTGAAAAATCCATTCTTAGTACGTCCCTACGTCATACAGAGGATAACACCCTATAGTTTCAAGGTTCTAGGTTCGGCGTTTTTGGCTGGGCGTTGATGAATCAGTAAGGGCTTTATCTTTCACACGTATAGAAACTGCATCTCATAATAGGGTAACGTGTATGTTGCCTAAAGAATGTATTTCTACTACTAATTTATCGAAATTCTCGTTTACATTCGATTTACATACCTACAATGTGAACTCTGCAAAAATCTATCTATTAAGAAATATTTAAAATTTGTTTTACTTTGCAAATGCTTAATAGTGACATTCTCCCTTAGTAACACGTGAAATCTACGCTTGAATACAATTTTTAACATCTGACTAAAAAAATTTAAAATTTTGTTTTTACTATAGTAATTACCGGTATTGGCCCCATTTTAAAAAATGCAGTATTGTTTTGAAATCCTTGTCAAAAAGGAAAGTTTTTTGGTTTTCTTTTTTTCAAATGTCTTGCAAATTTAATTCTTGATATGTTTCAGAATACGATAAAGTTTATAATCTGCTTTGATACCAAACTATAATGCTGTTTTTGCTTGATCATCGTACATAGGTGAAGACCGTATTAGTTAACATTAGTTAACTATGTTATAAGAAGCTTAACCAGATGTGTAACCTTCAAATATTATCAAAACGCAAAAAGCTTTGGCACGCTTCAACCATTGTTAGTCTTCATAGTTAGTTCTCCAATGTTAGTGTTCTGTTAGTTGGTTCTCCTTTTTAGTTCACGGTTAGATAGTATTCTAAAGTTGATTATTATACTGCTGTAGTAAGTAAATATACTGTTAATCTACGCAATTGTAAGTTTTTTCCATTATTTAACCAAAACTAACAGGAGCTAATTTGTAACCTGGGTGAGCACCTTCTTAAAAAGGCCGCTGGTTTTCGTTAAAATATAATTACCATCCCTTATTTAATTTTTAAAAGCAAAATTATTTTTTTAAATTACTATAACACGTAAAATTAAAACGTTTTGTAGTCTTATATAAAGAATAATAAATCTAAATTACGCACCAAACAAAAAAGCAAATATTGAACATAGAAATCAATTTGGTGAAATAACTAAATTAAGGAAATCTTTTAAGATAA
This sequence comes from Sinelater perroti, assembly GCA_036346155.1. Classification (NCBI taxonomy): domain Eukaryota; kingdom Metazoa; phylum Arthropoda; class Insecta; order Coleoptera; family Elateridae; genus Sinelater; species Sinelater perroti. The sequence goes on along the minus strand of JARFIY010000303.1, from coordinate 860,566 downwards.
ACAAAAACGTTTCGAAAATAAACCTTAACCCTATATTTTTTAAAACATTACAACAGAAAGAATCGCTGGCGAAGTTACTGCGTTTGTTGAAATTATCGTCTTCTAATTTAAATATCAGTATTATTTGAGTAGGCGGCATTATCAAAAATCAACTTTAATGCTAGTTTATTTGTTATAAGATAATACGCGTCCGCTTATTACCACTCATATGATGGCTATAATTCAAAAGATAAAGCAAACTGTTCACATCTGTTTATCTTATAGTCTATAACTCGCTGCTTTTGATCTCATGCGTTTAGATCCTTAGGAAAATTCTTAGAGAAAAAAGGTTTCATTTGAAGTAAAAGGGCATTTGAGGTGTTTATAAATGAATGCGCCTGCAACAATTAATAGTTTAATCTAAAATACCCTTTTCAAATTCGTTGTAAACTAGTGCTTAGTTATCATCAGCCTTTTAACTTTTTTGAACATAATTCCCACAGATCTCTCTATTTTGCAATTTTATTTAATTATTATGTACTTAATAGTATTTTGAAATAATAGCTAACTAAAAGCTTAAAGAACTAATATTTTAGTTTAATTTCCGTTTATTTAGCTATTAAAAATTATCTGCAATTAATACTGTTTCCCTTTGTAAGTAGACTAAATTAACATTTTTAGTAAAAAGCCCAGACACTAACAAAAAGACCACATTGATGGTATTTATAAGTTACTTCACGTTTAGATATTTCATTCCTTATAAAAATTAAAAAAGCGAAGAGTTTCTTGTATTATATCATAATGATCATTAACAAACACTTCATATTTTTCTCATCGCATTCTCTAGAAGTTTAAACTTGTTTTGATATAGATGACTATACAAATTAACCCAGCCCTACGCATTTCCTTTGCAGTGCCGTTGCTTTAAGATATATGAAAATTAAATATAATATACACTGTAAAATATAATACCAAAATGCACAATATAAATGTCAAAATCAGTTATTTTAAATAGAATACCTTATATTTTATTGAATATTTAAGTTCATGGCCAAATTTAATAGGTGTATAAATAAGTTCTCAGCTTTAGATTTTACAAGACGCAATGACATTTGGTCTTTCGAAACATCATGCGATTTGGCGTTTGATGCACATAACCTCAATAATCAGCTGTGTTCACGATGGCAATCACAAAAGAGCATATTCGAGTTTCTATCCACTTCGCGTTATATCTTAAGAAAAACGCTGCTGAAGCCACCGAAATGATTTGTGCTGCATATGGTGAGAATGCTGTAAGTCATGCAACGTGCAAAAAGTGGTACCAAAGATTTCGCGGAGAAGAGTTTAGTCTTGAAGATCAACCACGCGCTGGACGCCCTCAAACATTTGACACGGATGAGCTGCAGACGCGTTAGGTTAACTTCTCCCACATGATGCCAGTTCCAGTCGTTACAGCATCACTTGGCTGATACGCACTTCAAAACAGAAGAAGAAGTCCGAAAATGCATCGATAACTTTATCGTCTCGAAACCGGTGAGCCTCTATCACCAGGGAATTCGCAAGCTACCCGAAAGAGCGCCAAAGGTCTTCGATGCCAACGGAGAATACTTTGATACTTAAGCTATTTTTGTTTGTTTTTAAATAAAACTTTAATTTTGCAGAAGTACTGCTCATCGTTAGACACAATTTTTCCCATCTTTCTAGCAACATGCGGATTCTCCGGTAAAAGAATTACTCATCCTTTAATGCAACCTAAATATCAACTCATTTTTTGATAACTTCAAACGAGGTGAAGCGCTGCTCAGACAGGACATGCGTATGGATCGAAACGAATGGTAATCAAAAAGAGCAATGTCTGGTGAATACGACGGGTAAAATAGAATATCCCACCAAAATGTTTTAAATAGTTTTTGACTTGATTCGCGACATGTGGCTGAGCATTGTCGTGTTGGAAAATCGTTTTATCGTGTCTTTTGGCGTATTTCGGTCATTTTTCTTGCAACTCTCAGTTTAATTTAATTAGTTGTTATTGATAGTAATCCCCAGTGATAGTTTCACTTTGTTTTAGCAACCCATAAAAGACTACGCCCTTCTGACCCCATCAAATATATAGCATTATTTTCGAACCATATAAGTTTCACTTTGGCGTCGATGGTAACAATTGACCAGGCATACATCTGACTTTTCTGCGCTTAGGGGTGTCTTAATGAATGCCATCCAAAAACCCATTTCTTTTGTGCCTTTGAAACAGCTGTTTGCAGGTGGAAGAACGTCTTTTGACGTCTCTCGGCTTCCTTGCATTTGAATCTTTTCCATTACCTTCAAATATTAATCGACTGTGGATAAATCAACATTCAAGAAATTTCCAATTCTTTAAGCTTTTAACATGGATCTTAATCAAGCAATACTTCTAATTCTGCATCTTCAAACTCCTTCAGCTAGCTCGGGCGTTCTTTGTCAAAATCACCACTTTTAAATAATCGAAACTAATATTCATAAGTTGAAATCGATGAAGTATGTTCACCATAAGCTTCGGACAATAAACAATTGCCAATTTTTTCAAATGGAAACAAAAAAGTAGCGCTTGGTACGAAACTCGACGTATTCAAAGTTTAAAAAATTTATATGGTTTCCACTTGACAAAATTACACGCACTCAAAATCAAGCCTAATTATGGTGATTTGGCATGAATTTGATTGCGGTATGTACTGATAGCAAAAAATACTAGTAACGCCATTTGTTCTGAATCATTTAAAATTAACCCAAGCCTCAGTAATATAAAACCTATACGACCCTTGAAAGCTAAAAATTTAAATGCAACAACGTATTGTTATTTGTTCAAATAAACATTAACTTTAAGTTTCTTTCGTTTTTATTCAGGTTTATGAAGATGTATCTAAGTGGTTTTTAAAAGAATTGTGACTTCTGCTTTTACACCATAAAATTAAACTTAATAATTAAATTTTAGACATTTTGTCATAAATTCAAAGAGAAGCTTATAATTTTCACATTTTTTCATCTCCTTTCTTCAATATCGGCAGGATTGTTGCTAGTTCCCAAACTATTAGTATTTTGTTCTTCTTTATAATTTTGTTCAAAAATTCGTCTAATGTTTTTTTATGGTAGCTACAATATTTGTCATATAGGTAATTATTCCACCAAATCCTAAGGTTTATTCTATTTTTAGATTTTTTATTTCTTTAGTTCCGTTTTTGTTATTTTCTTTTCCATTTTATTTATTAAATTATCAACTTCAATTCTTTATTTTTTCCAACTTTTAATAATTCTATAAAAAATCGCTTTTCCTTTCTGAGAGTTCTTTATTCTTTTATAATATAATAATAAACTATTTTTTATTTTTCTATTATTTAGTTTTTTTTTTGGTTTTTAGATTCCGTAAAAGAGTTTTTTGCTTTTATTCATGTTTTTCATCAAATTTATGGTGTACTGATTTACCTTCTCACTTTCCCTTTATGCTGTTTATACGCTTCCATTGCATCTGGATGTTGTTCCTCTACAAATGTTTCCAGACTATTCTTTTTTATAGTTTGTTTTACCTCAAAGCTTTTTTATTTTTGTCTATTTGTACAATTGTACTAACAATTTTCCTTTGCACTTTTTAAAATATTGTATAATTCTGATATACTGTAATGAAATATTATATAAATGTAATTATTCTTCTAATCTATTTTATCTTAGTTATACATTTTATTTTCAGCAACCTTTTAAATTTATTTAAATTTTTGTTTCAAGCAATGTTACTTTCTATATCAAAAGCCCCACTTTTATACAATAGCAAGGATGGTCGTATTTATGTTTGCTGCGTATTGCTGTTTAATGTGCATTATTCACTCCAATAACGCACTAAATGTTTCTAGGTTGACTTAATAACAGTACAAAAATAACAAAGAATTTAGAGATAGAAAGCTTTAAATAATAACAACAAGCAATGATTTTAACAGCACAAAATATTAATAAACAATATTTTTCAAAAAAAGAACGGTTGAAATTGGATATACATATTTAATATTTAAAATATCCAAACCTATCGATTATTACTTAACAGAGTCAAGATATAGAAGCAATTACATGTTAATAGTCATTAAAATATGCTGTTAAATTTTTGTTTTTTTTTTAATTCTTCAAACCCCTAATCTACTATTTCTACATACGCTTGAGTTTAAGTCAAGTAACCGATTTAGCTACTCCATAACAAACTTTTTTTGCTGGGCCATTTCTTAATCCACTATGACGATTGTATTAAATCATTATATTAATATATGAGACACCTTCTAAGAACTCTATCTTTATATGAACGCATAATATTATATAAATGTAAAAGATTTTAAGTTATTTGTTCTTATTTGTTATCTCTTCAATTCGACAAAGGAATTTAACACTAAAACATCTTAACATCAAATCTTTTGGATTTACCGGACGTTTTACGTACATTATCCCATCTGACCCAAAGTACATATACTTCTATTTGTCTGACCAGAACATTTCACTTTCTATAATTTGCTCTCCAGTACACATGAACATAGGCAGCAAGCTTCAATCGCGCAATTTGGATTTTCCTTAAAATTATCAGCTTCATCAAAGAATCTCTAACACATAGACCAGAAGTACGTAAAAGACATCTAATAGTGTAAACAAAGGAATAGGAATTAGATAGAGGGAGGTAGAAAACGTTTCTGTTGACTAAGTGAAAAGTCGTTTGAGGGCTACTGGAAGTGAATTTCTTAACAATTTTGTTAAATTTCGTTACCGTTTCACATTATACCACTTAAGCTATTTTTGATTATTATCCCATGTTTTGCCTCTATTACCTCGTATTACTTCCATATTATCATCATAAACCACAGTAAAATATATTTACTTTATGATCATTTGCAGTTCTACTTTTTTTGTTGTATTTCTATATCTTGAACTTACTATTTTCCTCTCAATCGACCTAGTATTCCTATAGATTCTGTTACAAAATCAAACTTACCCTTGCTTTATACAGCACTAAGATATTTATAACATTGACATATGGTTACAATTGTCAAGTCTTAAAGTTGTAAGTTACATTGTGTTTCTTGTCGAGTTTGAGTATATACAAATGGAGTAGGGTGACAAATAAAACCATATTGCTGTAATAGCATTACTTGGGGGTGGAGCTGAGAAAGTGTAACCTTTAAGACCATGCAACTTCTCGGTATTAGCCATATGTATGTGTATTGGGATATAAAATGGTTTAAAAAAACTGGAGGTGTCAAGGATCGTCCAAGATCTGGAAGATCGCCTCCAGTTTGGACTGTTTAGGCAGTCAAAGCTTCAAGTGCGTGAATTAAAAGAAATCCTCTTTTTAAGCAGTAGATATTTCTAGGGAGATGCTTTAAAGAAAGGTAAGAAAGAAAAAGCAAAAAATTTGTTAATTTAGTACGCCTATGATGCCTCTAGGAACATTTTCGTTGCGATAAAAATTTTTCAACAAATAAAATGACAGGGTATACGATAGGTTATCAAAAGAAACAGTTCAGCTAGTGCAAAAGGTTTAGAGAGGTCATCATTTGTAATGGTTGGATCGAGAGTCGGTTATGCCGGAACAGCGGATATTCATTTTTTGTGAAACGGGAGTCAAAATTTCGGCCGCTGTGTATCAACAGGATGTTTTAGAATGTGTAGTGAAACCTCTGAATCACGCGCTTCTTCGAGGTAAAGCTACAATCTTTCAGCAAGACTCCGCTCCCGCTCACAAAGCACAGTCAACCCAAACTTGGCTGAGCAACAATATGCCCCATTGGATTTCTGGTAGCCCAGTTCTTAATCCATTAAATTACAAATTGTGAGCAGTTTTAGAAGACACTGTTTAAAGGGAAAATGATTACTACATGACTAGACGCTAAATATATAATGCATTATGTAATAGTAAACAAAACAATTATTTATTATAAGTCCAAATTAGTGCAACTCTATTATCAAGTCATTAAAGTTGTCAAGCTAACCCTTTTTTGTGACTATACATTCAAATATTTAGTAATAAACAGAGTATTGTATAAAAACAAGAAACCTTTTTACTGTGCATCTAGCAAACTGGTTTTTTTAACATTATTTAAAACACTGTTAAAAAATTAACTTAGATTAGCTGTAATCTACAATCTATAAAACTGCAAAAATGTAAGTGTGTAACTAACATTGCAACTCCTCCAGTTATGTCGATACCTTTTCGAACCGGTTTGCTGCTAAACCTCGCATAAAGGTTTTAGATTTTTGATTTAGGTCACGCTTGACTTGTACGTCAAAATATGAAGTAATTTTACAGTTTGCGTCACCTGTCAGTCAGCTTTCAACTGTGAGGAGGCACATGCGTCACAACTTTGATTTAGGTATGTGGCCCGTCTTTGAGACTAGTTTTTAATAAAAATATAAACATTATTTTTATTAGATCTTTAATTATTTCCTAAAAAATTGCTTATAGTTATAAGGTACTTCAATTTCTACCATTGATATTTATTTGTACAATACATCCAAAGCATTATTTACAGTGGCTAGTTAATGCTACAGTAATTAGTTACTAATTTTTTTAGTAGAAATTTATTATTATTATTATTGTGATTGATAGTATTATTGAAACAAAAATTCTAAACAATAACAATAAAAACATTGACGTAGTATTGTTTATAATTGCAACACTTCAATAAATGTGAAAATGGTTGCCTATAGTGTAGATTATTGGAGAACGATTAGAAATAATAACAAAATACGTCTAATTTATCTAAATTGGAATGACGTTATGCAGTGTTTTAGCTAAAAATAATTATTTCTGCAGTAGTAAAACTGCAGCTTCGACATATACAAATTATAATATGTTGCATTTACAAAATCCTAAAATTACCATTTTATCATGTTCAAATTTTATTTTAAAAAACAATAAAAATTATATAAATCTGTACGTATAAAAGAGAAAGCCCTCATTCACTAACTGACTGATTCATCAACGCCCAGCCTAAACGGCCAAACCCAGAACCTTGAAACTTTAGGGTTTTATTCTTTGTACGACGTAGGAGCGTACTAAAAAAGGATACTTCGAAATTCGCCCTCCAAGGGGGTCTAAACTTTTAGGCTTTTTCATTTGATTTCCTTGAGCTTGCATTTATTTCAAAATTTCAAAATATTACCGATGATGAAATAAAGATTTGTTTGAGCCTATAAGTAGATATTTTAACGATTTAAAAAAATACACTTTCGGGGAAGTATCGAAAGGTTGCAGCAACGTTGGACCAAGCATGTTAAAGTTCAAAATACAAATATAAATACAATATGAATAACAATTTTTATCGTTATTCCAGGAAATTTGTGTAAACAGTAAAAATATTTTACGAGAATTCTTAAAACAGAAATAAAAACGGCATATGTGCTTAGATATTCAATTTTAAGATAGCAGATATGTAAAATGTACCAAAGAAGTTGGAATAGAAAATGATCAATTTTATAAACTATTTAGATTAAAAGACATAAAATCAGCGTTTCCTTTATAAATATAAATATAAATAAATTTTATTCGTTATTGCTTATTTCTTTCTTTAAGTAGGTTTTGTCTTTCTTTTACCTCTTGTATACTAAATTTTGTATAATTTTTTTTTGATGCACCTCTATATGTTGTTCAATTAGAAACCATTCATTAGAATATCTTTATTTTTACTCCACATTCTACATTTTATGTGAGAAATAATTATTTAAAGATTCTAAATATTTTCTCTTTTTATCTGAATTTTATTGTCAATATCCCAAATAACTATCAAAAGCTTATTTTTGTGTGACTTTTACATTAATTATTGTGTTCTGTTCACCCCTTCACCAGAAATTAATTAACTGTTGTCCGTAAGTCAATTTTGTTTCGTAATAACGCGACGTTCACAGTTAAGTAATTTTCTTGATACATTTTATTATTTCATTTTCTATCAGAAAAGTTTCAGCACTGTGTTTTTAAAAATAATGTATGCAACTTACGAGCTAATGGCTCTAGTTCTTGTCAAAAAAGACTTGAGCCAGTGCCTTCAAGCAGAGAAGACGTGCGTGCCGAGTTATACCTGTGTTATCGCAGCAGCGGAGCCGCAGCCTTGCTTAAGGTCAGCCAAATTTATTCATTTAATAGTTTAATTCATACGATAGTGATAAACGCGCCTATTTACGCTTTATTAAATAGTATCGCAACTAAACCAGTAAGTTCCCTTTAAATTGCTAAAATTCATACTCTCGCAATCAACAATGATCTACCAATGGAAGTTCAAACGCTAAACAAACGCAAAGCAGACGCCATATCACCGCCGATAAATGAAGTTCGAAAACGCTACACCTGGGTACCTCCAAAACTAACACAAAACAAGTTTTATTTGCCACCTAGTTTAGAAGACAAATTAAACGACAATCAGGCACACGCATCTAACAAGAAACCTGAAACTGTTGCACAAACAATCAAAATTCCGCCCATCTACCTACAAAGCAATATTAATCACAAAGAGCTGACCGCTGGCCTCGAAAAGATAGCAACAAGCGAGTTCACCACACTCTGCAACACGAATTCGATAAGAATAAATTTAACCAAACCAGAAAATTACAGAAAAGTTTCCGAACACTTTAGAGTAAATCAAATCAAGTTTCACACCTTTCAAAACCCCAGTAGCAAGCCACTTAGTGTTGTAATTAAAAATGTCCCAATTTCGCTCACAATCCAAGAACTCGAACACGAACTTAAAACGTTACCAGTAATTAAAATAACGCGATTACTTACCAAAGATAAACAACCACTGCCCGTTTGCGCGGTAGATCTAACAGATAACGAAGACGCAAAAAAAAATATTCAAATTAAAATCCATATTTTATTCAATAGTAACAGTTGAAATAAGAAAAAAACCAACTAACATTCCCCAATGTCACCGCTGCCAGCAATATTTCCACACTAAAAATTACTGCACCCTTGAACCCCGCTGCGTGAAATGCGCAGGAAAACACCTACATAATCAGTGTCCTAAAGACCCAAAAGAACCGTCAACATGTGCAAACTGCGGGGAAAACCACGCAGCAAGTTATCGTGGCTGTAAGCATCACCTAGAATTACTTCAAAAACGAACAGCAAACCGACCCAACCTCAACAGACGTCTACATACAGAAAATGCATGGAACACCCCGCTTAATTTATCGCAGACGCAGGCGCTACGTAATAATCCTCCAAATATAAATCACAACACAACCAATACACCCTATCCTACGCCACAACAACAAACCAACAATACAGAACCAAACAATTTAATCAAAATTCTAATAGACTTCCTAACCCCATACATCCCTCAAATTAAAGCTTTTATCACAAATACACTCATTCCTCTCCTTTTCAATGGCCCATAAAGAACCAAAAACAATAGAGAAGCTAACAATCCTAAATTGGAACTCGAATGGTATCAAAACTCAACGATCATTATTAATTTCCTTCATAGCAAGACATAATGTGGAGATAGCTTGTCTCACTGAAACTCATCTCTCATCAGAAGACAATCTCAAAATACCAGGTTATCAGGTCTACAGAAATGACCGAATATCAGAGAAAGCGGCAGGAGGAGTAGCCATACTAGTTAAAAAGCAGATCAAGCACAACCCCATACCTGATCCAACTACACCAAACATGGAAGCCGTCGGTATCAGAATAACTCTAAATAATCAGAGTCACACAATAGTTAGCATATATAAGCAACCAAAAAAAAAGCTAAATCCTTCAGATCTACTTGCAATATTTAACTCGACTGATCCTACCCTTGCAATTGGTGATCCAAACTGCAAGAACACGCTATGGGGCTGTAGAGCGACCAACCCGGAAGGCATCAATCTTGAACAACTCTCCTCCGAGCTTGGATTCCTAATACAAACCCCATCCAACTACACTTACTACCCCAATCGTAACGACCATCAGCCTGACATCCTGGATATGGTCTTTCATAAACACTTCTCAAGGGAAATTCACCAAACGGTCATCGATGAGCTCGACTCAGATCATCTACCGGTACTAATAACCTTTATAGCCATTCCACACATAAACCCACAGGCTCCTCGTCTGATAAATGGAGCAATAAATTGGAACAAATTCCAAATAGCTCTAAATAACCATCTGCAACAACCATCCAAGTTAAAATCACTTGAAGATATTGACGAAGCAACAACTAACTTCACAACAGCCATCGTAAGCAGCGTTCCCGATGCAACATCTAAAAAACCTAAAATATATAGCAAAGCGAGACACTATTACCACTCAAGCCACATAACAGAGCTCATAAAAAAAAGAGCCAAAAGAGACGCAAATGGCAACGAAGCAGAAACCCACTGGACAAGCAAACGCTCAACCATTTAACACACCAACTCAAAAAAGAACTAGACGAGATAAAAATAACCACCTACCAAAGATACATTGAAGAGCTTGAACCCAGTGACCCAGATATGTGGAGAGCAACCAAGCGAATCCTAAAACAGAATAACGAAATTCCAACAATAACAGATGACAACAACAGCTACTACACTGACGCAGAAAAAGCCGTAGCGTTCGCCAATCACTTGGAACGCGTATTTACACCAAAAATAACTTGCAGCCCAACAGAAGCAGCAGCAACAATTGACTACATCGAAAGAAACTTACCTGTCGTCACTGAACATATCGAACCAACTTCGTCTCACGAACTACAATCCCTAATTGCCAAACGGAAGACTCCCGGCTACGATCTTATACCCAACATTGTGCTAACTCATTTAACAACTAAATCCCTAGCTTATCTTGCATCAATATTTAACGGTTGCCTGAGGATGGGTTACTTTCTAAAACAGTGGAAACATGCTATAATACTATTATTCCCCAAGCCAAGAAAAGACAAAAACCACTTAAAAAACTATATACCTATAAGTCTTCTGACATCCTTATCCAAGCTGTTAGAAAAAATAATCTACACTCATCTCAACAATGAAGTGACTTCACTTAACATACTCCCGCCACATCAGTTTGGCTTCAGAAAAGATCACTCAACTACACATCACCTCCAGAGAATAGTAGAAGTATTAGAAACCGGATATGAAAACAAACAGTTTGCAACAGCCATTTTCCTAGACGTAGCTCAAGCCTTCGACAAGGTTTGGCTAGAGGGGCTGAAAAGAAAGTTATTAAAACTAAGAATACCTAACTACCTTACAGCAATACTATTCTCCTTCCTTGAGAGCAGAAGCTTTGCAGTTAAAATTAATACCGAAGTCTCAGACACCAAACGTATACGAGCCGGAGTCCCTCAGGGCAGTATATTGGGACCTTTATTATTTAATATATATACATCTGACATGCCAAATCTCAACGCTACGTTAGCAACCTTTGCTGACGACACGGCCATTATTACTCTAAGCAACGACTTAACACAAGCAACTCAATTACTTCAGACAGCAATAAACAAAGTATGTAAATGGTTTAACAACTGGAACATCCAAATCAACTCGAGCAAATGCCAAGCTAAAATATTCACACTCAGGAGAATACGCAATCCACCAAGCATTCATGTCAACAATGAAATCGTCCTATGGAATACCCCCGATGAACCAGTAAAATACCTAGGAGTACTTCTAGACACCAAATTATCATGGAACCAGCATATCAACTCCAAACTCAACCAGAGCCACGCTAGGTTAGCACAATTATATCCGTTATTAAATCGAAAGTCAAAGTTAAAAACCAAATGTGCAATTATGATGTACACTTCCCTCATAAGACCTTTAGCACTCTATGCGGTACCTATCTGGAGTACAACATCAAAAACTAATATAACCAAGCTACAAAGACTACAGAACAAAGTCCTAAGAATCTCAGTGGACGCGCCATGGTTTATTAGAAATAAACAACTACACGATGAGCTAGGTGTACCAACAATCGAAGACTACATTAAAGCAACCACTAAGAAATTTCTCAAAAATATCACGGCGTGTGAAGGAGCAGTTCACTATAACCTAGGTAAACGAAACATTCACTCGCGGCTAAAACGAAGACTCCCTCAAGATCAATTCTTATCCGACGACGATGAATAACCACACAGATTTGTTCGAGGTATCAAGTCACCTCATAAGTTAGAATAACCATTTTAAATATATTAACAATGCCTTGTATAATACAATTGTAGTGTTGATCTGGCAAATAAATAATTATAAAGAAGTTCTTGTCAAATTAGGCCTCTCGGCTGTCTATGCACGGCTGCCACCATTTCTGGAGGTCAGAGAAATCTTCATCCGGGATGCCTTCTCAGCACATCTGTCACAGTCGTTTTGATTGTTTGTTGCACCATCTTCTTTTCATTTAGTGGTATTTTCCAGAAGTTCAGCAGCAATTGTTCGTTTAGTTTTTTTATGATTCTATGTCAGTGTGTGGGGGTCTGTTTTTGTATTAAGTTTTCTTTCTGCTTTTATACAAGTTAAATACTTCAGCAAACATAAGAGACTTAATAAGAGACGAATACAACAAAGGAAACGTGGTACAATGATCTCCACATAGAACGTACGAGTCTTCACAACAAAAAATAGTGCAAGAGATAGAGAACATAAACCAAGACATAATTTTCTTAACATAAACAAAATAGGAAGGAAAAAGAAGAAGAAAAGATAGGGAAATAACTACACATGTGGAGTGTCATCGATAAAGATACAGGAGCAAATTTAGGAATATCTGTTTATATCAAAAACAAATAAATCAATCATAGGAACAAATTGTTGAAAGATTTATAAAAATCACAAAACATAATCACAATAGCGGGATTTATGAAATAACTGATGACGCAAACAATGTAGACAAAGAAATGATTTTGAACAAGCTTGATAATGTATTCTACCTGCTTCGTGTAACTTTCGATTAAATGCGTCAACAAGCCTAACAGTGGGTTGCTAAGCAAGCTTCGCCACCTAGTCAGATTAATAAAGCTGCAAAAGTAAGGATTGACAATTGTATTTGTATAAGCAAAACAAATGAGCCGGAGAATTTTCAAGGATGAAATAAATAAAAAAGTTTATATAAACATATGTTTCAAATTAATTTATTGCCAAGATATTGGAAGTGAAAGATATTTATTTTACAATAAAACATTCAAAGTAATTGTTCAAAGTGTTCTCCGTTTTTTCGAATCACGACAAATTCATGCTTCTCTGGCAAATCTCGTAGCATCAAGACGACCCTTAATAATTGCTGCAGCTTTTACGATGCGTTTTCTTAGGTCTTTTTGTGTACTAATAGACATAAACCATACATTTTATACAATCCCACACAAAATAACCTAACGGTGTTAGATCTGGAGATCGTGGTGGCCCCGTTTCGACCAATCCATCAGTTAGCATATACTGTATTTAAATAATCAATGACAATATGAGAAAAGTGGACAAAACGCTGTCTTGCATAAACTACATCACCTGCCTATTGGCAATCGGAATGTCTTCTAGAAACACATACAGATTATTTTGCAAAAAATGCAAATAAATATTCCTGAAAGTCTTGTTAGTAAAAAGAGACCTATGAGATTGTCATCAAGAAGACCACATCAGACCTTTAATGAAAAGGTATATTGGTAATAAGTAGTAGCAGTCGTATCAAGGTTTTCTTTATTCCAAGTATAAGTGTTTCAAAAATTATCCCATTTCTGGTAAAGCAAGATTCGTCGATAACCAGCAAGCAGCTCTGAAAGTTAGGATTTCCTGTACATTGTCGAATTAACCACTGACAGAAATATCCGCTTGTGTTATTATCTTGCACACGTAAAGTGAAATGGATACAATTGTTGCTCGCGCAATGTTCTCCATACACTTACAACGAAACGAAGTGACAATCTTCGGTCCTAATAGTAGGAGATAACTGAACAGCACGAAGCATCCCTTCCTTAATGTCTGTAGTTGAAATCTTTGTGGATCAGCATTTGGTCGTTGATGTTTTAGCGTGTCAATTTTCTTAAGACGTTTTGCAATGGCTTTTTACGATTTGGTATCCTTCTAGTAAGAAATGTTTTGTTATCTCTTGTACCTCGCCATTAATAAAAAACATGTTTGTTTGTACTGCAACAGCGAATAAATTTGTGGTGTTTCCCATGATAATAAAAAATTGAAGAATCTTCAAATTATTAACTCCCACAAAAACTCGCAAGACTAGTATAATACATTACTTATTTACAAAGGGTTTAATATCAATCAACACGTTTATAACAGATATTTAATTGCCTTTCAAACAAACAGACGATATACAATTGTTATCCACGGCTATTTGAATAACTTCAATACTTTTAGATATCTATCTTTCACTTTCAATATCTCGGTGATAACTTAATTTGAAGCATATGTTTATATCAACTTTTTTGTTTATTTCATGCTGGAAATGTATATGTATATTTTGATATATCCATTAATTATTTAATAATTTTTACCACACTGGCATGGTTAATGCCATTCGAACGAAAATAAGCACGACTAATGTTTCATTTCTTACAAAAGTATACACATAAACTTAGAATAAATTATAAGTAAATGAACAAAATTTTTTGTAGTAAGAATAATTACTAGACTACAATAGTAATAAAAATAGCATTTAACAATACAATTATGTACTGAACTCTCATCTTGAAGATTAGATTTGAATAATCACTGAAAAGTACTAACTATTCGTCTCAAGTTCACTTATAATTCTAAACTAAATAACATTTGCAAAAAAAAATGTTGACTTAGCATGACAATGCAAAGAGACTTTTTCAAATTGATAGTAATCATTTTAACAAATTTAAAAATAACTATTTTATTAAAATCCAACTTTATACATCTGTCAATTATTCCTTGCCAGTAACTTACATTTTTATGTCTTGCAAAGTAAAATTTATAAAATTTTATTTATTAATATGAGTTAATTTAATAGAATAGTGGATTTTGTCGACGATTTTATACCTATAGACATCACGTAAGATTGATTTCATTTTTTTTTTTTTTTTGTAGAAATATTTGGTCGAAGAGCTTTAGTAACGTGATAAATATTGAAGTTTGAAGCATAAAATGACAGTAAGTGCTATATAGGCTTTCTTTCTAACCACCATAGAAAAAAATAAATAATCTGCCACTCAATTAGTGAGTTCATTATTCCTACATTTCAACCGAGCTCTGCACTTTCTTTGTGAGAAAAGTTAGTGGTAAATGAAAGAATATACAAAAAAAAATTCTCTACTCCCCCGTATTCCAAAATCTCTTTAAAAACTTTTCCGTTTTATTTTTTTCTCGACTTCCCACTATGAAGTTATTAAAACAACCACACCATTAATTTTTAATTTAAAAATATTATTTTACAACTACTGAAATAAATAACTGTTTATTTGATAAATAAAATATATAGGTCATAATTAAAATCTTTGATAACTTTGATAACTAATTAAAGTAATCAAATATTACTTTACACGCAGATTAAATGACAGGATGGGATTTATGCTAATAACGGATTCAGCTCCTGCTCTATATATTTGTATGTCTTTAGATTCATTTTTTTTCAACAGTCATAACAATTTATTTGATCTTTTCAATTTTTGTTGAATACCAAAATTTTATTTGTTGTTAAGTTCTTTGTCTTCTTTGACATAATTAACGCTGAAATATGTTTTCCTAACCTCGTTAATCACATAGATAAGTTTTTGTTAATGCGTTACTGTATGGTTTGGTTTGATTATAATTTTAAATTATAGTTTACAGACAAATTGCCTCTAGAAGCTTATATTAATTAGTTCAATTTTGGGTTTCTTTGTTAATCTTTGTAATTCATCAAATCACAGTTTACTAACCTTTTAAAAGAAATCGTTCTGTAATAATGTTAGTCTAATTCAATTTGTATATTTGTCATATTTGTACTTCTCATCGACAATAACATACACGAGTGCTGAAAAATAATATTTGTAAACACAGTAAGTCAGGTTACACGATAATTAGCAAATTAGCTACGCATGTATCGGTAACTCATATTTATTGTTTTGTTATGTTCAGCGTTTGTAAATACGTTAAAATATAATAAAAAGCACGTTTTAGAAATAAAATTTCAAGTATCCTTAGATTTGATTATATTACGAGGTGTATCAAAAAATCATCCGATTTAAAAAATTTATAATTATTTAGCTTTGAATCCGTTCTGGTCGAACAATGTATTGTTAGAAAGACAAGGTTCTCGAGTTTCACGCGGTCGTCTATAGGTAGCATCAGTGCACTTCGTTCACCTGCCACTTTAGTATTTGTTAATATGGCGAGTGGACAACAGAAATCATTACGTGTTCTGCACTTTGCGAAGTGTGAGTCCGTAATAACTGTTCAGCATGATTTTCGGCGACAACGTGGTGTCAAACCTTCTACACCTCAGAGCATTAGGCGATAGTATAGGCAATTCAAAGACGCGGGTTGTCTGTGTAAACGAAAATTCACTGGTTGTCCCCGTGTGTCAGACGAAGACGGCTGAGTTTCGCACGTAGCCCCAAAAAATTCTCTCGCCGTGTCGGTAGAGAACTAAACATTTCCTCAACGTCTGTCTGGGGTGTTTTGTGGCGACGTTTGATTATTAAACCCTACAGGATTCAATTAATGAAAGCTATTCATGTCGATGGCAAACAACAACGTGTGGAGTTGTGTGAATTCATCCTAGACAAGCTGGCAGAAAATGACAATTTTATAACAGGCTTAGTGTTTTATAACAAGGCTAATTTTTATTTAAGTGACAAGGTAAAACCTCTACAATGTTAGAATATGGGGTACGGAGCATCCATATCAAATTGTACATCATAAGAGATTTATTTGTGCAATTTCTCGGGAAAAGTTGCACGGTTCTTTTTTCTTCTTAAAAACACTGTTACGGGAATCACATATCTATATATGTTTGAAAACTGACTTTTCCCAGATTTAGAGACCGATTTGGATGAGTTCATTTTCCAGTAGGACGGGGCACCACCACACTGGAGCCTGGAAGTTCGAGAATTTTTGAATAATCAGATTCCACAACGATGGATCGGCCGTATGGGACCTAACGATTCAGCTTTTCATCACTGGCCTCCAAGGTCACTGGACCTTATTGTATGCGATTTTTTCTTGTGGGTATTTACAAAAGACTGCGTTTATTTGTCTCCTCCTCCAACTACAGTGGTCGAGCTGAGAAACCGCATAATAGCAGCCGTGGCCGCAGTGAAACTAGATATACTCGCAAAAGTTTGGGACAAATTTGACTATCTTATGGACATATGCCGTGCATCCTAAAGAAGGAGGGAATATTGTGCATGATTTGGTATGTAAAAAAACTTCAATCTTAAGTGTCTGTATTCATAATTTTTCATAATATAAACATATTAAATCGGATGATCCTTTTTGAAACATCCTGTATTTCTAAATACTCCGTATATGAATTGTTTAGGTGCTTCTGGTTTATCACAATTGTGTTTATATATAGACTTTAATATTAAAATATGTATTATGTTCGGAGTGCAGATTACTTCAGTTACAGTTATTATAAATGCTATATTACAACGGTAGTCATGAAGTATATTTAAGTATCGCATGCTTAAGTCGTCAGTTTTAATATTTGCGTTGTTTTAGAAGTACCAATGACAAGTGAAGGACTTTTAGCGATCTACAATGTGAGTATTTTATAATTATTCATTTATATGCAAATACGTCTTTTAGCAACGTATAGTGTGGTAACAAAACTGTTGTACTATAAAAATAATTATCAAACCGAAAATGCAAGTTGTAATGATGTATGTCATGATTAGAATTAAAGTAACTGTATTGTGTGATTACATGACACTTATATTGCATGAATAGTGGAAAAATAATATTGATCAAAAGAATAAAAACAGTAAGCAATTAGGTTACCAGTAATACAATACTTACACTCATAAAAGTTTAATAAAAGACTCGACACAACCCCCAATTAGTAACTGGCATGAAATTTCCAATTTTTATTCTTATCAACTTTATTAAATAGCCGCAAACTGCAAGGAATATCTATATTGATCTGCGGTTTATTATTTATGTGTAAATTGATTGAAATCAACAATTTTTTTGAGGAAATAATACCACAAATACTTGAATTATAAGATAAATAATTCAAGTAGGCAAGTATTCTCTCTCAAACCTTATTTGCTATTTCTGATAATACTTTCTGGTAATGTATTTATTTTGATATTCTAAATAAACAAAATTAAAAAGTTTAAAATTACTCAAGCTCTTTAAAACAATTTATTATTAATAATTATTGCTAGTCACACAACACCATAAATAATTCTTCAAAACTAAATAGTCTTTTCATTTTCTTTCTTAATAGATTCTTATCATTCTAGCTACTCTTTCAAAAAAGCTTTACCTCCAAAGTAATACGGAAAATTAAAAGTAAAAATAGTTTTCTTTGTTGATGTCTCTTGGACAGTTTCCTTTATGAATAGTTTGTCTTTCAACTATCTTGAACTATTAGAATTAATATAATTGATGATATTATCCAATAGAACGAAATAATCTCCGTGATCTTAAAAGTATTTTCCTCTTGAAACTGGTAATAATCCACATTTTTCTACCAGATATAAATTAAAAGTTAAAATAACATCAATAACTAGTGTACTTGTTTTAGTATTGATTTTCTGATGTTATCTATTCATCTCGCCGTTGTGGTATGCCACGACTTTCTAAGTTCAAATATAATACATTGTGATTCACATATTACTGTTACTAATCCATTTATAGTAGGATGCCGGTCCTGGCATTAAGCTGAATTGTAGCTTGATTCATGCTCTGTAATATATCTCCAAATTGTGAAAAGTTATGAGTAAATTAAGCAACAAGGAAAGCGTAACGTGTAAAGTGGAGAGTAGGAAATCGGCAACATTTTTTTCAGCAATTCTGCACCAGTAAAACCAAGAGTAATTAAGTATTTAGTTTCATAGAAATATTGAAGCATTTTAGAAACTGGTATCCCAAATAGAAACACTGATAAAATTGTTTATTTATTTTAGAAAGGCCCAAACTAATTTCAAATAAATCTATAGCATAACATATTTGTTCCGTTTCACTGATAAAGTTAAAATTATTATTGGAAAGGACAGAACCGGATTTAAATAATTTTGTATCTAAATGAATTAGGATAGTAACCAATTTCATGTTTTGTATCATTATTTATTTCTTAGATTAGAGCAATAATAAAGCTTGTTGTGCGGAATACAGCTATACTGGGGCGGATGAGACAAGAAGGTCTAACGTGAAAATAAATAAACGATGGTAGAAAAAATAGAAAATATGTTCTAGCAAATAAATCTTAAGTTACAAGAAACACACTGAAAAGGAAATGGCTTACAAAACATAGATATTTACACACTGTTTAGAAACGGAAGTCAAAAAATGTGGTTTGGCGTGGGTTTTCTGACAAGTGCAACGATAAAACAAGAAATAAAAAATTATAAAGAAATATCGGACCGCATGTGCATCTTAACCGTAAAGCATTGAAGAAAAACATATTCATAATAAATATCCATGCATCCAGTAAAGAAAAATTGAAACAGATAAAAGATATGTACTACATGGTATTAGAGGGTAAAATAGACAACATCCCAAACGAAAACATTGTAATAGCAATCGATAATGCAAATGTCAAGGTCGGAATAGAAGACATTTATAATAAGATAACAAGAGGTGAAAACAAGCACACAAATAATAATAATGTAAGACTGATCACGCTAGTAATAGAACAAAATTTGAAAATAATGAGTACACATTTCCAGAGAAAAGAGGTTCATAAATGGACGTGAACTATACCGAGAAGAAGTGACTCAAACCAGATATATCATGTCCTAATCCAATATAAACATGGAAAATAATAACAAAAGTCAGATCGTACCGAGGAACTGAAACAGATTCGGACCATGTCCTTATAAAAGTACAAGTAAAATTGAAAAAACAGAAAGTAGCAGGAAACAAAGAAAAATAAGGAAAAGAGAAAGACATAAGTACACTACAAAATGAGGAGGTAGCACGAAAATATAAGAGGGATATAGAAAACATATTCGACAAAAAGGAAGAAGTAGCAGATGGCGTTGAATACAGATACAAGAAGTTAAAATCAATAATAAAATACTCAATACAAAAAAATCTCAAAACAAGAAACGCAAAGGAATAAAAAATATTCAGACACAGAGTGTGAAGAGAAACTAAAGTTTAAACAAAAAGTGTTACAAACATTGCCAAAAGAAAATTACCAAATATATACCAAGCAGAGAAAAATGGCGGAGATCCTAAAAGAAAGAAAAGAACGCCTTTTAAAAATCAAATAAAAGAAAACAAATATCAAACAAAAGAAATTAAAAATTTTTATAAAGTCGGAAAAGACATTCGAACTGGTTATCAAAATAACGTGTCATTTATTAAAGATGAAAAGGGCAATTTATTAGGAGGTGATGAAGAAAAACTAGAAATGTGGAGACTATACCTTGAGTAAATACTAAATGTAGGATCAGGAGAAAACCAAGACCAATAAAATAAGTTTAACGATTAAGAAACAGTGGAAATTCTAGTATTAATAAAATAAAAGATATAATAAATAAAATGAAAAATAAAACACCAGAAGAAAACGAAATAACTGCTGAAAATTTGAAGTATGGTGGAGATATTATGCAGAGCCAAATTCTAGACCTGATAACGAAAATATGGCAAATGACAATAATGCCAAAGTCATCAAATGAGGCAGTGATTTTACCAATACAGTGCAACGTCTATAATCCGGACACACGTTAATCTGAACGCACGCTAATCCGAACGGCAAAATTACAAAATGATAATCCGAACGCTGCCTCGGTAATTGAGGAATATTTCGATCTCTTGTATGTAGTTAAAGAGACTATTGGCGTTCCATAGAGCAATTTTATTCATTTGAGTCATTTTTAAATCTTAACTTTTGCCTAAGGAGTTTAATTTGATTAGTAAGTACATTTATGATTTGCTGCTGGGCTTGGATGGTTTGTTGCATTGCCATTATAACTGAGGTTAAGTCGTTTGTTTGTTGGGTTGCTGATTGTCCATGGATGAAATTCTGAGGTACGTTACTGGACGGTAAGGTGTTATTTGACTTTTTGGCGGTTATGGCTACAGAGGTTGCGGACTGATGTATTGGAGGTGCCGGTACTGGTTGGTTTTGTTGGGTTAAGTGAGGAGTTGACTGAGTACGCGGTGAGTCGGTGATTTGGGGTTGATTTGGATGACGTCGGGATATTATATCGAGATACACTTTGCATCCTTTATAGTTTGCAGAATGTTTACCATTGCATAAAACGCATACATCTGGTTTGCCATCTTTTTTATTTTTTTAACAAAAATGATAGTCGTGCAGTCCGACGCATTTAACGCAGCGAGCGGGCTGCGTACATCGGTTTCTTGTGTGGCCGTAGCATAGGTAGTTTTTACATTGCGGAATTTTTAATTTTTTCTTAAGTTCTTGGAATTGTATCAAGGCATTTCCCAAACGTTTAATTTTAAAAATGTCTTTGTTATTGTCTTTGCGTTTTATATCTATGAAGAATATATTTTCCTTTTGTTTATTTTCTCTGTTTATTACATTCATGATGTTAGTAACCTAGTGACCTTTGTATTTTAATAAGTATGTGATGAATTGGAAGTCGGTAGAGTGATGTAGGTATCTCTTTTCCTTCACTAAACTGTACGTGTGTCTTGCTACTTTGTGAGCATCGAGTACGTTCACGTTGTTTATTTGGAGTTTTAATTTGTTTTCTTGTAATAACTGATACACATAATTTTCTTTATTTATGTGCATTTCAATTAGTTTGATTAGTACGCTGTGATATAACCTAGAATAAAGGAAAGGACTTGGACTTTAGTTTTCCTTGTTGGATTGCTATTGCTGGACTATCCGTATCGTTTTTCTTAGCTAGTGGGAGGAATCTGTTTTGTGTTCATTGAGATAAAAGAAGTTGCTTAGGCTTGTTCAACGGCTGTCGCAGCTGCCTTGCATTTTAAATTTTTATTTGGGAAGTAATTTACTGCGAAATTGTAGATATAACGCAGATATACATAACTGATCTGGCCGGTAACGCCGATAACGATGAAATAAATACTAATAGTGAAAATGCAAGCCTGACCTTAAATATCACAGGCAGCGTTGTACGCCTCGGGCACCAATATCTTGAAGCGCACAAACACACGTCTGCTGGCTTCGAAATACAAGTGCAGAATGGACAGTAAATTTTACACTTAATATTAAGTAGTTGTCTTTCCTATCTTATTTTTTCCGATTTTTTTCTCCTGATCTTGCAAACACAAGCATGTATAAAAATATGTCTCCGTCATTCATATAGTAAACTTTTTGAAAAGTTGCGTTGCAATCAAGTTTTGGTAGCTCTAAAAATAGCAGTTTATTATTGTATCTCCCTCTAAGTTGAGACAACTCCTTGTCAAGATATTATTAATCTTCTCGAGCTTTGCGTCCAACTCTTCCTCTAGCAGTATGACTGTCTGTTTAAATGTGAACAAGCTAGCAGCCTTTACTGATATTATATCCATCTCATTTTCGCGTTCTAACGCTTTTTCTGTCAAATTATTTTTAAATAATAAAAACGTTTATTTTGGTTATCTTCATGTTTTAATATGTCTGGTTATATAACTCAATGTCAAAAAAGTATACTTGTATTAATAAATAATTTTTGAATACGTTTCTATGTTGCAATATTTGAAAAAAGAATACTGAATCTCATTTGCGTTTTAAAATATTTACTAAACCAGTATTGTAACAAGTTAAATTAATTTTGAAGATACTGCGATACTAATTTAGATTATTCTTGGACAGACAGTATACCCATGTCATCGGCAAAGGTGGCGATGGTAGTGGTCCCCTGGGGGACTCCAAAATCAATGTTGCAATAACTTGATAGTGAGCTGCTTATTTTTACTTGAAAATTCGATTAAGTATAATTTTAATAGTATATAAAGCTGTATTGGTTAATTTTATTTGAGTTTATACAACAGACTATTATTCCATACTTTGTCAAAAGCCTGTTGTATATCTAGAAACACTGCCTTAACGGATATGGGGGGGGGGGTAATTCTGTTTTCAACAAAAGCGTGCGACATAAAAAGAAACGAGAATAGAGAAAGAAAAAAAAAGGTTTGGAACATGGAACATTATATCCTGGTTTCACAAAGAACAAGAAATAATCATGGAATTAGAAAGAGCTAAAATAGACATATGCAGTATATCCGAAACAAAAAAGAAAGAGGAGGCCATTGTGCCGTACACACTTATTTACAGTGGTGTCTAGTAGTCAGAAAGAGCTAAAAAAGGAGTAAGTATACTCATTAAGAAAGTCCATAAATAATGCTATCGTAGACTATAAATTAATATCGCCAAGAATACTCACAATAAACACCGAAACTAAACAATAATAAGTTACATATCATAAATGTATATCCTCCTGAAGAACGTAAACCTAAAAACAACAAAGAAGAATTTTATAATAAGCTTCAAGAAACTCTAGACAAGATATCTCAAAATAATCCCATATTAATATTATATACATTATAGCGCTACAGGCCTTGTAGGCCTTTGGCTTGGTGTACGATTTTTGCCATTCCTTTCTCTGTCTTGCTTTTCCTTTCCATCTTGTGACTTTCAGTTGTCTTAGGTCCCTTTCAACTTCGTTCATCCATGTTGACATTGGTCTTACTCTTCTTCTGTATCTACCTAATTCGCTTTTGAGAACTTTTTTTGGAAGGCGTTTTTCATCCTCGTCACATGTCCTATCCATCTCAGTCTCTTGGCTTTTATTTCTCCTATTAGGTCCGGTTCGGCATACAATTCTCTTATTTCTCGATTTGTTCTTCTTTCTACTTTCTTTCCTCCGTAGATTTTTCTCAATACTTTTCTTTCCCACACTCCATATTAATATTAGAAGACTTAAATGTCAGTATGGAAAATAACGTAGTCCCAAGGGTAAAGCAAAATTTAATAAAAATATATGCATCAACAATGGAGAAATATTCTCGCCCACTTTTCCATAGAAAATAATTTAAAAATAAACAACTTCTTCTATAACAAAATTCAATACAAATGTACATGGGAGAATACGAGAGGACAACGCTTAGTAATAAACTACGAAATTTTATCTCACAAAATACTTGATGTTAGAACATTAAACTTTACAAACATTGACAGTGGTTATAAACTACTATTAGGCAAGATAATTGGAATCCCGAGATCAAAATTCAAATAACCTACTAAGAAAACTTAGCATAGAACTACTTCAAAGTATAATATAGTTATATGAACAAAGACTGAAAGAGCATATTTATAATAACAAAATAGTCCCAAACTCTTAATGGTCAAAAATAAAAACGAATATAATGAAGCGATCATAAGAAGCATTAGGATTAAAGAAAGTAAACATAACCCAACAATCACAACATCGAACACCATGGTTTTGTGATGAAATAAAAACGTTAGTAAAAAATAAAAAAAGGCAGTTCTAAATTTTAAGCAATACCAAACTAGCGAGGAATATGAATAACAAATGATATGCAGAAACGGGGCAAATATGAAAATTAAAGCAATAAAAAACGAACACTGGAAAAGATATACCGGATAGTTTAAAAGAGATCTGTATGGGCACAAAAACAGGTATGAAAAATGTTAAAGAGCTTTAAAATATATCAAGCCAGTCTAGTTTTGCTTTGTCGACATACAGAAAACGTTAGACAATTTATAACTTCAGAAAGTAATAGTTATGTTGCAAGAAAATAACATGCCAAATTTGTCTCATACAGAATATACATAAAGATAATTATACCCAAATAAAGAATGACAGGAAGTTTCGCTCAGTGCACTATTATTTAACTTAGTAATAAACGAAATAATAAAAGCAACACTTCAGGGGTATCATCGTGGATACAGAATGAAATCAGGATATTAGGTTAATATAAAATGAGGACAACTCTTATTGCGAATAACGAAAATAACCTGTAGCGGTTATTATTCACATTCAATAAAACATATGAGACGTTTGGGTTAAAAATGTCGGACAAAAAAAACAATGCAATAACAATCAGTAAAAAACCGCTACGTTATAAACTCGAACTATCTGGAATTTGTAGTAAAGCAAATGATGTCTATAGAATATTTAGGCATAAAAATCACAAGTAACGAAATATTGATAAGATATATTGAACATCAGGCCCAGAAAGCATCAAAAATATCTGCATGCTTAAATAATACCATATGGAATAATAAAGATCTAAGAAGGGAGCCCAAAGATAGAATATATAAATCGGTTATAAGTCCGATTATAAGTAAACAAGACCAAACAAATACTAGAAACAACGAAGATGAGGATACTACGAAAAATTATGGGCGTACAAAAACTTGACCTCATTAAAAGCAAGGAAATAAGGCAAATCTGCGGTGTTCAAAAGATCGACGAGTGGGTCAAAGGAAGAAGATTAGAATGGAACAGCCATATATCTCGGACAGAAGGTACCAAGATAGTAAAGAAACTTAGAGTCCTGTCGGCTAAAAAGAGTTGATCACCAGGTAGACCGAGAAAGAGATAGGAAGATGTTCTGAAGTAACACAAGCTTTAAGCTTATAAAGAAGCTGTAGTAGTAGAAAAAGAAGAAGAAAAGAAGATTTTTTACTTCAGCTGTTAACAAGGCTTTAACAGGTAATGATAACTGACACAATGCGTTGGTAAAAGCTTCAACTTTATTATCATCGTAGTTGGCATGGGACTGAAGGGTTGTAAATATTTGTTTGTAATGTTCAGCAAAAACACCTGCTTTTTTTTATCGTAACTGGCCTAAATCCCATCTGTCTTTATTTAGTAACTTTCCATATTGTTGGTCTTCGTTGGACAGATTTGTAATATAATGGCTGAATATTTTATTTTGCGCTTCCCTCGGTACTTAGTGTAACTGGTGCGTGAGTTTGTTGTAGTTAGTTTTGTCTTGCCTGCTTCTTGTTTTTTGTCATTTATTTCTTGCCCTGCGTTTTTCAGATACAAGTTGTATATGTTGAGGTATGTTAATTGATTCAAGTGAGCCATTTGGGGTTGTAGGCATAGCTTATTAGGCTGCATCTTGTATTAATTTAGTTGAGTACTGGGTCGCTTCATCAAGGTTATAAATGTCTTTTATTATAATACTGAAGTTGGTATTTTTGTACAAATAGAATGAGAACAGATTCTAATCAATGCGCTTAATGCAGGGTTTTGTAGTACCCTCTTTACTAATAACTGTAATACTGATTATTATTATCGCTCATGAGTGATCGAAAGATAGAACTTTACATATGTCTGGGCTATTCCACTCGTGACTGAGAAATCCAATAGATCAGGTATACTGTTCCAATATGTTGGTTTACATATTGTTAGGTAACTGAAATTATTTATTTATATTGTGCGCAATACAGTTTTTCATTTTTGGATTAATTAGTCTAAGACGGCTATATATTGCGGCAAACACTTGTGAATGTGGGCGAATTTTTAATTTTATGGTCAAACTTTGGATTTCATTTGCTTGGTAAGGGTTTTAAAAGTTAA
Organism: Sinelater perroti; assembly: GCA_036346155.1. Classification (NCBI taxonomy): domain Eukaryota; kingdom Metazoa; phylum Arthropoda; class Insecta; order Coleoptera; family Elateridae; genus Sinelater; species Sinelater perroti. The sequence goes on along the minus strand of JARFIY010000303.1, from coordinate 833,972 downwards.
ATCTTAAAGTTTTAAGATTTGACTTTAATGTTTTATTTGTTACTGCTTAATGCGACAATTTCTCTAACAAAATAGTTTAGTAAATTTTTCGTCTCATTGACAAAAGCTTTAACTGTTCCTATTGCAAATATTCTTCTTCCACCAACTTTTCCAAACCAATTATCTTTTTATATCTATTAATCTAAAAATATGAAAACAATTTTTTTATTTGAAAACAATTGAAAGAAAATAATGTATTAATAATATATATACAATTATCAATAAAAGCCTAAAATTTTACATTACTATTTCAAAAAGAGCAGGGTGAATAAACGAAATTAGAAATATTGCCTTTTAAAAACACATATGTTCTTGATTATATTTATGTCAATGTATAATAATAATAATAATAATGGTAAGGCATTTCTAACGTCTCCCGTGGAAACACGGCGAGAAAACTGAAAGGTTAAGGCTCTCATGTATTCGCTCTCTCTCTCTCTCTCTCTCTCTCCCCCCCCCCTCTGCCCGGTCGACACACACCGTCTCTGTGGCGGGGCGATGTGGCAAACACCGCGCCTTAGACAACCGAAATTATTACCCCTTGTTTGCGTAAACGTAGGTCTGTTGACACCGCAGCCCGCGCCACAACCACTGTACCACGATGGCTATTATTTCAGTATATGGTAATTCAAAAAGAAGAAATTGTAAAATATATTTTTTAATGCCACTTTTTGTTGTCCATATACACGAAAATTGCACAATAAACAATTTTCTTTTATCTTTTTTAAAACTATCAAGTTCACAGTATCTGACTACATTCTAAAGAATAAAAAGTTGTAATCAAAATGTAAAATACCACATACAGACTACGGCGCTTAAATCCGGAGAAATTTAATTTTTGAATATTCCGCTATATACTACTGCCGCGACAAGTCGTTGCCGTTCGTGAAAGCCATATGCTCTTAGGAAACAGTCGTAACCTCAAAATGGATACGCTGTTGTAAACAAGTGCGGAGTACAACCGAAGAGCCGCAATTATCGAAAGCCTTTGCGCTGGGCTCTTCGACGACTGAAATAATTTGGTTCTATGGGTGCCTGATCAGTTCTATACGACATTGTTTTAAAATATAATGCTTCCAAAAGTCTAGGGAACATTCGCTAATCTGTCGCGAAAGAGTTATTCGCGAGAATACGTGACACAGACTCCGGCAGTTGTAGAAAGGGCTCAGGTGTTGATTTCGCAGAACTCGGGGCAATCATTAAGAAAATTGGCGTCAGTATTTGGTGTCAGTGAGTGAACCATGCGCCGAATTGCATAGGAGGACCTACGTTATAAGTGGTATACAATAAAGGTTCGTCAGATTCTCTAAGAAACTGCCAGATTAAAACAAATTGCCCACTGCAATCCGTTAGTGTGTTCGTTTTTTTTGTGATAAAGGTTTTACTATTTACCCGAGGATGTTCATGTGCTAGGAGTCGTAACTAGTGAATGAAAGGCGATATTATTTCAGCAGTATAGTGCACAGGCACATACGAGCCATTTAGTCTAAAACTGATTATTGAGTAACGTGGATATGTTCTGGTCTAAAGAATTCTGGCCCCCAATTTGATTTTAAGCGCCTTGTTTAGAGCTTAGTCGAAAGGGCTGCTATCAAGTCCAGATGCCCTAATGTAGCATCTTTACTCACCGCTATTGAAGCAGAATTTGACAACATGGACAGTGCTGCTTTACAGAGAGTGTACGGGCGTTTCAGACCAAGGTTGGAGACGGTTATTGCAGCTGAGATGGGGCGGGTTACACCGAGCAATTTTACTCTGGATAAGTCACACAACTGACATGCAAAAGAATTTTTTATCAAAATAAAATTTTATTTAAAAAAAATATTTAATTTGTCAGAATTTAAGCGTTGTACAATGTATAAACCAAAACTGTTTCAAAACTAAAATTTATAATCGCGCAACTTTAAAACACATTTAAAAAGCATTTGGCAACAGCGGCTAGAAGTGAGAAATATATTGAAGAACTATTTGGCTACCTTAGCAAAAGACACCCTTAAACATTTCTTTCTTCTTGTAACGTTTATAACGTTTTTATAACTAATTATGTTTTTTATCTTATGTTAAGGAAGAAAAAATGTAGTTAACAAACTCGTGCACTCTGCTATTTAATTTGTCATTAATTTTTTTGCAAAAAGTTGCGTCTCAAGAATGCAAAAAAATTATTGGTGGCAAGTGTCCTGAACAGACAACAAAATTCACCACCGTGCAGTGCAAGCGTAATTTGAGTAGTAACTTGATTTGCATATTCATTTAGAATGACGTGTAATTTTCTTCTTAACAATGAATATTTTGTTCTCACAAATGGCTCTAAATATTAATTTATTGTTTAAACCCAAAATTGCAATTGCTAGTATGAAATGAATTGAAGTGAAATTCCTGGTGTAATTTAACTTTATTTTGGAGAGCGTATACAGCAAGATATATGTGTGTGTGTGTGCACCATTGTACTGTCGATGGGTGAAAATGAGAAAATAATCTACTATCTTTAATTTTTGAGGTGTTGGAGTGCCGGCGTAAAACTACCGGCACGTGATTTAGGGACAAACTGATTAAAATCCAACACCTCAACACTTGCTCCCAATAGGGGGAGCTAAAAACCGATCGGGTCTACCTGTCGCGCGAAATGGGTGCTACCCTTTGTAACACGACCCGATTGCCCCGGAGATCAGATGGTGTTCAATCTCTCGGTCGGAGGGGGCTATATACGCGACAAGGGGTCCACTCAGCGTTAGCCGTAACCGAGGTTACGTTACCGACTCTCACCACGAGGAGGTGCTGATGTGGGCTTGAAAAGAGAATTGGCACTTTTCACGAGAGAAACTTTCACTCCTCTAACGCCGCTAAGCAAAACGCCAGGCAAACGCTAGTATCCGTTACTGATTACCTCTCCCTACTTGGTGTGCAGGCCGACTCTCAATCCCATTAAGAGAGTCTCTCTCTCTGTGTGTGTGTGTGTGTGTGTGTGTGTGTGTGTGTGTGTGTGTGTGTGTGTGTGTGTGTGTGTGTGTGTGTGTGTGTGTGTGTGTGTGTGTGTGTGTGTGTGTGTGTGTGTGTGTGTGTATATATATATATATATATATATATATATTGACCATATGTTCCGGATAAGAATAAAGGTCGCTTCTTAACTGAAGCTTTTCTAATTCATTTGTTGTGGTGAATTACTCCACAAGTTTGGTTTAGTTTCTCTTCTTTCCTTCAATTACCTGTATTGTTTTGCTTTATTTATGACCAAGTTCCATTCCTACCTATTCCGAATTGTTTCCCACCAGTTATTGATTTTCAAATGTTTGATGCTTCATGCAGTTGATTTACCCATCGAATTTTTGACCTTCCTCTCGGTCTTCGTTCCATTAGTCTCCAGTCCATTACCTTCTTTATTATTTTGTGTGCTTCTCTTCTTTAAATGTGCGCAAACCATTTTAGTCTCTGCGCCTTTATAAACTGTACTATGTCTACTTCTTTCATCAGTTGTCTTATCTCGTGATTTATCAGGGATCTGATTTTCCCATGCACTTTCTTTGGTCATAAGATTTTTCTTAGTATTTTCTTTCTAACCCTCTTAGTTTTTCTTGATCTCTATTTGACAAACATAGTTTCTGCCGCATATGTTATTACTGATCTTATTGCTGATTTATATATTTTGAGTCTTGTTTTTTGCTGAGGTTTTTATTTTTAAGTAGTTTTTGATACTTCCAGTATGCCCGGTTACCTGCTTCAATACGTTCTATAATTTTAGCACTTCTGTTATTTTTAGCACTGACGATAACACCCAGATATTTGAAGTGGTTTACTTTCTTAAAACAATGGTTCCCTATTTTTATACCTTTTATTTTTGTTGTTTCTCTCCTTGTAAATATCATATGTTCTTTCTTCTTTCCTTTATCCTCAATTCTCTTTTGCTTGCCTCTATTTCTAGTGTGGTTAGTGTTTCTTCTAGCATTTTCTTGTCTCTGGTTATTAATACGAGATCATCAGCACATGCTACTATTTGCGCTGAGCTCTATGCTATGCTTTTGTTTATTCCTGTTGCTTTTATTACTCCTTCTAGTGCGATCTTAAATAATGTTGTTGACAATTCTCTATTTTAATGCATTGTGTTGTTCCTTCCTGGGTTATTATTTTTGCTTGTGTATTCTGCATAGTCATTTTAACCAGTTTCATTAGCTTTATCGGTATTTCTATTCTTTCCATTTCTTTTATTAATACTTCTCTATAGAAACTGTCGAACGCTTGTTGGAAGTCAATAAACAGTATATGTATGTCTATGTCGAATTCGTAACATTTTTCAATTGTTTGTGTTAGCACATGTATGGAATCTATTGTTGATTTGCCTTTCCAAAATTCTTGTTGATATTGTCCAAATTTTGCATATATGTTCAATCTGTTTCTTGAAATCGACGTTAAAATCTTGTATGCAGTGTTTAATAATATAATGCTTTTATAGTTATTACAGTTATCTCCATTTCCTTTTTGAAGATTGGAAGTAGCAAACTATATTTGCAATCATTTGGCATAGATTCTTCTTTCCATATTTTTGTTATTAAATTATACACGTGCGTTAACAATATTTTGCCTATATTTTTTATTAGTTCATTGCTAATTTCATCAGGGCCTGAAGCTTTATTTGACTTTAATTGTTTTACTACATTTGATCTTGAAGTGTGCTTTCCATTCTTTTTTTTTCTATTTTTGCGAATGCTTTCTTTGCTTTATTTTGTTGCTTTACGTTTCCAAATAGTTTTCTGTTATCTGTATTATGTTCTTCTAGCACTTGCATTTATTTATTAATCCATAATGGCTTTTTTCACATAATTTTTTTTATCTCTCTGTATTTGTCTAGCTCTCTTTCATATTCTGTTTGTACCCTTCTTTGCCTTGTTTGGTTTTTTCTTTAATTTTTTCCTTGCATTCTTTATTAAACCAACTGTCTTTAACTGTATGCTTTCTTTTTCCTAAAATATTTTTTGTTGTATGTATTATTGTGTCATTCCTCTTCTATGTTGACGTTTGCCTTTGTTTTTAAGTTCTTTTCTATAGTTTCGATATATTTACTTTTGACTTCCTCTTTGTTCAGATGTTGTGTATTCCATTGTCTTCCTACTTTTTCTAATTTTCAATGTTTTACTATTTTTCTCTTTATTTTTCCAATTACCAGAATATGGTAAGTATCGACGTTTATTCCTCTATACGACCTTACATCAGTCACGATGTTTTCTAATTTGTTTGAAAATCTATGCACACAAAGAAATTGCAAACTTGTGACAAATGGGTTCAACTTCAAAAAAAGTTATGTTTAACAATAAAATAAAATACTTTATAAAAAGTAATTATTAATATCAAACCGCCGTTGCTAAAGCGTTGCGTTTTTTTTTACCAAAAATTTCCCTTTTTAAGTTTTATAATAGGTAAAAGGGCTGTTTTGCTGTTTTACCATTATAAAAATATATAAAAAAGCCAACATTTCTACATTTTTAACAAAAAGGGCGAGAGGAAAGACATGGGTTATTAAGCGTTTTTAATCCCAATACATGGACCTACATTTTAGTCTACTAGAAATTGGTTTCAGCAAAAATTTATTTTGCCTTTGAGCCCCGATTGGGTCGTAGTTAGTCATAGCCGGTTAACAACATTACAAGGAGAAACTTTATGGAGATGTATACAAAATTATAACAAATTCGGGAGGGTACTCGACCTGCTAGGGGGATAGCCAGGCAAAAAAAATTTAAAATGTTGAAGCTCATTTCTGGTACACCCCGTATTTATTCCTAGCCCAACTGGTAGAGTCATTTGACCAACGATACTTTAGGCTATAGAACGGCGAAAACCGCATTTTACTGTCTATTGTAGTCTCCGAAATCTAAAAAATATATTTCCAATTTTGGCCATGAAGGAGTGAAGATAAAAGTTAGACCTATATAAAGAGTTTGGTGGGGTTTAATGCAGTTAAAAAAATTGTTAAGACTATTAACTTATTTCCATGTGTACCGCTCTAATAAAAGTTTTATTTAACAAAAAAACTTTAAATGACTTTTTTCTTATAATGGATGTTTCTTTGGAGGCGGAGAACTTTACATTGGCAATACTTTTTTGGTGACAGCCAATTTGTTGTTTTGGGGTTAGTTTGGTTTGGCAATTTATCATGAATGAACTCACGCTAGAGCAAGGTTTGCAAATTGTTTAAATTTATTTTGAAAAACATGGTTTAATTCGAAAAACTCATCGGGCATTACGTGCATTTTATGGTGCTCATAATCGTCCATCAGAGCAATTAATTCGGAAACTATGGATCTTTTTCGCAATACGTTTACTCTAAACGATAATACACCTCCCGTAAGACGGCGTACAGTGCGCACACAACACGCGATTGATGTACAGCGAAGTGTTGCGTCAATTCGTCGTGCTTAACAATTAAACTTGTGTCTATCCACTTTATGAAAAATTTTGCGTAAAGATCTTGGTTTACGTGCTTACAAGATTTAACTTGTACAGAATTGAAGCCACACGATCATCGTTTGCGCCGTACATTTGGTGAATGGGCCAAAGAAAACATGACTATTGATCCACAATTTTATTTGAAAATTTTGTTCAGTGATGAAGCACACTTTTGGTTAAATGGCAATGTCAATAAGCAGAGTTTCCGCATTTGGAGCGATGATAATCCACAAGCCATTGTCGAAACACCATTACATCCAGAAAAAGCACCGTTTGGTGCGCTTTATTGACGAACGATTAATTTCACGAAATGGACCTGTTAACCAGCCACCTCGTTCGTGCCATTTGACGCCATTAGATTATTTTCTCTGAGGATATGCAAAGTCGCATGTCACGCTAATAAACCAAAAAAATTGAGCACTTGAAAAGCAACATTCGGCGCGTTATTGCCGAAATACAGCCTGATTTACTGCGAAGAGTGTGTGAAAATGGGACCTCCAGATTACGCCATGTACACGCCAGTCGCGGTGTCCACATGCCCAAAATCATATGCAAACATTAATGCCATAAAATTATCTTTTAAATAAAGTCAATTTCATGGATATTAAAAACATTTTTCTGTGTTTTATTTCAATTTAAAGTTCTCCGCCACTAATAAAAAACACCCTAGACGTACAAGCACGGTGTTTCAATGTAATTAAAATCATTAAAATACCTAGTACTTTATACTTTAAACTTGTTTATTAGCACAACATCTAAAGCAGTTCCAAAGTACAAAACAATAAAACAAATAACACATTTACTCTAGTTAGTTTAATCTAGTTGTTAAGTGCTGTTGCTTATTTATGGTGTTTGTCGGTAAAAACTACTTTCTTTTAAATAATACTCTGTTTAAGGTACAATATTCTTTTAAGATTTTTATAATTATAAAACCTTGTGCGAAATTTAGATAACTTTTTCTGTGCAGATGTACGTCTGGATAATTGTAACAATATTATTGACCGCGGTATACAAATACTTTACAAGAAACTTCGACTACTGGGAAAGGAGATCGGTCCCTCACCCAAAGCCATTGCCACTTTTTGGAAACTTTTTTGACGTTTTTACAGCCCGAAGATTCATTGGTCACTTCTTAAAGAAGTATTGGAATGAATATAAAACTCCATATTTTGGATTATACTCTATGAACACGCCCATTCTCGTTATTAGAAGTCCAGAACTAATAAAGCAGATTCTGATAAAAGACTTTAAGTACTTCTGCAACCGCACAAATCTTGCCGACGAAAAACTCGATCCTATTGCTTCCAAGTTATTATTGCTCGCCAAAAATCCCGAATGGAAGTCAATGCGCTCTAGGATTACACCAGCTTTTAGTACAGCGAAAGTGAAAGCTATGGTTCCTCTAATTACCAAAGTTGCTGAAGACATGAAACTTTACTTACGAGACAATGCAGATAAATCTACTTTAGAGGCTAAAGAATTCTGTTCCAAGTACTCAGCAGACATCGTTGCATCCTGTGGCTTTGGCATTGACGCTCACAGCTTTGAAAACGACAATGCTGAATTTAGAGTCATCGGGAAGAAAATGTTTGACTTTGAGCTGCTCACGGCAATTCGACAAGTTTGCTACTTTTTCTTCCCCAACGTAGCTAGATTCTGTCGGATGCCTTTTCTGCATCGCACTGTGCAGCGCTTTATGAGAGAGGTAATCTTATCGGCCTTGGAACAAAGAAGAAAGAACAAGAACGAAAGGCATGACATCATCGATGTTATTATCAAAATTCAGAATAAAACAAGCATTGACGATCTATATAAATTTGGTAAGTTGAAATTGACCCTTACAATATTCACATACTATAAAATATGTTATTAGAGGGAGATCGAGCTGTTGCACAAGCTGGACAGTTTCTGACGGCCGGATTTGACACAATAAGTATGATCATGTCCTTTACATTCTATGAACTTTGCCTTCAACCAAACATACAAAACAAGCTGCGTTCAGAAATCAAAGATGTTTTAAACAAGCATGGGGAATTTAACTATGAGGCGTTGCAAGAGTTAAAATATTTAGATATGGTAATATTTGGTAGGTATTGCCATTTTGATATTCGTATAACTTACCAAATAACAAAAAAACAAGGCAATAGTAAATGCATTTCTTGGTCTTTCGTATCAATAACTAACTATAAAATAAACAACGTTATGGAAGAGAGCATAAACGTATTTCCTTAATTTTGGTTTAAGCATCACCATTTGTTTAAATAGTGCGATACTAACTCATTATTTTAACAAAAATCAACAACTTTAATTAACAAAATGTTTGAACATAATGCCCCTGTATTTTAAGGTTCTTCTATAACCAATAATTTGAAAATGAATATAAATATGAGAAGAATAACTTTTCATTCACTTGATAGTATTTTAGCGCCCAATATTAAAACTTCTAAAAATTATTAACCTCAGTTTTTTGCTAATAGTCGTTGAAACTTTTTTTTTTAACCGTCTGTGAATATTTCCGTTTCATATTCTATTTTTGCCATTAATCATCGTTATCATTTAGATAAATATTATTGATAAACAGCTAAGTACCTTTGTTTTGCAATAATGTAATATTTTCCAAAAATTTGATTATAGCTAAATGTAAAAACTGTTCAAGAACAAATACTCCGTTATCCAGGAACCCAACACGCGGTCGAATTCATGTCTCGCTGGAAAATTATGAACGTATGTGACGTTTTAGTATTTAAATTACATATTAATATTAACAACTTTCTAACAAATGAAAAATAAGCATACTAAAACAAATATACAAATTAAAAATCATCAAAACCACAATCATCGTATTTTATAGTATCGAAATAGTATTCTTCTTCTTTGATAGCACTACAGCTCGAATCGATCCCTGGCCTCCTTAGGTTGTTTGTAAATGTTCTCCGACTTCTAACACCAAGTAGTTCGCGGCCGTCTTCAGTCACTTCATCCTCCCACCGTTTTCTTGATTTCCCCACTGATCTCTTACCTTGCATTCTCGTGTTTAGCGATCTTTTTGGCAGTCTTGTGTCCTCCATTATGTTAACGTGGCCCGACCGTTGTGATCTCTGTGAGCGTATAAAGTCTACTACCGGCGGTTCTTTATAGATCTGGTGAATCTCATGGTTATACCTTATTCTCCAGACTCCGTTTTCATTCAGTGGTCTCAGAATTTTTTTTATTACATTCCTTTCAAAAATGTTTAATTTGTTTGGTGAGTTGTCTGCTATTACCCCTCTTTCGTAGCCAAATGTCAATATCGGCCTTATTATGGTTTTGTATATCTTCAGTTTTATATTCCGATGGATAGATATCCATCGAGGATTTTAAACAATGCAAAATATGCTTTGTTAGCTGCAATTATCCTTCTTTTTAATTCGTGATCTTAGGTTTCTTCTACGGTCAGCTCTGCTCCTATGTATGAAAACTGCGTCACCATTTTAATATCGTTTTCCCGTATAATGTTCTGGGCTTGTTTCTTATATCTAGTCTGGGCCAAGGATTTGGTTTTTTCTGAATTAATTTCCAATCCAATCTTTTCAATTCTGGGTATGTTTCTTGAGCACTTTGTATATGACGTTATTGTCGTCTTCATATGCGGCTACCTGCGTAGTTTTGTTTGTCAGAAGCTTTGTTCTTCCAACATCCATCTGTTTTATGACATATTTCAGCGCGAGATTAAACAGTGTGGGGGCACGTCCATCTTCCTATTTCAGCACTCCCGATATTTTAAATTTTTCTGACATCCCGGTTGCCATGCGGACACATGCTTCCATATTTTCCATTGTTGCCTTGACGAATCTTACAATCTTGAGCGGTACTTTGAGTTCCGGTAGAATTTTATACAATGTGCTTCGATTTATCAAGTCGTAGGCTCCTCTAAAGTCAATAAAAATGTTGTGTTTATCGACGTTATATTCCCAAACTTTCTTTAATATTTGCTTAACTATTAATATCTGGTCTTTTGTTCAAACTCGTTTGGTATTCATTTATGATACTTTCTGTAATGGGCTGGAGTCTTTTACTTACTATGAGTTTAAATATCTTATAAGCTGTACATAAAAGCGATATTCCTCGATAGTTTCCGCATAACAGCTTCTCTCTTTTTTTGTGGATTGGGCATATTGTATATTATATATATATTATATTCTTTTCCACTCTTTGAGTAACGCTTTTTCTTGCCATATGCTTATTATTAGAGCATGCATTTGTTTACTGACTTATTTACCTCCCTTCTTATGGAATTCTGAAGGTATATATAGGTTACTGGGCCTCTATGGCTTCTTGAATCTCTTCCAGTGTCGGTAATTCTACTGGGTTTATTTCTTCTTCCTGATGCATCTGCATTTTCTCGAAAGCCTTGCAATGTTTGAAAGTACTTTTTCCATCTGTCTTTAATCTTTACGGAGTTGCTTATAATTTGTCCTGCTTCATTCTTCCACATATTTATTTTATTATGTTCTGGATAAATATGTTCTCACATACCCGTTTCTTTGTTATACATGCTTTATCAGTTCTGCGTCTTGCAGATTCAAATTGTTCTCATCTCTCTTTTGCCCTTCTTGCCACATGTCTTTTGCGTGCTTTGTTTCTTTTATTGATAATCTCTTCACATTCTTTATTAAACCACTATGGTCTTTTGTTTTTATTTTTGGATCCTAAGATTGTATCGGCTGCTTCCGTTAATACTCTTCTTATTCGTTTGCATCTATTCTCCATTTGTTCATTTCCGACCTTCCTAAGTTTTTGTTTTATTTCTCGTGCTAAGTTTTGTTGTACCTCTGGGTTGCTTAACTTGTCTGTACGGAATTTCGTTGGTCTCTTTTTGATTCCTTCTGTTTCTATTAATTTTACATCTAAACTAAGCTTGAACGAATAAAAAACATGGTTGTAGCTCCTTTTTGTCGATCAAAATATGGTCTATTTGACTGATACTCCGCCTATCCGGGGAGATCCTTGTTATTTTGTAGATGTTCTTATGTGGAGAACATGTTGAGCTGATTATTATGTTTTTTCTAGTGGCAAAGTTAATAAAGGAATTCTCCGTTATTATTAGTTTCATTGTGCACGGAGTGTTCGCCTATTGTACCAAAAAGTATATCACTTTTATGTCGTATTTTGGCAAGTTGCCGGGTGTACTCTCCAGCTGTTGGTAAAACTTCTCCTTCACCTCTTCAATTTGTTCTTCTGTTAGGCGTGCGTTTATTGTCAGATTGAAGAAGTGCGTTTTAAGTCTCAGTTTGCATATGCTTTCATTGATTGCCTGAAAGTCTATAATACTTGCTTTTATTTTATTATCCACTATGAAAACCACCCCAAATTTCTTCCTTCCGTTTTTCCCACTGTGTAAGATGTTATGTGTCTGTGCCTCAGATTTCTTTCCCTTTCCAATTTGTTCCTTGTACTGCCGTAACTATCATGTTGTATCTCTTTAGCTATTTGAGTAGGGTTGTTTGGACCCCTGATTTGTATATTGTTTTCACGTTTCATGTTCCAAAAACAAAATCTATATTTCGTTCCTTAAGTCCGATATTTCCGTCCTCTGTTCGAAGACAAAGTTTAGGTTTTTTTTTAACGAGTAGCGGTTGTTAGTCTCTACCCCAACCCCCTTTTTATAGGGCTATTTCTCCCGCTTTCGTGAGCCCTGACCCCACGTTCCACCGGTATTGGTTACCCGGTCTCCGGTGAAGTTGCTGAAGTTTTTGGGGTTCACCACCTTTATCTTTATATAAAGACTACTTGGAGATGCGAGTCGGGATTAGGTAGAAGAGGTTATGTGACGCTACTACGCACTACCCTTTTGAAGCCCTTCGAAATAGTATCGGGCATTTAATTTCAGCTCAATAAAGCCAAAATCACTTTTAAAAGTTTGCGTGAGTGAACATAAATCAAAATTATTTTTTGAAACGCATGTAACTGTTATAAAAATACAAACATAAATTTATTTTTCTACAGAATTTCCTGGTTTAAAAACAGATTTATCCACCGGATGGGTAATTTTTTTGTGGAATGAAAGCGGATGTGACACCAACTACACAACAGCAATACTGTTGTCAATTCTTTGCCCTCCAACTTTCATTTAGTGATCCAAATAAATAATAATAGAAGTGCGATCAATCCAAACTGTAGGAAGTTTGTTCAAGTGTAGTTCAAAACAAATCCTCAATTTTTTGTTAAAATTTGGCAGCTGTGTTGGACCGGGCATTGTCGCTAATCAGGATAACATTCCGAATTTCCTACGCACTACCGCAGCTTATTCCGATCTCAAAAGTATTATAATAATTATTAATCGATGTTCATTTTTGAGAACCTGGCAAACAATAACGCTTGTTCTCTGTCAACGTTAGTAACCTTTATTTTCAACTGCTTCTTGTCTTCCCTAAAACTGTTTATGCCACATGTACACTTAAATCTTTTTAAAAGTGTTGTTTTCAGATTGTGCTTTAGGCTTTCTTAAAATCCCAGATGGCTGATTGCCCTCTCGATAATAATCTGTTGCGCAAGAGCGAGGATACCTTGCTGTAATATTTTGATATTGACAAAAAAAATTTAATTTACCTTTATACAAACAAAAATATAATCAGTTATTAATAACGTGCATTCTGCGAAATAATATTTTCAAAACGTTTAAAGTGTAAATAGCTGATGTTTACAAAATTGAAATGTAAAAATATGTGACATGCGGTACGAAGAAGAAAACAAAGTTAAACGTGGGAGAATGATAAACAAATAGGTTGACTGATAAGATAATCCCATCTGTGACTGTAACGAAAGCATATTAGAAAGGCTGTTTTTATTCGAATTTAACATAACAGCGCAAATTTAAACAGTAAATAATTGACAATCCCCAAACTTTTCAAAGCTTTAAAAAGACTATTTTTGTCAGGGTAGACTTTTTGTGGCCATTTTTAAGTTTTATAATATTCAAAACATATGCGTCGAAAACAATTTATATATACCTATATCAATCCAGTCCGTGAAAATATTAAAATATTAAAAATATCAACATCACAACTAATTATATGAATTTGGGTTATCTATAGCTAGTATAAATACATTTGGTAATTACGTTTATGAAACATTACCTAAAAGTTGCATCATAGTTTTGTTTCTGTAAAACTTGAAGAGATTACGATCAAATTAATCAAACAAGACAATTTAAAAAAACTAGAAAACGCCTCTTTGCGGGATGGTACAAAACACATAAAAAACACATATAATTATGCCTTAAAAAATTGACAGCTAATTAAAATTTTTATTTAATTATTTTTTCGTTTTTCGACCTTATTAAAAGCCCCCTATATAATTAAAAACTTTTTACGAAACACGTGTCGATTCATTTTTAATGGAGTACATTCTCATATGATCAAACTTGAACTTAACTCAGTTTGAATGTTCGAACATCATACAAACAGCTGCGAAGTCTCTCTCTCTCTCTCTCTCTCTCTCTCTCTCTCTTTCATTTTCGAAATGGCAACAAATAGGAAAACCGCTCCCATTGCAAGTCATAAAAAGAGGCGCTTTTTTATAATTAGATTTTTTGTCCATTTTATACGGGGTGGCCAAAAAAGTACATTTCCGAAACCGAAAACGACAAAAAAATTCGTTCGCCCCATAATGGCAAGGAGATCCGAAAACACTCGCATGCAAAAAAATCATATATCTACGACCATTCCTTCAGTCAGTTTTCACGAATGTTAAAAATTTGGTCCCCGACAGAAATCCGTTCGGAGGGCAACTGTTGGCTAGCGAATTTTGATCGTGCCCGCGATAATGTTTGCCCGTCACAAATTCCGTCTCACTCTGGCGCATCGCCGTAATAAGACGTTGACGTTATTTTGACATTACAAAATATATAGCAACAATCGTTCATGTATTTTCGCGTGGCCGCGAACGCGTGTTACACCACATTCCGTCAACATATTCTTACATTCTGTTGTGTTGAGTGTACTTCTTAATGTCCATTCTAAAACTATTTTCACTATCATTCCATTACGTTACAATTTAGAGAAACGTACAATAAATATTTTTTGCCTAAAATATTTAATTCTTCTACTATATTCCTCCATATTTTCTATTTTATTACGTAATCATTATATTCAGAAAGAAATCTGGTTGTATCTGATTTGCTTGAACAAGTCGTGATATATTTTTTACTTCACAACACTAAGCCTTTTTTAAACTAATCACATTTTAGAAATTCGTAAATATGCAATTACGTGGGTGTATCAGAAATTGAAAAAGCATTATTTAAACTAATTAGCTTAGTTTGTTGTTATCTGTTACATTTAGTATTCACATTGTTTCACAAATGCTCAAATTATGCGACTAATTTTTGTTATTTTTGTGGAGAATTAACAATTCAGTAACATAAGCGAAATATGACACCGACAATAAAAAAGACGTACCACTATTACATTGGCATTAAAATAAAAAATCGAGACAAGTCTTAGACTCTAAAAAATTGATGTGCACATTGTGGTGTTATCTTAAAAAGTTAATTAAATGGGAACGACATGCTGTTTGGAGTTTCTATGATATGACGAGAACAAACGGACCATACCATGAATTATTACTTTTGCTACACCAAAATCTTTGCTTTCTTGGGCAAAACAAAAAAAAAATTGTTTATCCTAGTTTGTCTTCTGCTAGTGTCGGCCGGTACTTTATTTAGAAAACCTTCCCGTTCCAAGGCAATCGGTTGATTTAACAGAAGCACAAAATGATACTATAACAGAAGAAGCAACTGGAGTACTATCTAGCAGTGATGAGGAGTTTTTATAATCTCAAAATTTAAATCTCACCTAATAGCTCAATGGAATTAATCTGATAGCGAATTTACGTTTATCAAAAACTCAAGAAGAGATCTAGGATGAAAATTGTTAAATTTAGATTCGCGTTATTACAATATTTTTGAACTGAAAAAGGTTTTTCTTTTTCCAATAACGTTGATGATTAAATACTTGCATTATGTTATAAACACAATGCAAAATAATGGTCTCTTTTTATAGATTGTTTGAAGCTGGGCTTAAAAATTGTTTTTTACAGATAGGAAACAATTACCCTTCAGTTTTTATTGAATGTGCTGTTCATATGAAGGAATTTTATGAAAATATAGCACGCCTTGCAAAATTAATTACAGGATTGTATATCATGCCAATTTAAAAGTTTTATTATATATTATTATATAGCACTTCTAATGTATTTTCAACTTGGATACACAAAGAATGGCTGCTTTATTTGTGAGTAGGATATCCGGACAAAAAGATTGCATTATAATGTCACAGTGCCCAACAAGAGAACGGCATATTTTTGGCTAAAAAACATAATTCACCCAGTTTTCCTTGAACATGAGACATTTTTTTAGCGCTATTGGATATAAAATTGGTCTTAACGAAAAGTTTCTTCAATCCAATGAACAAAAAAACTGGATTTCAATATCTTAAGCCATTCAAAATTCAAGAAAAATGACTTTGTAGAATCTCAAATTAATGTTTTAATACAAGCTTCTAGATACCAGAAAATACTGTCAAATGATCTTTAAAATCCTCTAACTTTTTGGAAAATGAAAACACTAATACTGAAAAAGAAACAATAAGAGGCCTATTCAGGGTTCACTTTAGGGAGACGCAGGTTGGTTGCTAATACATCACTGAGTGACTGGCAAAATTTAGAATAGAAAACCCCAAAGTGTACATCTAGAGAAAATTGAGAGGTTGTAAAAAAATGCTAAATGCAAATATATTAAATGAAACAATTAACTCACTCCAACCTTATAAATCTCCAGTACCTGACGGCATTTACCCTATTCTGTTGCAGAAAAGAAGTAACTTTTACTACAAGATGTAGCACATACTCAGAGCTAACCTTGCGACCAATTATTTTGATGTCCTTTGTACTAAAAACTTAAAAAAAACTGCATGACAGACATATTAGGGATGGATAGTTACTCAGTCTCTACGTCAAGACATAGAGTATTTACAGCCTTGCATAGACTTATTACCACATTGGAAATAGTTGTAGGAAACAAAGAGGTACTTTTAGCTGCCTATTTGAACATTGAAGAAGCATATGATAAAATACAATCCCGGATTTAATCATTACAGCATTGAGAAATAAAGGACGCGGTGAAACAAGCTCCTTAAAGAAAGTTTGCTATTTGTATCCCTGATGAGTGAAATAATGATAGCTTGGGTTCCAAGAGGATGTCCGCAGGAAGAAGTTTTGTCTCCTCTGCCGTGGAACCTTATAATGCACGAGCTGTTAAAGCACTCGAAGGGAACAGATGTAGCGCACTAGAATATGCAGATGATCTACACGTACTATACTACAAAAGATTTAACATAAGGAGCAAGACCCTAAATTTTGTTACAAACGAAACAGGTGCGAAGAGCCAAAATTTAAATTCCTCCAAATTTACCGTAGCAGTATTTGCAGGAAAAAAAGACTTAGAGAGACTAAGGTTTAGAAATAAAGTTATAAGATGAGATAAAATATCTTGGAATAGTCTTAGACTCAAAACGCACCTAGAGCCAACATATTCAAAAAGTTTAAAAAAAAGACAGAAACTCATAGGAAAACCAAAAGTGATGTATTAAATATACACTATGGTGGCCAAACCCATGATATATATAGATTTGGTATTGTAGACAAATAGACAAAGATGACGCAAAGACTCTTTGTAACAGTTATAACCGTTTATTTAAAAATTATACGTATGGGTCCAAGCATACTGGATACGAAAACAGACGTATGACGCTAAAAATTCATATTCAACATGAATTTTGAGCTTAATATTATAAATCAAAGTAAATGTACAAAGGAATAAGCAACAAAAACAGACTTGAAAAAATTATCTGGTATATAAACTTAAAGACTGAGTGTAGAATGAGACCAAGCATATACTGTGAAAAGATATTAGGAAAATCTACATCCGTTTTCCCGTGAGATATGTGCACACAATCCTGCATGAAGACCTAAAAATGCGAAAAGTGTCCTCCAAGTGGATGCCACAAATGCTGACAACTTTGAAGAAATTTCTTATGCTCCCTACTCACCTGACTTGGCTCCTAGCAACTTTTGGCTGTTTCTAACGATGAAAGACACTTCCCGTGGTCTCAAATTTACTAGTCGTGCCGCTATTGCATCAGCGATTTTCTAGTAGGCCAAACGTACCCATAAAAAAGCATTCTTAGCTGCTATAAAATCATGGCATTGACGTTATAAAAAATGTGTACGGCTGTAGGGAGATTACATCGAGAAGTGACAAGTTTCACAGTTTTTGTGTGATTATTTTGTGAGAAAAAATCGGAGGTGTTATAACATGAATGTACTTTATAAAAAATACTGAAAAATGTACCAGGATATAGACATGATAAAATTATAAAATTATAAAAGGACCATCTCGTCATAAAACTGAAGAGCTATTAGTACAAAGTAAGAATCAGCTACGATCTATTATAAGCCTTCCCACGGGACATTGTTTTCTTAGACGACGCCCCAACAAAACAGGATTGTACAATGGAGACCTAAGTTGAAGAAAATGCAACAGGAAAACAGAGACAGCCATCCATATCTCGTGCGAGTGTAGGTCTTTAGTTACTAGGAGGCAAGTTATTTATGGAAAACCATAATAAACCTAGAAGAATACAGCAAGCGTCCAGTGGGAAACTTGTACAAACTGGTACAAGATACAACCTTATCTAAAAAGTGCTGTAAAAAATGAAAGAACCACAATAAATCGGTGAGGCTGCAGTGGTGTCGCAGACGTAAATTAAACAGCTCTTAACAAAAAAAGCAGCATTTGATGAAGTCATAACTGACTTATAACAAACTACTGAATACGCTTTCAAAGCTGCGACAGAAAAATTTTTATAAAATAAAACAACTGAAATTTATAAAGACATTGCCGGTGAAAATACATTTTTAATATTAAGATTCAAATTTTTTTCTCCGAATCTTGATGATATCAGAGACAGTTTCACCAAGATATCGCTGTTATGAAAAAATGTTACTAAAGAAAATGGACTAAATAAATACCAGAAATATATAAGAAAAAATTACAATTATCAAACAACTAATATTAAAAAGATAACCAAGAAAAATATAAATACAAACAGTAGATTTATAAATATCAAACATATAAAAATTGCAATAATATAAAAAATAATCAAAAAATGCCAAACTGAAAAAATAAGCAAATAAAAATGATAAGATGCAGATACTGTCAGCAATAAAAAAAGGCATCTTAATGTAAATTGTTTATCTCTATAAATATAAAGAAAAATTAATGAAAATAGCATACATAGATATAAACTACTACATAAAAGATAACTAGACTAATAATAATAATAGTAAAGAATACTAGACAATCCAATAATCACTAACAAACTGTGATAAGCTGTCGGTGACCCCGCGTAGGCGAATTCGAGACTCGCTGGATACTCATGGGTGTATGTGACGTCCTAGCATTAGATAAAGTTAGGGGGAAAGAGAAAAAAGTTGCTTAGAAAAATTTAAAATTTAATGGATTTAAGAAAAACCGAAAATTTTCTTAAATCTTAATAAAAACGCCAAATACAGAAAAATAATAGTTTGTAGTACATAAACTAATAAAATAATATATATTCATAAATCGGGAATGAAGCTATTAAAAATTATTTATATTAACTTATGTATAAACTGCATAAGATACTTACAAATAACAACACTAAACAATAACTAAGAGAAAATCATTTTTATTATATTTTTTGCAGTTCGTTTTAACTGCAACAGTGTGTTAACATAAAATAAATTTCAGAATCCCTTCGTAAGTACCCAACATTACCATTTTTGGACCGAATGTGCATAGAGAACTATAAGCTGCCAAATAGCGATTTGATTATAGAGAAAGGAACCCCAGTCTACATCACGTTGTTTGGTTTGCATTACAACCCAGAATACTTCCCTGACCCGGAAAAATACGACCCCGAAAGGTTTTCACTCGAGAACCGTAGTAACTTACCAGACGGGTGTTACATTCCTTTTGGAGATGGACCAAGAAGCTGCATAGGTATACCTAGTTTTGTTTCATTGGCAAATTAAATAATTGATTTTTAGGAGAAAAGCTCGGACTGATAATTGTTAAAATTGGATTAGCGCATGTTCTATCGGAGTTTGAAGTTGTGAGATCTCCAAAGACACCTGTGCCCATTTCATACGCAAAAAAAGGCATCCTTTTAGCTTCAGTTGTTGGTTTACCTATTATATTTAACAGAAATGCGTGATTCCTTATTTATCTACTTTTATATTCTCTATTTTACAAAAAAAGGTGTTTAGTGTAGTTTAGATCTTTTTTTAAATAGAATAGCTAAACAATTGTAATTGTTTTAAATATTTCAATAAAAAATTACAAATGCTTTCAAAGTATAAAACTATAACGATATAACTCAATGTAAGGAATAGTTTGACATGCACATTAAAACAGAAAACCAATTGATTTAGAGGAGAACAGCAGATATACAACTTTTTACTTCTTATAGATAACTACGCGTTTGCTGAAATTACTGTTAATGTTTATAAGTACAGAGACCAAGATGCTAAAATCACAAATAAAGGCTGAGACTATACTAAAGAAGTTAAAGTGGGAAATATCCTTCGAGGAAAATTTCTTTCAAGTATTCCTACGAGTCTCGGAAGCGTAAATAAAAATATTTGGGTTAATATTTTATGCACTTTTGTGCATCGACAATAAATGGTAAATATATTAAATATAAATTAAAATTACATTATAATGAAAATCATTAAAGTTAATAAAATTTTATGTTTATTTTAAGGCAACATTGTCATAAAACACCGTGTCACCACGACAAAGGAATATAAACAATGTGGATTATTTTTATGTATATACAAAATAGCAATATAAGTTAGCAAACGTTTAAGTAAGGCTATTCGCTAAGGTTTTTCTTCAGAGAGACCTAAAAACAACAATAAAAAAAGTGAACTAAATGATTTGATAACGACATCAACAATTGAACAAGTTTTTATAAAGTTTTCTTCTTATTTATACATGAATATTTTGCATTCTGACACTAATGCATTGTTTAACAGTTGCTTAAGCACAAGCGAAATTGGAATTTGTGGTATAATACATATTTTATTATTTCGGTAATCAGCTCAACGCTTAATCAATGTTATACATGTCTCTCAAATTAATCACTGTTCACTCACTGTCTTCAGAGCTTGGTATGTCTTGGGGTAATCTCTGCTTGAGACAGATGTAGATATTTTTCTTACCTAGTTGTTTCACAATACTATTACTGCTTGGGTAAGCTTTAGATGTGTTTTTCGTTATTTTCCAGACAAATTTTTCAGTTGTGCCAATTCGGAAGTTGTGTTGGATTTGTTGGTTACGTATGTACCATTGAGCATTTTTAGATGCGTAGAATCTTATTTTGAAATGTCTGTAGCTTTTTGGATGTCGGACTCCACACTTGGCAAGCATACGTTACAACTGGTCGAAGAAGCGATCTGTATAGCAGCAAGGTACATTTACTTCTCAATGGGGTATTTCTGTTAATTAGTGCATATACTATCCTTAGTCGATTATGTCCTTGCTTCATATTAATGTGATAACTCTAAGTTAGTCTAGTTTCAAAATAAACTCCTAAATATTTTACAGTTTCAGTTTTAGGAATCCAGGAAATTATTTTATCCTATAGGCAGGTACTGTGATGTTCCTGTGTTCTTCTAAGTACGTTTAGTTGAGTTGAGAGTGCTGCAGCATTTGTTAACACATTCATTAAGTGTGTAGACTTTCAACAGCTGCTTGAAGATTTTCATTTTGGGTAAAAATAACGGTATCGTCAACAAATAGTGCAGTTTTGCGTTTCTCTAGTTTGGGAATATCGTGCATGTATATATTAAAGAGTGTAGGTTCAAGAACGTTATCTTACGGAACTCCTGCGCTTAATTTGTTTGGTAGTGGATATCGCGTTATTTATCATTATTGCAAATGATCTATTTCTAGGAAAGAAAAAGCGATAGCTGTTAAATATCTTGGGATGAGTAAATAAAGTAATTTATATTTTAGGTCTTCCAACCGTACCATCGAATGCCTTGGTGATGTCTAAACAGGTGAAAACAGTACACTTTTTCTTTCGAAGCT
Organism: Sinelater perroti; assembly: GCA_036346155.1. Taxonomy (NCBI): domain Eukaryota; kingdom Metazoa; phylum Arthropoda; class Insecta; order Coleoptera; family Elateridae; genus Sinelater; species Sinelater perroti. The sequence continues at coordinate 812,323 of JARFIY010000303.1, read as the reverse complement.
AGATTATGTGATTTCCGCAATCCTAAAAAGTAGCAGTTGTAGTTGAAGATTGGATAGGACTACTAACTCTCTCATCAGTTTATTGTCTACCACGATATGCTAATAAACAAGAGCATTTTGAGCACTATCTTAGTACAATGGGTAATCGTTTTATAGCTGGTGGTGACTATAATGCCAAGAATATATACTGGAGCTCCAGGATAAGGACCACTGATGAAAGCTATTGCATCATATAACCTAAATTTTATCTTCGCTGGAGAATCGACTTACTGGCCCTCCGATGTCGACAGGCTATCAGATCTTCTACACTTCTTCATCATCAAAAATATAAGCCTGAATTTCCTTCAAATATAAATCTTGCATTGACTTTCCTTCCGACTATTTCCCAGTTCCAGTCGATCTCGGATCACAAGTATTCCATATAGAAAGCCCCCATTTCTGACTACTAGAAGAACTGAATGGAGCTGTTTTGAAGACAAGGTTGAAGAATCGTATTTTATAGAAACCTTGCTACAAACGGAAGAAGATCTATGAAACTTCAATCAAATCATATAACAAGCTTGTTGGTATGCGACTCCAAGGGAGACTGAACTTACGCGCACAGATAAATCCCCAACTGCAGTCAAGAGACTAATAAAAAAAAAGAAGGTTGAGACGACGATGGCAAAATATCAGAGCACCAATCGACAGAACCAACTTCAACCATGCAATAGCCAAACTTATACAGCTCCTTAAAAGACTAAAAAGTGAGGCAATTCAACACTATTTGGAAACGTTATCACCTACTGCGGCTACTCTTTATGGCAAACCACAAAAAAATTAAAACCGCCACCCCAACACATTCCACCGCTCCGCAAGGATAATGGAACATGGGCAAGAAGTTCTGCTAAATAAACGACAGTATTTGTAAAACATCTAGAAAAAGTAATCCAGCCACACCCTTCAGAAGGTATTCCTGAAGAAAAAAGTGAAATTCAACAATTTCTAACAGCGTCATTTCTGATGAGCTTACCACTTTTTAGAACAAAAGAAATTAGAGCAGTAATCAGAAGCTTTAAAAATAATAAGTTGCCGGGTTATGACCTAACCACCAGTAGAGTACTTAAAGAACTTCCTGAAAAAGGCTACAAATTCCTAACAAAGCTGTTTAATGCAGTACTCAGACTAGGCTCCGTTCCTAATTAGTGGAAAGTAGCTACTATAATATTCATTCTAAAACCCGGGAAGATACCTGAAAAGTTATCTCATATAGACCAATAAGTTTGCTCCCACTCCTTTCAAAGGTGTCCTAGGTAGAAGTTCACAGTTACCAACAGACAAGAAATTACTTCTTTACAAAACAATTCTACGGGCAATCTAGACGTATGGCTTGCAGTTATGGGGTGCAGCGAACTCTTCCATAGACATTATTAGAAAAGCTAAAGTGCTACGTCAAATAGTGAATACCCCGTGGTATGTCCCAAACGAGGTTCTAAGTCATGATCGTGGAATAAGCTCGGTCAGTGAAATAATTACGAAGTTGAGTGATAATTATCGCGTCCGGCTCAATGCACATCCAAAAAATTTAGCCAGTGACCTATTAAAGGTTCGTGTAGTGCAACGACTTAAGAGGTTCAAACCCTTGGATTTGCCAAACAGTTTTACCTAAATACTTCCAATTATTAATGAAAGTTAAATCAAGCCATCTAATGTTAATTTTAATTTTAGTTTTAACTAATTAAATTATGTTTAGTATATAGGCATATAGTAACCAAATGCCTAACGACTTCAGGGTAATTAGGGAAAATTGCTAACTAGGTAATAGCCCACAAGACATTAACAGTATCATAAAATTTATTGAATGCCTGTAAACTGTATGGCAATTTTTAAATAAAGAGGGTAGCGGGGAGAGACAGAATCATTGTGTTTGACAGAGAAATTCCTATCAGTGAGATAAGATTTTAAAAAGAGGTAGTAGTTACTATGTTTTTAAGTTTGTAAAGAAGACCTATGTGCCACACTTTATCAAACGCTTTGGAGACGTCCAAAAATATCCCATTACAGTATTGTTTAGCTTATAGGCTCTTGGAGATCTAATTCACTATTCGGTGGAGCGTTGACATGCTTTTGCAAAAACCAAACTGATAGTCAGGCAGCAAAGTTGTTAGGTCATGGTCTGCTTGAATTCGTTTAAGTAGCAATCTCTCAAATAATTTAGACGGGATGGGCAGCAGGCTTATGGGTCTGTATGAAGACATTTCATACGGAGGTTTACCAGGTTTATGTATCATAATGATTTCTGCGTATTTCTATACAGTAGGGAAGTAGCAGAGGCTTAAGATTCGGTTATAGATTGTTGTTAGGAGTACAACAGCTTTGTGTGGCAGCATTTTTAAAATTTGGCCGGTGATTAAATTTTATCCCGGGGCTTTATGGTGTTTTAGTTTGGTTATTTTAGATTTAACTTCTGACAGGCTAATGGGTTTTATTGGCAGCGACATTTAGCATGGGATGTCGAGGAATGCTTCAATATCGTCATTTGGGGCACCAGGAGGTGGTTCTGGTGCTTGAAGAAGTGTTGCAGAAGTGTCTTGGTCGGAGCGGGCCCATTCATCGTTGTGGTTTCTTATCAGGGACGTAGGTGGAGTAGGTCTTTTAAATTTTTAGTAGCCTTTCATAGGCTATGATCATCAGAAGATAGATTTTAAATGTATCATTCAAAAGTGGAGTTTTGAGCTTCTTTTAGTGCTGCAGTAAGCTGCCTAGATAACCTCTTGTAATAGTGTAAGTCTTCCATATGGCGTGATCTCTGCCACTGCCCTCTAGCTCTTCTTTTTTCGCTAATAAGTTGGCGGATGTGTAGCGGGGTGTCTTTGGTACAAGCCTTTAGAAGTTTAGAACTGGGTGTCGATTGCCACGGGGCTTGTTGCAAGAGAGTCGTAAAGTATTGTACAGCTTCATCTAGATCTGCTGAGTCTTTAATTCGTATATCAAGAGTTATGTTTTGAGTAACGTATTCTGCGAATTGGTCCTAATCGGTATGACTTGTAGTCAGCGTTGGATTCGTAGGTTTGTTTATGATGGTGGTGCATAAGCTGAGGATAACAGGCGTGTGGTCTGATGACAGGTAGTAATTCGAGGTAATTAAGCAGTTTTGCGTTGGTATACCTCTAGTTATGTAGAAGTCTATGACTTTCCTTGGATCTGTCGGCCAGTAGGTGGGCTCTTTGCTGGAAAGGTGGGTATATTTATTAGCAGTTATGGCTCTTAAGAGTCTGCGACTCTTGGAGGTGACGAGCTTGGAGCCAGTCTCCTCCTGAGATAAAACGATTACGAAGAGAGTGAAAGAAGATTGCGTATTCATCAGAGGGAATAGTGTGGCGTGGTGGACAGTAGACAGCTGATAAATTCAAATCCTAGTCTTTACCTGGACATTGGTAGCTTGGATCTCTTGTGTTTGGTAGTTAGCTAATTCCTGGTGGGAGATGGTATTTCTAATTAGGATTCCTGATCCGTCATGAGCCGTGCCATCGGAGTGGATACAGTAGTAGAATGAGTAGTATGGTATGTGGAAGGCAGTGCGTTCGGTGAAGTGGGTTTCAGAAAAAATGCTTTTACCTCTTGTTTGTGATTGAGGAGCCTATTGGCATTCCACGATGCAATTCTAAGGATGTTAACCATTATGGAAGTTTACTTATGACAGTGGTAAGCAGATTCAAAATCATGCTGTTTTGATTTAATATCTGGGTGAACATGGTCTTAAATTCATTTAGAGTCAAACTTTCTGAAGTGTGCCACTAAAAATCAACATGTTGAATTTTTTATTTTTTCTTGGTGATTATTGAAGGTCTGTATGTCGAAACTAATGCCCTAAAATATTTTTATTCGTTTTTTCAAAAATTACAAAAGAATTTTATGCCTCTTTTTTCAAATTGCGATTATTCAGCAAACTTTTTATAAAACTTTACCAAATTCTAATGGTAAGTATAAGAATAATAGAAGAATAAGATGGTGTATTCATATTTTAAATCTTTTTTATTTAAGATCAAGATTTTTGCCAGACACCCAAATAATAGGTTAAGGAAAGTCGTGTAATGTTCACACCGGATTTTTCTTATAGAAAACACAAAAATTTTTTGCGCATATCATTAGCTTAATGTTAGAGGAATATAATAAAAAAAAATTATTATTCTACCTAGTCCAGAAGAATTTCAAATTGTTTATTAAAAAATTAATTTTTTATAAATAAATAAACTTTTTTTATAATATGAATATACAATTTTATTCTGCTATTATTTTATACTTACCATTAAAATTTGGCAAAGTTTTATAAAAATCTCCAAGAATATTCGCGATTTGAAAAAAAGAGGCCTAAAAACTAATTTGTTTATAATTTATGCAAAAATAAAAATTTTTAAAAAATATTTTAGGACATTAATTTTAACATAGAGACCTTCAAGAATCATCAAGAAAAAATAGGAAATTCAACATGTTGATTTTTAGTTGCCCACTTCAGAAAGTTTGACTCTTAAGAATAAAGTTAGATGTTCTCCTACGTTTGCTGGCTGCTGGGGAGGGTGTAGTTCTGCTGCTTACTTGAGCGTAGGACAGAGGTTTATTTTGACTCGTGATCGTGTTGGTTGATTTGGGGATTGAGGGCTGGGTTAGCGTAGTAGGGTAATTGATATGTGTGGAGTTGTTAGGAAATCGTCTGAACCCGCGTCTCTGTGCGATTAAGGCTTTGTAAACTCTACAGCCCTTATAGTTTGTCGGGTGGTCGCCGGAGCAAAGAGCGCGCTTTGCAAGCGTATCTCTAGTTTTTGGAAGCTTTTGGAGTCGTGGTGGCTACCACATTTGACACAGTTGGGTGGTCGATTGCAGTAAGTTTTGAGTGACCATACTCTTGGCAGCGCATACATTAGACTATATAGCGTCTTTTCTTCTGTGATTTTACTGTTATTTTGGTATTGTTGATGTATCTTAGGCCAAATATGTCTTTATTATTTGGTTATGGTTTGAGATCGATGAAGAACAAGGAAAGCGATTCTTTAGTGATCATGTGCTTGACGTTCACTGCGTTCCGCACTTTGTGTCCTGATTTTGTTAATTTGCCTTCGATTGGTACTGAGTGGTGTAAGTTCCTGAATACCAATCTGTAAGCGCGGTCTTCTTTCGCTTGGTACGTCTGATGAATGATTTGTTCCTCTCGTAGGTGTTTTACTAATTCTCGGTAGGTGTTCAATGCTGTGCGCATTGATTTTTATTGTGTTACTAGCTAGAGCTTTGGTGTGGTATGTTTTATCTTCCATAATTTTTGCTAGATTAGTAATCATATTTTGATAATTTTTTACATCGTGTATAAAGATTGGTGGTGGTTTAGCTATAACTGGCGTGGCAGATGGATTCAGGCTGGGGTCATCATTTCCAGTTACAGTTTCAAGCGATTTAAATCGGTTATGCACAGGAGTGGGAATCAAAGCAGGGGAATGTATTGTTAGTTGATGGTTGATTTTACGTTTTTTGGAATTGACAGTTTGCCAGTCATGTTTAGGGGCTTCCGCTGGGCTGTCGTTCAATTCGTCGTCACTGACTAAAGTTATGGTAGCGACAGGATTTGAATTAAAGTTATTTGAATTTATCAGAGGACTAGGTTGGAAGGGAATATGATTATTTTGAAGCTCTGTATTTACTGGCATGAATTGCGGATTACCGTAAGGTACGCCTGGTTGTTGGAAGGATACTGGATTTTGAGAGTTAATTAGGTTTGGCGGAAATCCAGGTATTTGATTTGGCTGAAATTGAGAAGGATACATGCTTACTCATTAATGAAGTTATTTGATTGTAGTCTAAATAGTAGGCTTCTTTTTAAGATTGACCTCTTTAAAATAGAAATGTAGGCACGCGGCTTCGCATTTATCGCGTCTGATAAGCACTTTCTTACGTTTGACGAATCGAGTACCTCTTAACGTTTCGAAAGTAAAATGGGAACTCCGTACTTTAACTGTAATATGAATATGGCTTTGTAGCAGGAAGTACAGATAAAAATTTGTTTTTGTTTGTTTCAGAGAAAGTTTTTCCCTTTTTATCTTCAATATTTGATAATTTCTTTTCTTGTTAGCCAAAAAATGTCTTTATTTTATTAACTGTAATCACATTTCCATTCCTTCAGAAGATTGTCAACTTCTTCACTTTTTTATCCATATATTTTTGTTTAGCTGTTACACATTCTGTATTGTTTTTTTTTTCAATTCTCTGTAGGTTTATTTCTCTTCATTTGTTTTTAAATTTTGTATTTTTTCTTTTCTTTGGTTACATTTATGATTTTATCCGTGATCCAGGATTTTCTTCTTTAATCGATGTGTGCTTGTAATACCTCACCACTTCACTAGTGGTATTATTTTAGAATATTCCAACGATATTCAGCGTTATTGTTCATCGAGTTTATTATGTATATTATGGCCTTTGAATTTATCTACTTCTTATTTAACTATAAATAATAAATAGTAGGATTGTACATCATTACCAAATTATGGTAACCATTTACGTCAGCTCCTGGATAGCTTTTACTATTTTCGATTTGTTTCACTATTATATAGTCCATATGCTATCTTCTAATGTCACCCAGCATATTTTATGTATGTATGACTGATGTTTCAAAATTTTAAAAATTTGTTATTACTAAATGATGGTTATCACAAAATTGAACAAAACGGTATTCCATTCGTTCTTTCGCCCTAAACCATATTTTCTTGCTATCTGTTCTTCAGAATCTTTTCATACAATAGCGTTTTAATTCCACATTAGTACATATTGTCGTCACCTTTGACATGCCTCTCTATTTCCTCTACTTATTCATAGATTTCTACTATTTCTTCGTCATCATAGTTTGTCAGTAGCATGTAGACTTATATCGCAGTAGTATCGGTTGATGCGACTGCCAGTTTTACCATAATTCAGGAAGTAAAAATGTCCCCCGTTCGAATCTCCGAGCGAAGACAACTCGAAAAGATAATTACAAATTAAAATAAAAAGAACTAGTACAAGAAATAAAACTGAGACGGCTAAATGAATGAGATATACAGTCGGACAATTATTGGGTAGTCAGTATGGTCGCATGAAATGATCAAGCTGCTAATGAAGTTGTTATAACAAAAGAGACTGGACAAAAAGTAAAGGTATATATATATATATATATATATATATATATATATATATATATATATATTCTTAGAAGTAGTTTCACCATAATTTGTCGTTCACTCTCGAGTTGTCCTCGTTCGGAGATTCGAACGGGGGATATTTTTACTTTTTGAATTAATAATCAAGGAAGACATTACATAATTTCACCATATATCGACTTTTTGGAAAATACCTATGACACTGTGGATTATTTTACCATATTTCTGTGAATTGCATGATTCCATGTTCATAGAGGGACTGCTCTTTACCAGCTAAAAACTGGATGAGATGCTCTTTGATGGCCTCATCAAAATCTAAAGACCTACCATTCAAATTATTTTGCAAAAAACGAAACAAATGATAATCTGATGGGGCAAGGTCCGGTGAGTAAGGAGAATAGACCAGAACTTCCCGTCCAAGCTGCAGCAACTTCTGGCGAGTCACCAAACTTGTGTGTGGTCTCGCATTTTCATGATGAAGCGTCGTGCCTTTACGACTGACGAGTTCTGGTCGTTTCTTCGTGAGAGATGTATTCAAACCATCCAGTTGACGACAGCATATAAAAGAATCAATCGTTTTATTTGTGGTAGAAGTTCAAAAAATACTACACCCTTGTAGTCCCACCATATTGAGAGCATAACTTTTATTTTGTTGAAGATCGGCTTTGGATGTTGTTTTGGCTCGCTCTTTTCCTCTGCACCACAATTGTTGACGCTGAATATTGTTTTAAACGGTCCATTTTTTCGCCGGTCACGAGGCGTTTTAAAAACGGGTTGATTGAGATGAGTATCGGGGATATCGATGCAGTTGTTGAGATAGATTTTTAAGTTCATGCGGAATCCATATATCTAGCTTGCTGATGAATCCCAACATTCTGAAATGGTCGTGGACGGTTGAATAATGAAAGCTCAGTGTCTCCGCGATGTCACGAGTAGTCGAACGTGTGTTTGCTTCAATCAGTGCTTTTATTTTATCGTCATCAACTTCAACGAGTCTTCCGCTGCGACGACCATCATTGAAGTCATGAAATTTAGCAAAGCATCTGTAACACTGGCACTCTTGTAGGGCATTGTCCCCGTAAACTCTATACAATTTTTCACAAGCCTGTCTCGCGTTCTTTCCTGCGTGAAAATAAAAAAAAGCAAAATATTCTGAAAACGCATAGTTTGGTTTTCCATTTTTAACTTAATGTAAGAACTGAAAGACGTAACCAAATCAAATACTTATTTGTTTCAAATAAAGTTTAAACTGTCATTTGTGAAAATATATAAAACTTGTGCCGATTACGATTGATATTAAATTGAAAGTAGTATTTTTATTTTATCTATGTTTACTTTTTAACTTATTTTTTATTGTTTGTTTAATTGTTTTAACATAGGTTCTAAAAATTTAAGATTATCATATACAAGTACATCTACGGACTATTTAATAGTTTATCATTTACATTCAGACCTTTGGTTTTCCAATTTGCTCTTTTTAATAAATTTCTCAACGCTGCAATAATTAACTTATGGGATATAATATTTGTCGTAGGCTCGTATTTATTATTATTAGTTTAGTTGATTTAGAATTTATTTTTACTGCTACTGAAGCTTACTTACAGTTATTTTTTATAAGTTTAGCATATTCAGATTCAATTAGGCAACTATTTAATGCTTCAATCGTTGCTTCGATTTTTAACAAGTCAAAAACCTTTTTTAGTCAATGAACGCAACGAATATTGGTATGTTATATTCTTTTACCAAGAAGCTTGCATGAACACCGAAGGTTGATGGTGCGTTTGATTTTTCACCAACATCTAAACTCGGATTCGGGCGGTGCTGTGGGAAATTAACAAGCAGTAAGGTGATAGAAGTAAAGTTAATAGCGGTGTTTCAGGCGCTGAATAAAATTTAGGGCGTAAGATACTGAGTAGTATAAGTCTGATATAATTAAAGTGTGCAGCTTATGAAAGTGAGGTTAAAGATAAAGAAAGAATAAATAATATTCAGCCAAATTTCAATTTGGAGTGGTGTAGGCAACCAGTTATACATTTGAGCATAAGGTGTTGCAGGTGCGTAAAATTATAATGACGATGGAAATGACGAACGTGGAAGAAATGTTTGAAAAGATACAAAAGAGTCAGGAAAATATAAATAATAAAATGGATCAAATATTACAAGAGATGGAAAAAATTAAAACCAAAAATAATGTGCTGAAAAAGCAAGTAACAGAGCAAGAAAAAAGATTGGAGCTATTAGAAAGAGAGATAAGAAAGAAGAACCTTGTAATAAAAGGGGTGAAAGAAGTTGAGAATGAAAAAGAGGGGCAAACTATGAAAAAAGTTAAATTAATAATTGCAAAAAATTGGAGTTGAAATAAATGCTAAGGAAGATGTGGGGGAGATTATAAGGATCGGAAAGCAGAACGAGATGGGAACGAGACTAATTCTTATTAAAGGTATAAAAGAGGGAACCAGAACGAAGATATTTATGAACACGAAACTTCTGAAAGGAACGGACATATGGATTGGGGAATATCTACCCAAGAAGGTGCAAGAAGAACGGAAAATACTGGTAGTCAAAATGAAAGAGGCTAGGCGAAACGGATTACGGGCGTTTATTAGGTACAACAAACTCATAGATAAGAGTGAGCAAAGAGGAGAATCTAATAGTGCGAAACGTACAGTTCTGGAGAGATCACCTGACGGGGACTCCCTTGAAGAACAGTTACGAAAAATAACCCAAACGAGCTGGAGAAAAAACTAGTTAATAGGTGGACAGGAGGTTATAAGGATGACGAACATGGCAATGAAAAAGGCAATGATTTAAGGATAAGGAATGATGTAGAAAAGGAAGGAAAATGGAAGATGGTACTATGGAATGTACAAAGTATAAATGGGAAGGAGGAAAAACTTGTTGATGAGTTTGAAAGGGCAAATATGGCTGTATTGGTGTAACATAAACTAAGAAAAAAGGGATGGGATGTATTACCTTAAAAAATGGGCATTATTTAATTTATGGAGGAGTCAATGAGACTGAACGAGCTAAAGCGGGGGTGGCAGCTTCAATACATAAAAACTGGTTCCAACATGTTAAAAATTGGAAAATTATAACTGAAAGATTGTTAAGAATTGATGTAGAGAAGGAAGAGAATGAGGTAAGGACAATATTAGTAGCTTATGGGCCATCGGAAAATGAGGCTAAAGATGTGAAAGATATATTCTGGGAATAGATACAGGATGAGATGGATAGTACAGCAGATAATGTAATAATCGTCGGCGATTTTAATGGAAGAGTTGGAACAAGAAAAGAAAAAGATGATCAAATAGGACCAATGGAAAAAGAATAATTGATTTGTGTATCATGAGTAATATAAGAGTATGTAATACTTTCTTTCAGCATAACGTAATATACCAATATACAAGAGTGAGGGATTCTAGAAACGAGCAATCGGTTATAGATCTGGTTTTAGTGCATAATAAGTATAGTAATGAGATAATGGATGTGAGGGTGAAGAGAGGTTATGAGATTGGATCAGACTACTTTCTTGTGGAAATAAAGATGAAAAATTGGAAAAATTGGAAGCATGTAAAAGTAAAAAGAATGATGAGGATAAATACAAACAGGAGAGTATTAAAGTATACAAATTACAATTTGCAATTGTCCGGAAAGAATATTGCGAAAAACTAAATGGAAAGATTGCAAAAACTAACTGGATGGAGGAGTATAGTATGTATTATGAAAGATGAGAAACAGGAAAATAAATATGTGGTGTAACTAAGGGGAGAAAAATAAAAGCTACGGCATGGTGCAATGAAGACATAAAAATGGAAATCGCAAAGAAAAAACATTTATGGAAGAAGTATTTAAATAAAAAAAAACAATAGTACCTATGAAGAGTATAAAATACAAAGAAATCGTATAAAAGTGAAAAAGAAGCTAAAATACGTCAATGGAGGAATTTGGTGAAAGAATGAAAAGAGATAGTAATGGAAATGCTAAATTACTATATACAACGTTGAAAAATTTAAGACTACGACGGAATGAGAAAACCAATGGTATAAGGGATGCAAGTGGGAACTTATTACTAAATAATGCGCGAATTATGGAGAGATGGCAGGAACATTTTATGGAAATTTTAAGAGGGACACAAGAGAAAGAGAAAAAGAAAATGAAGGGCTGGATATAAGGGAAGTGATGGACTATGATGATGAGATAACATTGGATGAAATCCGTAAGGCAATACAAAAGCTGAAGAATGGAAAAGCTGCAGGTTATGATAATATCAAGGCGGAGTTGATTAAATATATGGAAGGAGAAGGACTCTTACTACTGCTTAAAATAATAAATTTATGTTGGAATAATGAACAAATACCTAGGGATTGGACCGTAACAACGATACTCCCAATATATAAAAAAGGAGATAGACAAATATGTTCTAATTACAGAGGAATATCACTGTTGCCAGTCGTCAGCAAATTATACGCAATAATATTAGAGAATAGGCTGAGATAAATTATAGAAAAAACGCTGGACGACAACCAGTGCGGTTTCAGGCCAGATCGGGGTACAACGCATCTAATATTTACAATAAGACAGATAATAGAAAAAACCCTGCAATACAATAGCAAATTATTACTAGGTTTCGTAGACCTGGAAAAGACGTTTGACACTGCGCCTACAGATAAAATATGGGAAGTGCTGGATCGGAGGAATGTAGGAAATAAGCTAATACAAGCAATTAAAAGTATATATAGCTGCACGCGAAATTTTGTAAGAAACATAGTGAATCATCAAATGAGTTCATAACCAGAAATGGTGTGAGACAGGGGGCAGTTTTGATCCCATTGTTGTTTGTTGTCCTAATGGATGAAATTGCTAGGAAGTGCAAGGAAAGTGTAAAGAAAACCAGAATGGGAGTATATAAGGTACAGCAGGTCATCATGTCAGAGATGATATATGCGGACGATCTTGTGATAGTGGCTAGGACGGAAAGAGACATGCAACTAAATGTAAATATCTGGAATGAAAATTTTAAAGAATTTGGAATGATGGTGAACAGTACGAAAACGGAGCTACTAGTCATAACATAGGAGCATGTGAATGTTGTCATCAGTATGAATAATGAGATTATAAAGCAATTGTTAGACTTTAAATATTTGGGGTCAAAAATAAGTGAGAGGGAGAGCTGGAGCCGGAAATTGAAAGCAGAGTAGCCAATGCATCGAGATTATTCTAAGCCTTGAACAACAGTTTTATTAGGAAAAGAGAAGTGAGCCTCAAAACAAAAATTAGAATATTTAAAACGATATATGAGCCGGTGCTGTTGTATGGTGGAGAATCATGGGTATTAAATGCGCGAAACAGAAGCAAAATACAAGCGTGTGAGATGCGTTACTTACGTGCGGCAGTTGGAGCAACTAAATGTTATCGCATTAGAAATGAACTAATTCGTAAACAGTGTAACGTCAAACCGACATTAGAAAGACTTGAAGGGATGCGGCTAAGGTGTTTTGGGCATATGGTGAGGATGAAGGATAATAGGAAGGCGAAGAGTGTCTGGAAAATAGGAAATGATGGAAAACGAAATAGAGGAAAACCAACCAAGACCTGGAACAATGAAATTGGGGGAATATTGGCAAAGAAAAATGAAGTGAAAAGAAGCAGAAAAGATGGCTCAGGATCGTAAGGAGTGGAAACGGCTAGTGATGTCGTTCACCTCGACACCGTAAGGTAGAAGAGGAAAGGATTATTATGTATGTATATGTATGTATATATTCTTTTACCTTTTCTATCAATGTGCGAATTGCCTGGAGGTAACATGTTCTACTGAACTGTTTTCTGTAATCCAGGAAGTAACTGGGCTGGCGACGCCAAACGGGCAAATGAAATACAGGTAAAGCTAAATAAGTTGCTTAACCAACAGAATTGCAAAAGAAGTAACTGACAAAATGGAATAAATATTGCAAGAAATAAAAAGCTATAAAAAAATAGATACAAGAGAAGAACGTATGGAAAGGAAAATATACATATTTCAAGCAGAATTAAATAAAATTAGGAAAAAAATTTAATAACAGACTTATATACACTACGAAACAAATAACGTGGAAATAAGAAAATAGGGGAATTATTGGAAGAAATAAATAATAAATTGGATGCAATGTGTGAAAGAGTGGAGCGTGTCGAGAAAAAAATTGATCTATTGATAAAGAAAGAGAATGGAAGCGCGGAAAACAACTGTGCAATAAAATTAATGAAATGGAAAATAGAATAGAAAGCAGAAAAAGCAAGAAAAGAGAAATAATATAATAATAAAAGGACTGGTGATAAAAAATGATGAAACAGATATAAAGGAAAAGGTGGAGGGTTTCTTAGCAAAGGAAATAGAAGTACAAGCGCAGGTGGCGGAAGAATTTAAAATTGGAAGAATCGAGGACAGAAAAGTGATAGTCGCTAAAATTAAGAACTGGAATCAAAAAAGGGACATCATGACAAATAAGAAGAATCTTAAAGGGAGAGGAATATATATCGACAATGACTTAACAGTGAAAGAAATACAGAATAAAATCAGAGAAATAGCCAAAGAACAAACTAATTTAGGAGGAAGAATTAGGATAGGATATCAAAAAATTACAATAGATAACAAAACGTATCAGTGGAACAAAAAAAAACCGATCAGCTATGTTGTATAAACGAGAAGCTGCAAGAGCGATCAAAAAACTAACTGAAACAAAGCAGGACGGACAAACAGTAACGACCGCAGGAAAACTGACAATGAATAGGGACATAAAAATCGGAAAAAACACAAAAATTTATAAAAAAAAAATACGGGAACCTGGAACGTAAGAACACTATTAAGACCTGGAAAATGATAGAAGTGGCGAATGAAGTAGCAAGATACAAGGTAGGAATCGCAGCTGTCCAAGAAGTAAGATGAAAGGAACAAGGAGGAATTAATAAAAAAGATTTTATAATGCTGTATTCCCGAGGGGAAAAACAAGGAAAAAACTGCACAGCCTTTGAAGTATCAAAGGAAATGAAGGATACAATTCTCCAATTTAAACCCATTAACGGACGAATATTATACCTAGGAATCAAAGGTAAACCGGCGGACATATCTATTATACATGAATATGCACCCACGGAGGAAAGAAGCAATAATGAAAAGCTGGTTTTCTACGATGAACTTGATAAGATTAGTGAAGCAATACCAAAGTTTGATACCCTGATTGTAGTAGACGACTTTAATGCCCAGATTGGGAAACAGAACTACTTCCAAGAGGTAGCAGGTAAACATACGTTGCATGATGTAACGAATGATAATTGGGCAAACTATGTAGCTTCACAGCCAGAAATAATTTAATAAATAAACAGTACCAAATTTAAACACAAGACAGCGCACAAAGAAACATTGATGCCACCTGGGAGAAGAAAGGGAAATCAGATTGACCATGTACTGATAATGAAGAAACGAACATCATCAATACGAGACGTAAAAACATTCAGAGGAGCATACGCAGACTCTGACCACTACCTAGTAGTACCGAAATTCAAACAAAAGAGTTCAACACAGAAGATACAAATAAAAAAGAAAAAAATACTATAAACACAGAAATAGAGAAACAACCTAGAAGTAATGACATAGAACAGGAGTGGAAAAATTTAAAAGATGAAATTGAGACTGCGGTGATAAATGTAGTCGGACATAAGAGAATAGTAAGAGGAAATGAATGGTTCAATGAACAATGTGAAGAAGCAATAAAACAAAAGAGAAAAGCAAGAGTAAAATGGCTACAAACTACAAACAAAGAAGATATGGAAAAGTATAATGAGTTGAAGAAAAGTGACAAGAATATGTAGAGAAAGAAAGAGGGAATGGATAAATAATGCAATGGAAGAAATTGAAAAGAACATTAGAAACAATAACTTAAGAAATACGTATGAAAACATAAAGAAACAAAAAACGGGATGTAAAATAAAGGCAAGCGGGTCAAAAAACGAAGCAAGGGATACAAAATATGAGAAGGAGAAGATAAAGAAACGATGGATCGAATACTTTACAAAATTATTGAACGATGAAAATAAGGAGGAACAACTAGAAGAGGGAATAAAGACAGATGAAGGGGAAGAGGATACAGTGCCTGAACCATCAGAGGAAGAGTTTAATCAAGCTATTAAAATATAAAATAAAAAAATAAGAAATGGCAAAGTACCAGGTAGCGATAAGATCGAAGGCGATATGATAAAATTGGGCGGAGAGAAGCTACACGAAAGATTATACAGACTAATAAAGGAGATATGGAAAAGTGAGAAAATGCCCGAGGAATGGAGAAATGCAGTAAGAAAAGTAGGTGGACATGGATCAATAATGACCAAACAGATACAAATCATTGCCTGTGTTGACGATATGGTGATTATTGCAAGAAATGTAAGAGCGCTATGTGAGACATTTACACAACTGAAGCAAGCAGCAGAAGAGAGGGGGCTAAAAGTAAATGAAAACAAAACAAAATACATGCGAGAACAGAAAAATAAGAAACAAGATCTCAAAATAGGAAAATATGTATTTGAAGAAGTGCAAACATTAAAATACCTGGACAAAAATATAAATAATATGAATGATAGAGGAGAAGATATAAGAGACAGAATACAAGCTGGAAACAGTGCTTACTACAGTAATAAAAATATTTTGAAAGATAAGAGCATCAGTAAGAATACGAAATTACGAATATACAAAGGACTAATAAGACCAGTTGTGATGTATGCACCCGAAACACTATGCCTAACAAAAAGAGAAGAAGTGCGTCTAAGAATATGGGAGAAAAGAATACTCAGATTAATACTAGAACCAAAGAAAATAAATAATATTGAATGCCGCTCAAAGATGAACTACGAAATATTAAAAGAAATAAAGGGAAAAGACATTGTGAGAGTAATTAAAGCGCAGAGGTTAAGATGGATAGAACAGATATGGAGATCAAACGATGACAGAATGATAAAAAGAATAACACTATAGCAACCAATACTAGTAAGACGAAAATGGAGACCAAGGATGAGATGGATGGATGAAGTGGAAGAAGATATAAAAAGAATGGAAATCACGAGATGGAAAGAAAGGACCGTAGATAGAAAACAATGGCGAGACATTGTTACAGCACACAGAAGGTTGTAAAATAAAGTAGAGGAAGATACGGGGACTAATCCACCCCGAAAATAGGATTCTGAGAGCTCAGAAAGGAGCGAAACAAATCCCCTAGAGATAACAATATATATATATATATATATATATATATATATATATATATATATATATATATATATATATATATATATATATATATATATATATATATATATTATATATAAACATGAATCAGAAAATTGTGTGGAACAAAACTAAAAGCTTTTTTATGATTAATGCATGTGATATAAAATGTTTTTCTTCTAGTAACTGTCCCTTACATTCAATGTTTAATTTTATTATTATTATTATTACTATTATTAACAATGTCGTCTCTATCAATAAGAGACGACATCAGTAAGGTAGCAGAAACACAATGGATGGGGGCGACGATGGATCGAATGCCATGGCAACAGCTTGGATAGGCGTATGTCCAGATACAAAATATTTATACGCTGGGGATAATGATGATTATTATTATTGTTACTGTTCTATTATTTTTATTATTATCTAATCAACTTTTTCATATTGTATGTTAAGAATTTTCTTACTCACACTTAGATAAGCAATACAAAAATAGTAATTTATTTTTAGCAAGTTCTTATTTTTAATAAATAAAGTAATCATCCTGATTATCAAAAACTTTTTGCCATCTAGTGTGCAAATTTTCAATGTTGTATCGATAAAAATTAATTGGTTTTTTAGCAAAACATCTATAGATGGCATTTTGGGCATCATCCAAATTTTCAATTTTTTGCCAATTAGAAAATGTTGTAGCGATCAGAATAAATGGAAATCCGATGGGGCAATATAAGGCGAGTATGGTGGGTGAGACTATACTTATCATCCCAATTCATTAATTTTTTCTAGGGTTCGATTTGCGCAGTGCGGTCTTGCATTATTGTGTTGCAGAATAACGCCTTTTCTGTTGGCAATTGCTGGGCACTTTTCAATTAAAGATTGATTTACTCGATCCGTTTGTTCACATTAAAAGTCTACATTTACAGTCGGTCCAGGTTTCAGCACTTCAAAGTGAGCAACCGCGAATACTCCACCAAACACACAAAAGAGCTTTTTGGCGTGTAAACTTGGCTTAGCTGTACTTCGTGGCGATTCATTCGGAGAGAGCTACTGCCTTTTGCGTTTTGAATTATCATTAAAAAATCCATTTTTTATCTCCAATGATCAAGCGATCAAAAAATGCTTCTCTATTATGCAGCTAAAGCAATAAGTTGCATGTGATGGAGCGGTTAGCTTTGTTTTCTTTGGATATATTATGCAAGACCCAAACACCTGCTCTGGTTACCTTACCAATCTGCTGCAAATGTTCTTAAATGGTTGCCCAAGGTTGGTTAAGAGTGTTTCAGAGTTCCTCGATTATCTGACACGGATTTGCTTCTACTCCTGACCTTAACATGCCATTGTCTAAAGTTCTTGGTCTTTCTGATCAATGTGAGCCGAAAAGATCAAAATACCGAATTTGAACTTAGAAAACCACCTTTGGCATTGAAGAACGTCTAATGCACTTGGATAAACATCGCAAAAGTTTTTGATAGCAACTGTTGCGTTACTACACTTGTAAAACTCAAAAAGCCTACAATGCCGGATATGTACCTCTTCTGGTATTTGGCTGGCCATTTCACCATAGATTGCAAAAAAAATAAGATATAATTATTTACAAGTAAACAAGTCGCTGTAACCTTAAAATGTCTTTGGCACGACTTTGAAGTACACAATAAGCTGATAAATGATAAATGAATATCAACATGCGCAGAAACGACATTACTTTCCCGTCCTCCTCCTATTATTATTATTATTACAAAAGATATCAGCAATCGGATTAATTTTTACATAATACAAGAATTATTAATTTCAGAGCTTTAACATATTGATTTTAAGGATAATCTAATATTTAAATATAAAAACTTTTATAGCCTGCCTGAATCTTAAAACATTTAATTAACTAAATGTGTTGGCCTTTGAAATTTTTGATACTCTGAACTTTACCTACAACTCAAAATTTGCACCACAACTGCAAACAAAAAACAGGAGTTTCAAAAATCTGTAAGTTGCTTAACAAATTCAAAACAGTTCAGTATTCTTCCTCACTAGAAAACTTGTATCACTAGTTCTACAAGGTAAATACCATAAACATAAAATGTCCTCCAATAAGATTTTAATTCCTTAAAAATAAAAATGCTGCCTGTTAGATGTTACTTATTATCACTACTTTGTTTTTTACATATGTATGATATACTACAATTATTTTTGTTCTTGCACTTTTCAGACGTTCAAAAAACATAACGGGCCTTCTATTAAAAATGTCATATTGAAACAACACGTTAGTAATTTCATGTTTTTTAAATTGGGCCAAAATAAATATCATAGTCTAAGGTCTCGGAAAACTTGATAGTTCTTTTTAAGCTACTGATTTCTTAAGATATTATTAAGTAGTCCAAACATACAATGGTAGAAAGTAGATGGTCCACTACCACTTAATGTATTTGGTTCAATTTAGTTTAAGTTACAACCATGCATTTTTGAAGAAACTGAATATTTTTTATTTGATCATCGCATCTTTTTACGTGACTGGTGGCTTTCACATTTACTAACATTGATTATGGTTTATTCGATTAGGTAACCAGCGATAACTACGTATTTGTAATCGTTAATTTCTGATACAATTATCTTCCTTTCTTTGTAATTAATAGGAAGCCTTTGAGATATATCAAGTTGCGTAATCTGTTGTACAGCTTAAATAAGGCAGGGAAGATTTTTTTAATTACTATCGTGTTATGCAAATTTAAACAACTTTGTTCCAGTGTTGCTGATGTGACCACGATGTACGTATGTTTAAATTTAATTTGCCCACTATTTTAGTTGCTTATAAATCACAATATCAACTTATGTTAACACAAAACCATAATTAAATAATGGGTGTACAAATAAGTTTCCGCCGTTTTCAAAAGTTGGCGCCACCGATAAGATAACATCGAAATTGTCAGCTGTAAAAAGTCGTATAGTATATGTTGACATCTGGCAACAATATAAGCTTTTAATACCTCTGACTTTTTGCTAGCATCACTTAGTTTTCATCGTGTTAAGATGTCAAGTTTTGAGCCAAATAAGCGTCATTTGCGAGAATTGCTAATTTACTTCTTTAATTTAAAGAAATCTGCAGCTGAGGCGCATAAGCTACTCGTAGAAGCATACGGTAATTTTAATTTGAGTGAGAGAAGTTGTCGGGAGCGATTCTAGAAATTTAAAAGTGGTGATTTTGACGTGGAGGACAAAACACGTAGTGGAAGGCCCAGTGTATGATGACACAGAATTGGAAGCTTTACTGGAGGAATATCCGTGCCAAACGCAAGAAGAAATTGCACAAGAGTTAAGAGTGACTCAGCAAGCTATTTCACAACGTCTCAAGGCCCTGGGTATGGTTCAAAAGCAAGGAAATTGGGTTCCTTACAAACTGAAGCCAAGAGACGTCGAGCGTCGCTTATTCGCTTGCGAACAATTGCTCAAAAGGCAAAATCGCAAAGGATTTCTGCATCGAATCGTGACGGGAGACGAAAAATGGATCCACTACGGCAACCCAAAGCGTAGGAAGTCATGGGGTAAGCCCGGGCATGCCTCTACTTCGATGGCCAAGCCATTTGCATTTGGTTGGATCAGCTTGGAGTAATCTATTACGAACTACTCCAACCTAATCAAACCGTCACCGGGGAACGTTACCAACAACAACTGATGCAATTGAGCCGAGCATTGAAGATTAAACGTCCACAATATGCCAAAAGGCATGATAAAGTCATTTTTCAGCATGACAACGCTCGGCCACACGTTGCAAAAATCGTAAAGGAAACGTTGGAAGGACTGAATTGGAACGTCCTACCCCACCCGCCGTATTCACCAGACATTGCTCCTTCAGATTACCACCTATTCCGGTCGATGACTCATGGTGTGGCTGAGCAGCACTTCACTTCTTACGAGGAATTGAAGAAATGAGTCGATTTGTGGATCGCCTCAAAAGACGAGCAATTTTTAGACGGGTATCCACTTGCTGCCCGAAAGATGGTCAAAAGTAGTAGAAAGCGATGGGCAATATTTTGAATGACATTATTTGTACCTTTTTTACAATAAATTCTTAATTGTTTATAAAAAATCTGGTGTGAACATCACACGACTTTCCTTATCCTATTATATATATATATATATATATATATATATATATATATATATATATATATATATATATATATATATATATATCGGCCCTGCGCTGCTCTCGTCCCGGAACTTGTTATTTTAACAAGAGCAACGGTTTTGTTTTTAGTTTTTTCTCCTATAAACAATACGAAACCCGCATAAATTACTTGCTCACACATTTTCGAAAATTAAAAGGACCAAGGAAGCGAAATTTTTCCCCGATCACGAATCCGACCGTCAAAGTTTGCAGGTTGCGCCCGTGGCCGCGATACTGTCGAATAAGGACAAACTTATACATTTGAACGGGAGGTAAACAAAGACAGACGAGGTCCCCACACATCGGGCCCGTCTCGCTCAGGTTGGCCGTGGCTGTCGGGTAGCTGCATATCGTACGAACAGATGCGTATTTACTAATTTAATTAATAGTTCCCTATCCGTTGTAAAAACGAAGCCAAAATGTCGACAATACTAAAGTTAGGTTACAAAATGTCAGAATCAAAACATTCTGATTCTGTTGCCAACATTAATCTAGAGGAAAATTAAAAATTACTGCAAATAAACGTAACAAACAAAAAAATACTATTCCTGCTGCCAACATTAATCTAGGGAAAAATTAAAAATTACTGTAAATGAAAGCAAGAAAAGTTTGTTCAGTTTTTTTTCGAGTTCCTATTTTATCAACTTTTATTTTAAATTCATGTTTATCTCATGATAACAAATCATTTTTATTCTCATACATTTTTTGTATCTTCAACCGTTTAGATTCGCGACCGCTTTGCGACCGATTTTGGGACCTTGCGACCAAACGGCTTGGCCGATTTTTACCAAAAGCTTCGCACTGCGTCCCCTACCTACAAGTAACTTGCATACCAAATTTCAAGTCTCTAACTCTTACGGTTCTCGAGATATCCTGTTTACTGACAGACAGACACACGCACACACACACACACACACACACGAACCAATGGCTAAAACCAACTTTTTTGGTGTCCTGGAGCTATATTTCGTCCAGAAATGTGAAAAACTGGGTAGGTCAAATTTCCGCCGATTACATTATTTTCCTTATTATAGGATAAGAAAAGTAAAAACGGCGGAAACTTATTTGTACACATATTAACATAATTTATAATTGCTTTTAGTAAACTTCTAGATATATAAATAATATTTTGTAAATGCGCTTATCAATATAAAAAATTGTATTTGTGACATGTGACCTTAATCTATTATGTTATCTTTTACGAAAGTGTGTCTTGTTTCAAATATATGTAAAAAGTCAGTATAAATTTCGTTTGGTACAATAACAAAAAAGTATTCCATAAATTTTTAGTGTAATCGAACCTAAGCAAACTTTAATTTCGAAGATTAAAAGTAGCTGTGCTCCAATAATTGTGAAAACATAAGATAATATTAAAATTTCGCATAGCTTAATCTGTTACTTTGACCCCAGATTATGTTTTGTATCTTAAAAAGTAGGTTTTAATTTTTTGCAGTCACTATTTTTCCTACAACAACTAAACAACCGCAAATCAAATTAGTGAGCTCCGTTGTATCGACTTCCTAAATAGGGTAAGTGGTTTTAATTAATAAAATTCTGTAGATTATACACTTTCAAACAAACTTAATTGAAAGCAGTAACATATAGCTGACATCTGCTATTAATATTAACAATAAAATAAAATTTAATGGAAAACTTAATAAAAAATATGTTTTCTTCTATAACTGTGGTTATCTTTTTTAAATAAATATGTCAATTTTGTACAATAAATGGTATATAACCTTTTAGTATAATGAAATATACAAAAGTTATATAGTTAATATAAGGCAAAAGAAAAATAATTTTGGTTTATATTATATATACTTTCAATAATGCAGATAATCTTACTTCACTTGTGTACTTTCTACCGGTACTATCGATTAGTGACAACAATATAAGAGCAAGCTATAGTTTATGTTACTCATATAACGTTTAAAGCAACTCACCTACTTACCACATCGCTTTGTAAAAGAAATAGTGCGCGACGACTAACTAGCGAGTGCAAATATAGGGAACCTCAATTTTTTAGTTAAGACGCATTAGAGCTTCACAAAAATTTCAGTTTGACCATCTGAGTTGTAGATTTCAAAATTTTCTTATAAATTGTGACTTAAAATAGACCCCAAAAAACGCTTCGCACTTCTGTGCAATCTAATACTATAAGAAATGTCATTTAAAATGCTCGCCGAGTATTCTCACCGTCGATAATTGATCAAGAGATTTTTAGAGGACCATGAAGTACATTTTTAGTTTATCGAAAAATAATCTTTAGCAGTGACATTTTTAGCTAGACAGATTCGTAAATACATACAATTGTTGCATATTGTGTTTATAAAATTTTCGTTTAACTAATAAAAAATATATGCCCTTCAACGAGTCTTTATGTGTTTTGACACCAAGCGAGCATTGAGGATCTAGCACAAATGTGGTTCCAACAGAACGGCGCAACTTGCTATATAGCTTGAGCAATAATCCTATTTCCTACACTAGTAATTTTCTGCTCGCATAATTTCACGAAATGCCTACATCACGTGGTCAGTAAAATCTAGTGACAATACCGTGCAACTTTAAAGGTCCGCGTCAGCAATCCATAAACTATCTTAAAAACAAAATTTGATTTACAATCGATGAAAATGGTCAGAGCATATGCGACATTATAATTAACAAATTTGTAAAGAAAACAAGATTTGCAACTGAAACTGATATGACCATTTGTTATACATAATTTTTTATATTTGTTCGTAAAATGTGTACTTTAATAATAAATACAAGCCTACAAAATTTGGGTTGTGGCATGTTTTTTAACTTTTGATAATTTATTTCTATACATTTTTTGGAGCTGAATCCGAAAATGACCAATTTTTCCGTTATGTCGAGATTTTTCGCAAATCGCAAATTACGAAAATTGCAAAAATATGAAACTTCAAAATAGACTTAACACGTTTTTTTCTTATAATTTATTTATTTTTTGACTTATACTATGCATTTCCATAGATAAACACTTGAGGGGTCTGAAGAGGTTGGCGAAAGGGGGGGGCGGTTAAGGACCCCTTAATTTCTAATGAAAACTACCACAAAATTAACCTAAATTTCTATTTTAGTGCATTTTTCAATTAATTTATTTTTATTTATTTAATTAATTTTTATGAGGTAAATCATACCTTTGGAAACCACTTTTCTTCTTTACCCATTCTGCTTCCCGCTTTTTCTTTTATGTTCTCTATAGGGTTCGTCTCATTTTCCTTTATACCTCCTTTCCATTTTTTGATTTTTGATGAAACTTCTCACCCATCTCTTCGCTAACGGCACCCAAATTTTTAGGAAAATAGTCCAAATGTGAAGTTAGAAAGTGAACCTTCAAGCTCATTGAACAACCTAAATTTGTATACTTCGCAGCATGTTCTTAACGATTGATTTGAAGTTCGAATCCTTCTTGGTCAGAAACTTGGTTACTACGTCTTTACATTTTTGCGTGTCCTTATTCTTTGCCATTTTCATCTTCGTGTGTTGAATTTTGTGTGAATTTTCGAAGTATTAACTATTGGATTTTCTCTACCTTTATTTTTCTCCACTGTATTCTTTTCCGTATCTCATTTCTATTCTTTTCCTTCTGTGGTCAACTTCTGGTATCCAATTTTCACAGTTTTTCCTTGATTCTTTTCTTCTTCCGCTCTTTTTTAATCTGTTTGTTTATTTCTCTTTCTTTTCTTGATAAATAATTATTAATATATATCCTATAGCCCCTCATATTTTTCAGCTTCATTTTGTTTTGCATTAACTGCATTTTATCCTCATAGTTATGTAGTTTTATTATGCCCCATTTTATAAGCAGTTTGAATTAAAACGTTCATTTCTAGTTTTTGTTGTATAAAATTCTCCATCCCTTGGTTTAAGTCAGTCGGGTTGCTGTTGTCTGTTGTCGATCCCAATATTACCACATTATTCTTTCTCTTTTCTCTTTCTAGTTGTTCTAATCTTATATTTGTTTCTTTCAGTTCTTTTTTAGTCTTATCACATTCCTTTGTTATTGCGGTATTCTCTTACTTTCTCATCTTATTTTCGAGCTTCAATTTCCTTATTTCCTCGTTGTATTCTCGTTTTGTAACAATCTTAATATTTGGTAGTATTCCCTTACTTAGGGCTTACTTGCTGATCCTCTTTTTTACTTTTTCTTAATGAATCGCTACTCCCATCCTTGTCAGCCCCCCATCTTTTCCTTTTTCCCTCCTCCGGTGAAGATTGTTCGCTATCATATTTCGTTGGTGTGCGGGGCGACGGCATCTTTATCAGTCACGTACTCTCCTCTATTTTGTGCATTCCGTGCTAGCTTCTATCGGTCTAGATCACGTCACGTCAGTCGCTCGCGCTATCACTGCTCAGCTGTTTAGTTCCTACAGTGGCGTTATCGGCACTTTGTTTAATGTTATTAATTTTGTACAGTTATATGCTTAGATCTCTAATACTTTTATTTACTTACAGTCAACAACACTTTTACTTCCTTTTGCATTCACTTTTACATTTCTAAAATCGATTTTACTTGTTTAATAATGACGGGGTCGTATATATATATATATATAAATTTCTGTTATACCTATTTAATTACCAAATAAGTAATTTTTAAGTCTTTCACTGGGAAGGTTCTTCTTTTTTGATAGCCGATGGAAGAGGTCTCCTTAAGTTTCTTTAAAATATAAAAAACAGTATCTGTTTGCACCCTGATTTTTTGCAATACTTTAGTTGCGTTCATTCTATCTTCCACATTATTACACTATTGTTTGTTGACCTTACTATAACAACCTAGGAACGTTTACAAATTTTCACTTATCTTTTTACAATACAATTTTCATCTAAGCAACCGTTAATCCAAAAACCTCATAAAATTTAATTTTTATTTTTTTAAGATTTATTATAATATATCAACAACCAAATCATGTATAATATTCTATAGGTATTGATTTAATTGTCTAGTAAGAAAATGCTTATCTAATCTATTAAACTACTTTTTATTAACCGTTATCAACTCAAACCAATAGTGATAAACAAATAATTAAAGATAGAAATTTTTTAATAACTCTAAATAGAAAAATCATTTTTGAGCACTTGAATAAAAAGTTTAATTAGTATTTCTGCAGATATCACCAAGCAATTTAATTAAGTTTAATATTCTTACTCTGTTAAGGTAAACTAAAAATGAAGAATTGCAAGGATGAAGTTCATGTGTTAAAACCAGCCAACTTGTCTAACACAATCAATAACATCATAACGTCAAGTCACGAAGAAAATCCATTTTACGTATGTGACATCAACGACATAATCCAAAAATGCAGGATGTGGAAGTCTGCCATGCCAAGAGTGAAACCCCATTACGGTTAGATTGCCTCGAGTTAGTAACCTTTTGCATTGATATGTAATTTTCAGCCGTAAAGTGTAACGACCATCCGGTGGTCCTAAAAACTTTAGCTGCGCTGGGTTTGGGCTTTGACTGCGCTTCCAAATCGGAAATGGACAAAGTACTGGGTTTCGGCATAGATCCATCTCGCATCATCTATGCCCACACCACAAAACCTGCAAGCCATATTCGTCACGCAACCAAAGTAAACGTTGATTTGATGACTTTTGACAACGAATTAGAGCTTCATAAAATCAAAAATTTGTATCCTAATTCTAGGTACAGTACCGATCAAAAATATACCAACCTTTGGTATTTCCCCCAAAACTTTTTTATGTGCTGATAAATTTTTTTTTTTAATTTTCGGGCAATGTTTTGACGCCTGTTTCGCTATTACGCAAATAAAAATTGTGACTCCCAAAATACATCTCCAGATATCCAAAAGGCGATTGCCAATTATCATGCCCAAGATCTAACTCTCCATGAGGTTGTAGCACAGTTCAACCTTTATAAGAATACGATTTCCCATTTCTGGAACCCAAGCTGATATTATGACAAAGTTTAAAGGCGGTCGTTTTCTACTTTTCTACAGGAATGTCATCCGCATGTCCTACGACAATCCCCGCTTCATGGCAACTCTTGGGCCCAAAACCATCTGTTCGTACTATCAGACGCCGTCTGCAGCAATCTAGAAAATAACTTGATCCGGTCAAGAAGCCGATGGTTTCGGAAAAGGACAGGAGGGTGCGCGTGGAGCTATAAAATGTGCTCTGGAGTGATGAAAGCAACATGCATGTTGTTCAGAACGGGCTGATTTGATTAGATTCGTCCTCCCAAGTGCCAAATTATGGCAGAAGTGCCATATTCTGGGATTGTATCTCCAGCCTTGCCACGTGTCGCCTCGGGAGAATACATGGTATTATCGATTGACATCTTTTTTTTTATTGAAGCTTTTGTCAGATCAACATTACAGTGTTATACATCACAGGTTTAAGTAGTTAAATATGGCTAAGATTATGGTATATATATATATATATATATATATATATATATATATATATATATATATATATATACATATATATATATATACCATAATCTTAGCCATATTTATATGCGTTCTAAATTTAGAATTTGCAAGTGACAGTGTGTAATACATAGAGGGAGGTGGTGGCGGCTTCGGAAACTCGAAGGTGGTAGTTGCTAGGTTTCTTCATTTGGGATGAGATCTTGAGGGAGTTGTCTCTTCAGTCTGTGATGAATATTACGCTGCCCAAGGTTGAAGTGAGTTGCTCCTTCACATTTGGCAATGTTTGAGAAAAAAGTCCTAGTGGCCGAGAACATATATATATAGTCTTGAATTGTGGCGACACTCAATTAATAGTGCGTGTTTCGGATAAAACATGGAGCGTTGGCGGCGATTCGTAGAACCTTATTTTCAAATCGTTGAAGTTTGAGTATATTTGTTTTACTCGTGTTGCTCCAGACAGGAGAAGCGTAGAATGCCAGGGGCCGTAGGAGGGATTTATATAGTGGGATGGTGCATTCGGGTTGAAGTGGGGTTTTACGATTTAAAATGGGATATAATTGACGGGAGTCTGGTGTGAGATTGGGTTAATTTTTGATTTATTTAGAAACTCCAGGTCAATCTTTCATCTAAGTACAATCCAAGATATTTTATAGCTGAGTCTCTGGGATTCCAGGGTATGTCAATTCCATCGATTATAATAGAAGGTGGGTTGTTCATTTTTCTCAAAGCGAAGATCTTACATTAACATTTGGTGTGGTTAAGTTAGATGTTCCAGTTTCTAAGCCATTTATTGAAGGTGTCAGTTACATTTTGCAGATGTTGTAAAGCTAGTTCTAGGTTTGCTTTCTGCGTTATAATGGCTCTATCGTCGGCGAACGTAGCGAATGTTGCGGGAATCTTGAGAATATCGGAGGTGTATATATTGAATAAGGGCGGGCCGAGGATACTACCTTGTGGAACGCCCGCTCGTATGGGTTTTGTTTCGGTGAGCGTGGTGTTTATTTTAACGGCAAAGGTTCTATTTTGCAGGAAGGAAAAATGATGGCCAGAAGATAGCGTGGGATATCATGAGTTAAGAGTTTTTCTTGAGTTTCTCTATCCAAACCTTGTCGAAGGCTTGGGCGATATCCAGAAATATAGCAGCAGTATAGGATTTGTTTTCGAAACCTGTTTCAACGAGTTCACTGACTCGCTGTAATTGATGACAAGCTGAGTACCCTTTTCTAAAGCCAAATTGGAAAGAGGGGAGAATGTGGAGAACAATGGTGGCTTGGTGCAGGCGCGAATAAATGACTTTTTCGAAAAGTTTGGGAGGGTAGTCAATAAACTAATCGGTCGATAACTAGACATATGTTCTTTATTTGTCCCAGATTTAGCGAACATGAGCACATGTACATGCTTCCAGCTTTGAAGGAAGGTAGCCTAGGCGCAGACATGCATTTATCAAAGACGCAAGGTAGGAGAGACATTTTCTTGTTAAGTGATGAAGGACTAGATTGGATATTAGGTCGTGTCCCGGTGATTTACGTTTAGATAACATCTTTATGATCTCAACTAGTTCTTTTAGTAGTGTGGGATTAGTAAAATCGGCAGAGGTGGGGACATGTGTTTCTATGTAGTTTGTTATATGTAACAGTTGGAGTGCAGGGCAGTTCAGGGGTGAAGGTTTGTTCGAGGTGTTTGGCAAATGCGTTGGCTTTTTCATTAATGGTCAATAAGGTGGTATTATCCATTTGGGCGGGGGTACCTCTTGTGGAGCTTTTAGAATTTTCTTCGTAGTTTTCTACATCTCTGGGTCTCCAGGGCCGATTGAAGCGATGTAGGTGCGGTAGGATTGGATTCTGTATTCGTCCAGTTCGCTCTTTAGTTGATGGGTTAGATTATTCAATTGTCTCTTGACTTCTGGGTTTTTTGAACTTAGCCGAAGTCTCCTAGTTTGGCTTCGTTGCTTGATTAGGTTAATTATGTATCGAGGAGGGAGATTGTAATCGGGTTTGGGACGTCCTGGTTTGGCTGTGGAGGCCGTTCTGGCAGCGTCGGTGATCGTCCTTGTAATTTTCATCACTGCTGTGTCAATATCCTCTTGATTAGAAAGGGTTTGCATCTTGGTAAGGCGGTGATCCAATGATGCTTGGAAGAGATCCCATGTTATTGGTCCATTGGTTAATCATGTGGAGGGAAGGTTGGGTTTAGGAGAACTGTCGAAGGAGATGAGTATGGGCAGGTGATCGGAATTTAGTTCGGGGATTACTGTTTGTGTAATGGGTTTGATAAAATTTTCAACGAACTTAAAAAGTTCCTTACTGAATTCTATGTCTGTCGGTCCGTCACAAAATTTGAGATTTTTAAAATTTGAAAATGGATTCTTATAGAAAATTTTACGTTGATTTCGAATTCGAAATTAAAAAATTTCTATCCGGAATAGTTTTCGAGATATTCAACTTCGAATTTCGGGAAAATTTTCGACATTACGATTTTAAATGTGATTCTTATAGGAAATTTTACGCCTAATTCGAAAACGAAGTCGAAAAAATTCTATGTCGAATAATTTTCCAGATATTCGATTTCGAATTTTTAAGTGCGTTCTGGGATTGCTTACAGAGCAATCTCTTCGCCGGCCCCATGTTTTTTAAGAATGATATCTAGTATGTCTGTGCCAGCGTGGTCCCGTGGTTGAGGGGCGGGTTGCGATGCTGACGGACCCGAGTTCAATTCCCGGTGCTCTCTGATACCTGGCGGGTGACCTACTCAGTCACTAAAAATAATTGAGTACCTGCGTTCATTCGAACAAGGGGTAATAATGGCGGTCGTCTTAGGCGCGGTGCTTGCCACATCGCCCCGCATCAGAGATGGTGCGCGACGACCGGGCAGAGAGAGTGAACGTATGAGAGCCTTAACCTCTCAGTTCGCAGGCCGTGCTCCCACGCGGGGCGTAGAGCCTTACCGTTATTATTATTATTATCTAGTATGTCTGGCTAATGGTCGAATATGTACGGGTAGTAGGTGTATTCATCTGGGGTTAATACTTGTACTCCGTAGGTTGTTGAGTATAGTTCTAGTAAAATACAAGCTGGGTTGGTTGCTCGGCAAGCCCAATTTACCAGTTTGTTGTTTAGGTCGCCTATCATCAGCGTAGGTTGAGAAGTGCTGAATAGAGTGCCTATATCGGTTGCAATTAATTTTTTGTTTGGTTGTCTATAGGCACTTATAATGGTAAGTTCACTTGTGTCGTATAATTTGACTTGAATTCCTCTGGTTTCTAGTGTGTTATCAAGGAGACCGTTAATGGGATTGTGGGAGAGGTTTTGTTTAATGATAATTGCCGCTCCACCGGATGTTATTCGGCCATTTCTATCTTTGCGATAGACTGAATATCCTGGGATTTTGAAGGGTTCACCTTCAGTCAAACGAGTTTCTGTGGCGCAAGCTATATCGACTTGGTGCCTAGCTAGGAAGGCTAGAGCGTTGAGAGGCTATGCCGTTGGCGTTCCAGTTAAGAATTGTTGAAACGTTGATAATTCGTTGCGGTTTATGATCCATTGAGGAAGAGGGGTAAAATAGTGTTGATTATAAAGGTTTTAATTTGGGGAATGAATGACGTTATAAGGTCCGTCAGAAGTTTGATGAGATTGTTAGAAGAGGCAGTTTCGGGGGGTAGGTGTGATGTGCTAGCTGAGGTATGTGGAGAATTGTTTAGGAGGTTTTTCACACGATTGGCATAAGTTTGATTGTCATTATAAGTGGCGTTGTTAGGGTTGATTTGACTGGGGTCCTCGGTGTTGTGAGATAATTTGAAGAATTTATTTTGCTTTAGTAGCTTATCTGTTGACCAGAGGTATTCTGCACATTGTTCGCGGGTGGCGTTAAACTATCAGATTTGCGTTTAAGCGCTTGAGTTTTCACTTCGGTTTCATTATTAGAGGAAGTTTGATAATCGATCATAGTTAAAAGTTTTAGCAATAAACAAAAATAATTGTAAAATTTTTACTCACAGTAAGTTAAGGCTAATGGTTATCTAAAGGTCGTACTTTGCACCGTAAAGCTCAAGGTTTGCGTTGAACTCCGATCGCCATCTATTCGAGAACATCCTCGAGAAGACAATGTATCCATACGCTATGCAAAACATGGGTAGAAGGCATATTTTCTAATAGGACAATGATTCCAACATCATTTGATGCATCTGAAAGGCTAATTTGCTTGACTTAATATCATCGAGTGCCTCTGAGCAAAACTAGACCGTTGTCTGATTGGCAGAAATGCTAAAAATACAGATCATCCGTACTCTTCTGAACTTCATACCTCGCAAGCGCCAATCCGCCATTGATGCGTAGGGTTATGCTACTAAGTATTGGACTGTTGTTGTTCACTTTTAATTGATTCTCGATAATTTAGAGTTAATCAGGTGTTTTTGTTTAATTGGTGTGTTTTGGAGGTTTTTCCAGTTGAAGAGGCTCAAAAATTTATCGGAACATACAAAGAAGCGAAAAACTTATGGCAAAAATACTAGAAGTTGATATATTTTTAACTGGTACTGTAAATAATATTTAACCATTTATTTATTACTTCTCAGGATTGTAATTAGGATAAAATATGACGCCAAAGACGCAGAAGTGCTCTTGGGCCTCAAATTTGGCTGCGATGCGGACACGGAAGCCCCTCATTTATTGCAAGTAGCACAAACTCTGGGAATAAACGTAGTAGGAGTTAGTTTTCACGTTGGGTCGGGTTGTCGCGATCCTTCAGCATTCCACGGCGCTATTAAAGCTGCACGCCATGTTTTTGATGTAGCAGAAAAATTGGGATATACTTTCACCCTTTTGGATATTGGGGGCGGTTTTCCTGGAGAGTTTGATCATTCTATCTACAAAGTAACAAATGTGCTACTTGACCCATTGCAAGCAATTGACTTTTTATTTGCAGTATGGAAAAATTATTAACGCAGCTTTAAACAGGTACTTCCCTAGCAAATCGGTGCAGATAATTTCAGAGCCGGGCACGTTTTTTGTTGGGTCCGCTTTTAATTTAGTATGCAACGTCCATTCGTCTAAAAAATTAACAGCAGACTATTCGAGCGAATCCTCACCTCAGTTCGTATATTATTTAAACGACGGTGTTTTTGGAAATCTAAATTGTATTCTCTTGTACAATGCTTCAAAAATTCCAGTACCCTTAAAAGTATACGATACGTATAAATAAAATTATTTATTAAAAAGTACTTTTTAGAATTATCCAAACGATAAAAAATACTCTAGTGTCATATGGGGCTCTACTTGTGAAAGTATCGACCAAATAATATCAAATATAATGTTACCCGAACTACAACTGGGAGACTGGCTTGTTTTTACAGATATGGGAGCTTACACTCTAACCCTATCAACATCGTTTAATAGTTTTGAGCCTGCAACAGTATACAACATTATCAGCCCTAAGAACTGGTAAGTAACTATGACATCTTAATTTTTAAATTATTTATTTTATAAATACAGGTTGCACTTACGCAAACGCTTACCATTTATAGAAGAAGACTTCATTTATAATACCGAAGACACTGCTTCAAGTTTAGATATCGAAAAAGAGCATTGCGTATTTCCAGAGTCTTTCTTTGTAAGGGGATAATATTTTTAATGTACTTTAATTAAAACGCATTTTGTCTTATTTATATTTAAATGAGTACACTGTACAAAATAACAATAATGCATTTGTATGTATATTATGTTCACATAAAACTATTTTCAACTACAACCCTCTAACTATTTACCAGATTATTGATTTTACTCATAAAAAATTGTATTATTTATAATTATTTGGTGTGGTATACATTATAAGCGTATAATTATAATATAATTTATTTAATTTTTATTTAGTCTTTTTTTATTTTATACCTTCCATGCCAAGTTTTTTATACTTCTTTACTGTATATTACGTTATTTTTTACGTAAGTCTTAATTTTAATAAGTTCAAATAAATATCTATAAGATAACGCCACAATTCGTTTAATGACATCACACCTAGCAAATAGTGCCCTTCAATTTTTTTTTTATAAACTTATTTTATTAGCAATCAGAATAAATACAGTAATTCTATGAGCTAATTTTATGCTATTAAACTGTTTAATAAAAGTCATGAGGAGAAAGCACTCACTGGTTAATCTTTAGTACATTAAGTCTATTGGCCACTTTTTCCTTAATCTTCTGGTTTCGGGTTTTTGGACTAGGACGTTGACTGTTATATTCGGGTAATTTTCAACGGGCGTTGGTCAATTGCGCGCCGCGGTCAGTTCACTCTCTATTTATGGCCATTCGACCCAAAATAGCAATAGCACGGTTGCGCTCGGTGGTGGATTTAAGGTCTTAATACAGTTACCTGGAAGTTTCAAGAATTTTTGCAGATAGGTTTTTAATGGTATGCAAATAAAAATTTTCTGCTCCTTCGCAGATTACCATTTAAGGGTTGCTGCACCCCATGTACGCATTAACTCCCACATCAAATTCATTCTTTTAGATAAAATCAACAGTGAAAAATTTTAGTTTCTATTTTTCTCTTCAGTGCTTCGTTTCTTGTTGGATTTTTAAAAACGGAGACCATGTTAAGTGAGCATGGAAAAAAATTATTAATAAGGGGCCAGAAAACGTCCAGAAAAGATAAAGAAATCGCGATGGGTGTTTCGTACCGGTGTACAAAAAAAAGTTTGCGGTTTTAATTTGTGTTGACAAATTGGAGCAAATTTTACGACAAAAAAAAGAATTGTCATAATTATCCTTGTGGCGAAAATATTTAAGTAAAGGCAAGAATTTTTTAGTTTCGGAGAGGTATCCATCTATTTTTAAATTTACCTATGGTACGAATAATTAAACACTGCATGTGCGTACGTGCGCGTATGATTGCGGCTACTCCTACTTATTATGTAACTTATTATGAGTAAAATAATAACATATCTAATTGTAATATTTACAGAAATTACAAACGCAATTAAGAGGAAGACAACAGAAGACATATCCCAACGTCCTTGCAAAGTTATTAACGTGGGAGTTAAAGACGCTGAAGTCAACCTTACCACTAGAAACATTGAAAATACTAGAAAATCTGTTTACACAGCAAGAAGAAGTGTATTACCTCCTTTACCTCGTTCCAGAAAAGATACACATGACGCACTTGCGTTTATGGAATGCAAAACTAATAAGGGCGAAAATTTTTGGTTGATTAACCATAAAAATTCCAATGTCATTTTATTTTTATGCATAACAAATTTGACTTACTCTCTTATCGTCAAAAAATTTATGATGATGGTAAATTTGATTACTGTCCAAAATTGTTTACACAATTATTTAGTATATATTCAGTATAAAATGGACATTATATTCCGTTAGTATTTATTATATTACCAAATAAGTATTCAGATACTTACTATAAGGCGTTTCATTTATTACAAAATTACTGCAATTCTGTAAATTTGTGTTTACAACCTCGTGAAGTAGTTAGTGATTTTGAAAAAGCAATACATATTGGCCTAAAGAAAATTTGGCCGGAGATTAATATTATAGGATGCAGATTTTACTTAACTCGGTCGTGATTTAGAAAAATTTAACAATTAAGGTTCGTTTCAAAATACAAAAATAACAGTTTTGAAGTATGACAGTGGCTAAAATGGGCATTTGGTTTAGTGTTGTTAGATTCTGATGATATCGAGAACTGTTTTGTTGACGATTTATATTCAGAAATTCCACAAAATGAACGAATGAGGTAATATGCCGATTATTTAGCGGATAACTATATTTCATATGATTCACCATTTCCACCACATATTTGGGGATCTTGTTCTGAGAGCACAGAACGTACTACAAACGCCTGTAAATCTTTTCATAACCTATTTAATTCTAGTTTTTATATATCTCATCCAGATTTATAAATGCGTTGATAGATGTTCATGTTTGGCACCAAGAAAACAAGTTCAGAACTAAAATGTCTCATAACGATAGAGGTGGTGTTTATTATTGTTATGTTAATTATTTTTCCTTGCGCGCAACTGTCCTATCCCATAAAAGGTACTTGCGCGCAATTGACCCATAGGATTAAGACTACCTGAAAACTTTTCTGACCGCTGCGCGCAATCGACCCACGTCCTTTTCAACAGTATAATGATGTTTTTCAGTTTTTGTTTTTATAAGATCGGCTACTAATGGGATGTTAAAAACGTTGTGGATGGTTGCATTTGACACAAACCAGGGCCTTGGATTGAAAGCGTTGTATTATTTCTATTGTTGATTTGCTAGCGCATCCCCATAATTCACAGCCGTAGATCCAGATGAGACGAATTATGCTTTTGTAGATTAACAGTTTGTTATCTATTGCAAGGGCTGAGTTTCTCCCAAGGAGCCAATACAATTTTTTAGGCGTAGATACATTTCTTTTCATTTTTTTCTTATATGAGATCTCTATCTAGATGTTTTACTTTGTCTGTCTGAGGAAGCGGTGTATTGTTTAGGTAAACTTGCGGAAATGTTGAGTGCTTCGTTGTAAACGTAACTTGGGCCGATTTATCCTCGTTTACCCTTATTTTCCACTTGTTTAGCCAATTTTTGAGCTGGTTTAAATGTTGTTGGCGCAGCACAGTGGGACAGATACCCGGTAAATGTGGACAAAATTGCAAATTATGAATTTCAGAGAATTACTCTGTAATGCGGCGGTATTTAACGAGAAAGAGTAAGGTTGTTAGGGTGTACAATAAATTTTACCTGAAAGGGTCGTACTTTTGCTCGGTAGGTAGATGAATTTAGTGTTCTTAAGTTTTCCAATAAGTTTGGTGGATTGTGTTAACTGTGATAAATTCAAAATATTGTTGTTTCAACTGAAGTTGTGTATATACTTCAATGCAGTATGGATCGTAGAATCTTGGGTAAGTGATAACTTTTCTATGCATCTATTTGTTTAGACGTACCATTCAAATAAACTTTGCCCTTTAAAAAGTATATTTTTTGTAGGCGTACAAAATTAGTCACACTTAGTCACGTTGTAATTTTTGTACAGAATGAAAGTTTATGGTTATAGAAATGTGTCAAAAAAAATTAGCTGCCTAAATCTGCCATTTTAGGAAATATTCGCAAATTTGTGTTGCAAACTATAATGCGTCATGTTCATATTACAGCACCATTTGTTTGAAATTTGGCAAAGTGAAACAGGAAAGGGTGCAAGACATAAATGCCAGCATCTTCAAAATTTTATAAAAAATTATTTAATGTCTGAAGATCATTCGGAAAAAATTTTAAAGGAGACGGAACATCGAATTTACCAACTATGTACTTCGTTCACTAAAAGGTGGCAAGCTGCTAGAAGGACTGAAAAAATAATTGTTCAAAAGAACGATAGCTGGTTAAATGAGAAGTTTTTATTTCCCTTTGTACCCGCCAAGACTTCTGGAGATAAAGCTAGCTCGTCAACATCTCATGCGGGTCGACCTGGAGCAGCTTTTGAACAATGTTCTGATCGAACAAAAAGAAGAAAAACCAAATCTCTACGGCAAGCATTTGCTCCACAAGAATTAGCATATGCTGCGCAAATGAGCTTCCGAACATCCGGTGAAGGTGATGCTGCACAACTGATTAGTGAAGTTCTTAATACGATACTTACAAGAGCATCACGTATAAGAGAGGCGAGAACCATATACCAATGGTGTACACAAATGATGAAGCTTTGGCACTGTTTATCGATACTAAACTTAGAAAAAGTCAATATCAAAAAATAAGAATTTAATCGAAATTAAAAATCGCGAACATATTTCCAAGCCACCACTATCTCAGGCGCGCGAAAAAGAAACGCTATTCTAATAAAGAACTTGTTGTTTCGGAATTTGTAGCTGAAATAGGCCTACAAGCATTTCTAGACCATACTGCACAAAGAATAATTGAATCCCAAAATGAGATTTTTAATATTATACCTATTGATATGTCCAATTCACTTGTTTTAATTTCAAAATGGGGTTGTGACGGGAGTACAGATCACTGTGAGTATAAACAAAAATTCGTGGGTGAAACAAGTCACTCCGATATGTTTATAACGCCGTGCTTAATCACGTTGTTTGGCAGAACAGGAGATGGACACAAAATTGTAGTATGGCAAAATCCACGTCCCTCATCTGTGCGATACTGCAGACCGATAAGGATACAGTTCAAAAAAGAAACTGCAAATTTAGCCAGGGAAGAAGTGGAATATATTCAAAACCAAATAACAAATTTACAAGTAACACAGGTAAGACAAACTAATTTATTAAAGAACGAAGTATTGTAATAGTCACCGTTTTTCTCAGAACAATGCTCGCAACAGAAACCTCTCAATTTCACATAAAGTTGTATTAGCAATGATAGACGGGAAAGTGCGCAATGCGGTTACTTCAACTTCTTCAGCGCAAAAATGTTATGTGTGTGGGGCGACACCAACTCATATGAATAAATTGGAGTCTATAGTTCAAAGGGGTGAAGATGAAGGCACATTCAGATTTGGATTGTCAACGCTTCATGAGTGGATAAGATTCTTTGAGTGTTTTCTGCACATCTCATATAGACTCAATTTAAAAAAAATGGCAGGTCAGAGACAAGGAAGAATTAAAAGCTTTCACAGCCCGTAAAAAGGAAATTCAAACGATGTTTAAAGATGAATTAGGGTTAATTGTGGATAAAGTTAGGCCATCTATCTAATGATGGAAACACGACGAGAAGGTTTTTTAAAAATTATCAAGTTTCTGCAAGAATTACTGGCATCGATGAAACCCTAATTCGACGATGCGGAATTCTTTTAGAGGCATTAGCTTCTGGTTTTAAAATTAATGTCGAAGCATTTGGCACGTTCGCTTATGACACCGCAAAACGTTACGTCCAAAAATATCCTTGGTATTACATGCCCGCTTCGATCCATAAAATATTAATTCATGGCCGCCATACAATTGAATCGGCCCTTTTGCCTATAGGTCAGCTTTCCGAGGAAGCTCAAGAATCTAGAAACAAAGACCTTAAAGCATATCGCCGAGGAAATGACGAAATTCTTTCTCAGATAAGTGCTTTAATATAATTCCTATTATAAGGTCATGTCCTGGAAGTTTCTAGATAATGTTTAACCTCCTGGTCTGGTTTATTAGAATTAGGTTCAAAGGTAGTTTTAACGTGCAGTGCGAAGGCTTCAGCCTTTTTTTATCAGTTTTCGCCTATAACCTGTTGCATCTTGTAGTGGTGGTATGTGCTCTTTGGGACATTTGGTCCCTCTAGTTGCCCTCCATATTGACTGATCTTATACAGAGAGTGTAGTTGTATACAGTTGAAAAGTTTCATTGTGAATCTGTTGAAGTCTTCTTCTTAATTTGTTATTCAGTTGGTTAAATATAGTTTTGTCTGCAATGTTGCGACTACGCTGCCAGGCTGCCCTTGCTCTTCTTTTTGCCTTTACTATTTCTATTATTTCAGTTGGAATGTTAGGTGTATTGATTTTGTTGTTGTAGGTCTGAGATATTGATTTCCAACCGACTTTCCGAATAGTTGTTATTGGGTGGTTAGTTACATATTCTAAGTCTTCGTTTGTTTTTAATACCAGGTTCATGTTAAGATTTTTATTAATATGTGGTACAAAAGTTTTCCAGTTGGTTTTTATATTGCTGAGAGTAGGTGTAGATTCTTTGTAAAGTATAGTTGCACTTAGTAAGACTACTACAGGAGTATGATCAGATGAAATGTCGTA
The DNA here is from genome assembly GCA_036346155.1 of Sinelater perroti. NCBI lineage: Eukaryota > Metazoa > Arthropoda > Insecta > Coleoptera > Elateridae > Sinelater > Sinelater perroti. The sequence goes on along the minus strand of JARFIY010000303.1, from coordinate 773,626 downwards.
ACTGAGATGTCCATGTAGTTTGAGAACATATCGTGGGTAACGAAAAAGTCAAGCAGATCAGGTCTTTTATATGGGTCAGTTGGCCAATATATTGAACTGTCCGTTTGTTAAACGCGAGCCCCAGTATGTATTTTTAGCATTTTAGTCGCTACCTGTTAATAATCTAGGTCCTAATTGTTCAAAATAGCGTTGGAACATTTGTTTAGTTATGTTGTGGCGTGGGGGGCAATAGGCAACGGAAATTACTATTAGCATCAAAAGTTTTTCTACTTGTATTATGATACCTTGTAAGTAGTCTGTTTTAAAACTTGATAATTTATGTTATTTGATAGTATTGCGGATTATTATAGCAGAGCCACCATAGGCTGCGTCGTCCGGGTGTTATGTATAATATATGGTAAAATGGGATATTTTTAAATGTGATCCTGGAGTATAATGGGTTTCTAAGATTAACAAAATATCTATGCTATTGGCATATGATATTGACAACTTCTAACTTTCGTTGAAACAGCCCGTTAGCATTCCACAACGCAATTTTTAGAAATTTACCATTAGTTAATTAATTTATTAATCACTGTAGTCAGCATCATGTTTTGCTGTAATAGTTAATTGAACATGGTTATAAATCATCGACAAATTGTTTAAGACTAACGTGTTCGGCTGACTGATTTTGTACTATGTGCGAATAAGAAGGATGTGGAGGATTTGGTCGGTTGATAGTGTGGTGATTATCTTGTTATCTTAGGGGTGGGAACTTTTGTCTTGTTAAGTTTGAGGGTCTTACGTTTCTGTATTGCTTATCAGGTTGATACTTATTTTGCAGCTCTTGATAAATTGTACATTCTTTATAGTTTGCTGGGTGTTGTCCCTCGCAAACAATACATTTTGCTAGGGTTGCTTTTGTTTTTAACAGTTTTTTGTGTCATGCGATCCAGCACATTTTACGCAAGCAAATGGTCTATTACCGTACCCCTTTGTGTGTCCGTAGTTTTGGAAACGGGTGCATTGCACTATGTCTATTTATTTTTAGTAGTTCGAATAATACATGTTTATTTATTAAAGTTGATATCAAAAGTTGACCTTAAGTCGCTTTATCGCTCGCAGATGTCTTTATTACACGATTTTTACATTTTTTATTCAAAGTCAATAACCACTTAAATCAAAATAAAGCTATATGACATTAACTGAAACTTAGTACTACTATTGAATGCTGCTTTTTTCTAGATAAACATGTTTAAATTTAGCCAAACGTCCTAAAAAAGCATGATTTGAACGCTCACTTCAACTGCCCACAATAAATATCGTTAGAAGCATTAATGGTGCCATTATGGGAAGTTATGAAATAAAAACGCGTTAGATTTCTACAACTGTAGACATCGTACATAACAATAATATCCTGCTCAGGAAAAAGCTGTTTACGCGATGTATGTTACATGATTATTGACAAAATATGCACTTGAAGAAGACTTTAGTGTAGTCCTTGAAAATGTTTATTGTAATTTTTGTGCCGGTTCGTGACTATGGACTAAACGTGGATCAACTATACTCCATAAGTCCCACGAAGTAGTAGATAAATTATTATAAAAGTAGACCAAAAATAGCAATGATTGTTTCATCATCGAAAAGTGTAAATGTGTTAAATGCATGGATCACATTATTTTGTCCCGTTGTTTCAATGTTGCTTAAATAGATTCATGATTTCACAAAATAAATTATTTTTTGATCGATTTACATTAAAAGCAAATTTTAATTATTATGGTATATAAATACTGTATAAATTCTCATTTATATAAGTAAGGAAATCTCTGAGAAGAATACTTAGTGATAATGCAAAACTCCATAAGAAGTCCTGTTAGAACCATAAATTGTAAGATAAATATTCAAAAACTTTTAGATTTAAATAAATTCAGTCCAACCAACTATAGATATTGGTATGTCCAAGGCATAAAGTCTTGAGGAAGTTTATTGTTTTTGATTATGTCCACTATTGGTCTTGTCATTTATACTTATAATTAGCATAAATCGACCGAAATGCCATGGAACTTCACGTAGTTGTAAAAAAGATAAAAATAAGTTTTTAATAAAATTTTATGTTGTATACATGGAAAAAAAGGTACAAAAATAAATTGATAAGCTATATTGATAATCTTAGTTAATTCTTGACACTATTATTTACTCCATTCACAATAAGATATATAGTAGCAATTACGAGAGATAGTGCTGGACCTTTACAGTACACGATTCTAGTAATACAAGCTATATATATATAACATTCATCATCTCAGATCGTAAGAACATTATACAAAATATATCCATTCTCAACCAAACACACATCAGCGACTATAGAATGGTAAGAGCACGAAAACAAGAGAACTAATAGAGCGAAGGAACAAAGAAAAACTGAATATGTCAAAAGAAGAAATAAACTAAATCAACAAAGACATCAGAAAGCGAGTAAAATTAAACATATCAGAGTACAACAAAAAAGCTATTAAAGAAACCATTGAAATAAACAAAAGACCAAAAGTATTTAGGAGGAGAATACCCGAAGGAAAAAGAAAACAAAGGGGAAGCACTGTGCAATCGCAAAAAGATCCTAGAATATATTGAAAAAATTTACGAGGACCTGTACTCGTCTAAGATTCAAGAACCACCAACTAGCCCAAACGAAAAACGAGCACCATTGACTAGACAATATACAGAGGACATGCCCACAATTAGTAAACATGAAATAAAACAGACACTAAGGCAAATAAAAAATAATAAAGCTGCAAGCTGGACGGGATAGTAGTAGAACTAATAAAAACGAGAGAGAAAGTTCTTTTAGGTCATCTAGAAAGACTATTTAACCAGTTTCTAGATACGGGCACAATATCCGAATCATGGAAAAACGCTAATGCTGTGCTAATTTATAAAAAAAGGAGCTAAAAAACTATCAGCCGATCTCATTGCAATCCCACACGCATGAGCTTTTAACAGAAATAATACCAACACAAATAATAAAACGTCTAAACGAACTCTAAACCCCAGAACAGACAAGATTTAGAGGGGCGTATAGCACCTTGAATTTTTTTTGAATAACATAACTATTTATCATACTTACTACAAATATCATAATTTATATAACTGTTTCAAATTTAAGGTAATTTTGCTAATGAGTGGTTAAAATTGAACATCTGATTTAAAGTTCGCCTCTTTTACTTTTGTTTTCCTTTTGTCGAAAAATCTGATACTTTAATGCCATCTGTAGTTCTTTCAATAAATCAATATGGAACACCATATGAAAGAACAGTTAGTTATTATTATTAAAAAGTATCGCTAATTCGGTAAAAATTTTGTGAGAACGGTGCGAATTTTCCATGGAACTTTTGGTCAAAATAGTACAATAAATGAATCAGTTGTCCAAAAATTGATTAAAAAATTTATCAAAACTGGACGGACAATGGATGCAAACACATACAAAATTTAAATGACACAAGAGCTTGTACTTGCTAAGCATTCTTGATGACGTTAATCCGTCAACTGACACATATGTCTCGAAAGCGGTTTTAAATTTAAGCTAGATTTTGTTTTTGATTTCCAAGCCTAGTGACGCCATATTTAAATGTGTTACCCACTTCAACAAATGCCGTTTCAATTTTACTTAAAAAATATTTTTATTTTTCATACTCTCAAACTAAATATTTTACTTACCAGATCTTTTGTATTTACAGAGTCATTAACTGATTTTTTAAATTTCTTAGTTCCAGAAAATGTCAAAAACCCAAAGAGGAGAAGAAGCAAAGGGCAATTTCACACCTAATGTAATGAGGGCAACCTGTAAAACCTTTAAAGAGACAAAACAACAATGAAGCTACCAAGTTCTGTTTGTATCACACTAAGCTTTCAATGTACATAAACAAGAACTAAGAAAAAGGACAAAAGATTCTCGAACCTATGTTGCCAATAAGGTCTTCAAGTACGATTTGGAAGATCTACTCAAAGATTATCCGATAAAAGTAAGCAAGATGCACTTCGGTTTAGCTAAAATCCAAGGCCGAAAATTAGTTTATAAATTGGCAAAGCAAAATCATTTTAAGGTATCCTGATTCGTAGAATAAAAAACAAGCAACAAGAAAGAATCTTTTAAAAAGTTTGAGGAAACGTTGGTCCGATGTGTCACTCTGTAAACCGAGTCAGCAGTCTGGGCAGAGTAACTACCTTCAACAGAACGGCGATAAATTAATCACTGTCAAAATGAGATATAAAGTATTCTCGGTTAGGGAAATTCTAGGAATTGAAGACTGAAGACTGATAAAACTTATGTATTGAATAAGGAACAAGTTTTAAAATTTTTGCCATCAACCTAAGCCGGCTCTACAAAAAAGAGCTTTTGTTTGCTTTTTTCCTATTTGATTTTACCAGATATGGTTTATCTATGTTTTAAGTAAGTTTAATAATAAGTTGTGCTAATCTACTGTTTTATTTACCAAATTTAAGAGAACAAGACATATACAGGTTTCAGGTTCAATTAGAATTAACGATATTTAAATCAAGTTAGGTTGGCTGGTAAAAATAGTAGATACCTCAAATAGTACAAATCTATGCTTTGGTGCCATAAGTCATAATTGAGAAAACTGGTGTACTCTGCCCACAAAAGCGATGCAAGGTAACCACCCAAATGCACAAAAGATAATTGTTGACTAAACGTTCAATAGCTTAAGAGGTTTCCAATAAACAGATATATATGTATTACCCAGCTAAAGCTTAATAACGTACCTAATAAAAGTTTTATGACTGATTTAAAACAAGCGGGACAATGTCCCCACATTTTCCCTATGTGTTAATTATATATAACAATAGCGTGTTCCAGAAATGTTAACTAAACAAGGAATTTGATACTTAAAAACAATTATATAATTTTCTACATTGTTATAAATTACAATTTATTATCATTAGCAAGTTTTACCTCTATCCCACATAAAGTATTAGAAAAGACTTACAAGTGGTTGTCACTAAAGAAAGTTCTAGAACACGTGCTTCTAAATACACACACATATACAGTCACATACACAGCATGTGTGTATGTACTCTAGCTTCGGCGGCCGTAGAAAACACACACACACACAGGCAGACACACAGAGAGAGAGAGGGAGGGAATGTTCTAGAATTTCTAGAATTCGACGCACGCCTGTGTGTCGAATGTTCTACTGTGTGCATTTGCATGTGTATGTGTATGTTCTTATATATATATGCTTTGACGAAATGAAAAAGTTCGCAACTGCAGAACGTATTGAAACTACACGTAATCGGTTGCGAACTTTTACATTGTAGCATTCGGGAATTCGACTGTGTAGCGTGTCTTTTTTATTTGTAGGAGTAGGTTTACTTTTAAGGTGTCTACGGATAGATCTCATCGAGAGGAATACGGAGATACCAAAAAATCTCTCATCGCATCATGAGCACCAAAGTTAACCGAATATACAAATAACTTTATATAATAATACACTTCTGCATCTTTTGAAACAAGTCATAAAAATAACTCTTCCACATTTTCTGGGGGATCTAGGAATAATCGTTATAACAATCCAAGACAAATTTTATCAAGGTTTTGAAAATAAAAGCAGATTTTGTAACTTATTGCAATGCTATTGCCATATCAAAATTTTTTTATTTTTAATCGTATTAAACATCTCAAATCATCACAAAATACATCGTCAGAAAACCTGCTAAAATTTCTTTATATTTAAAAGAAATATTTATTCTCCTTGTCTTAGTTGTATTGCAGTCTTAAAAATTACGGAAACAGTTTACATATTTAATATTTTTATTTAAGTACACATTTACATTAAGTAGACCAATAAACCCAAAAAAGTCATATTAATTAATTTACTGCACCAAACATTTAAAGGCTATATGTACCAACAAAACATTTATTTAAACTCAACCCTCTCCCCGCACGATTAACCAATGGACCAATAACACGGGATCTCTTCCAAGCAGCATTGGATCACCGCATTACCAAGATACAACCCTTTTCTATCCAAGAGGATATTGACACAGCAGTCATCGAAATTACAAGGACGATCACCGACGCTGCCAGAAGGGCCTCTAAACCAAACCAAAACGTCCCAAACCCGATTGCAATCTTCTTCCCTAACACATAATTAACCTAATCAAGAAACGAAGCCAAACTAGGAGACTTTGACAACGTTCAAAAAACCCAGAAGCCAAGAGACAGTTGAATAATCTAACCCATCAACTAAAGCGTGAACTAGACGACTACAGAATTCAATACTACCACACCTATATTGCTGCAATAGGAACCGGAGACTCGGGGATGTGGAAAACTACGAAGAAAATTCTAAAAGATCTACAAGAGACATCTCTTGTTACATATAACAAACTATATAGAAACACATGCCCACACCTCTGCCGATTTTACTAATCCCACATCACCAAAAGAACTAGCTGAAATCATAACGACGTTATCTAAACGTAAATCACCGGGACACGACCTAATATCCAACCTAGTCCTTTATCACTTAACAAGAAAATGTCTCTCCTACCTTGCCTCTCTGATAAATTCGTGTCAGCGCCTAGCCCACGTCCCTCAAAGCTGAAAACATGCACATGTGCTCATGTTCGCTAAATCTGGGACGAATAAAGAGCATATGTCAAGTTACCGACAAATTAATTTATTGACTAACCTCTCCAAACTTTTTGAAAAAAGTCATTTATTTGCGGCTGCACCAAGCCACCATTGTTCTCCACATTCTCCCTTTTTTGCTTGTCATTAATTACAACAAGTCAATAAACTCATCGAAACTGGTTTCGAAAACAAATGCTATACTGCTACTATCTTTCTGGATATCGCTAAGGCCTTCGACAAGGTTTGGATAGAAAGACTTAAAAAAACTCCTAACTCATAATATCTCACGCTATCCTCTGGCCATCATTTTTCCTTCCTGCAAAATAGAACCTTTGCCGTTAAAATAAACACCACACTCACCGAAACAAAACCCATACAAGCGGCCGTTCCACAAGGTAGTATCCTCGGTCCACCCTTATTCAATATATACACCTCCGATATTCCAAAGAGTCCCGCAACAGTCGCCACGTTCGCCCACGATACAGCCATTATAACGCAAAATGCAAACCTAGAACTAGTTATACAACATCTGCAAAATGTAACTGACACCTTCAATAAATGGCTCAAAGATTAGTACTTCAAACTCAACCTCACCAAATGTCAATGTAAAGTCTACACCTTGCGAAAAATGAACAACCTACCTTCTATTATTATCGATGGAATTGACATACCCTGAAATCCCAGAGACTCGGCTATAAAATATCTTGGAGTGTACTTAGATGAAAGATTGACTTGGAGTTCCCACATCAACCAAAAACTAAGCGAATCTCACACCAGACTTCGACAGTTATATCCCATTTTACATCGTAAACCCCATTTCAACCCGAATGCACCATCCTACTATATAAATCGCTCCTACGCCCCCTGGCACTCTACGCCTCTCTTGTCTGGAGCAATACGAGTAAAACAAATATACTCAAACTTCAACGATTTCAAAATAAGATCCTACGAATCGCCGTTAACGCTCCATGATTTATCCGAAACACACAACTTCACCATGAATTGGGTGTCGCCAAAATTCAAGACTATATGTTCTCGACTACTAGGACTTTCTTCTCAAACATTGCCAAATGTGAAGGAGCAACTCACTTCAACCTTGGGCAGCGTAATATTCATCACAGACTGAAGAGACAACTCCCTCAAGATATTATCCCAAATGAAGAAACCTAGCAACCACCACCATAGAGTTTCCGAGGCCACCACTGCCTGCCTCCATGTATTACACACTGCTACTTGCAAAGTCTAAATTTAGAACGCATACAATGCATATATACCATAGTCTTAGTCATATTTAACTACTTAAACCTGTCATGTATAACAATGTAACGTTGATCTGACAAAAGCTTCAATAAAAAAAAAGACATTTATTGTCCTTTTAAATGTGAAATTTTTTTAATTTTGTAAGATTGTAGATGCTTTCAAGTTAGTGTGATTACATTTTCATTGATATATTGAAATTCTTTTATATTTCAATGAAATGTAAATTTAAGTTAAAATCATATGCTTTATACTACTTTAACTAAAATACTACATTTCAGTTGTCCGTTCCCGAAGTTTCAATCTTATTATATATAATAAAACAACTGTACATTTCTTGTATGTACGTAATAAGCAATCATACAAAGATAACCCTTTATCAAAAAAAAATTCTGCGGTTACGGATAAACTGTTCGGTTAACGTGACCAAAAGTTTATAATTTAATCAGCATTACAAACTTGTTTTACTTTAATAATACGAGTTGGATTACAAATGTAAGTATGATATTTTTACTACTATGTAATTAAAAACGTGTTTTGTTACAAATCTTACACCCTTTGCAACCTTAATTAGTGTGTTCTGATGATATCGCTACCAATTCAATAAATTAAAAAAAATTGATTATACTTTGGCAGGGTTCTATCGCAATGAAAAATTTATCACAACATAGTGTACTTAGTTTTTCAAAATGAATCGCTAAACTGAAATGTTTTTGATATACTATAGCTATAAAGCGA